>CANNZV010000724.1:191288-421545 GCA_947561585.1 Caprella mutica
GGAGTAGTGCACCCTAATGTAAGGGGTAGTGCATCATTAGATAAAAGGGGTAGTGCATCATTAGATAAAAGGGGTAGTGCATCATTAGATAAAAGGGTAGGTAGTGCATCATTAGATAAAAGGGGTAGTGCACCCTTAGATAAAAGGGGTAGTGCATCATTAGATAAAAGGGGTAGTGCACCCTTAGATAAAGGGGGTAGTGCACCCTTATAAAAGGGGTAGTGCACCCTTAGATAAAAGGGTAGTGCATCATTAGATAAAAGGGGTAGTGCATCATTAGATAAAAGGGGTAGTGCATCATTAGATAAAAGGGGTAGTGCACCCTTAGATAAAAGGGGTAGTGCATCATTAGATAAAAGGGGTAGTGCATCATTAGATAAAAGGGGTAGTGCACCCTTAGATAAAAGGGGGTAGTGCACCCTTAGATAAAAGGGGTAGTGCATCATTAGATAAAAGGGGTAGTGCACCCTTAGATAAAGGGGTAGTGCACCCTAATGTAAATGGGTAGTGCACCCTTATGTAAAGGGGTAGTGCACCCTATGTAAATGGGTAGTGTACCCTAATGTAAAGGGTAGTGAACCCTAATGTAAAGGGGTAGTGCACCCTAATGTAAATGGGTAGTGCACCCTAATGTAAAGGGGTAGTGCACCTAATGTAAAGGGGTAGTGACACCCTAATGTAAATGGGTAGTGCACCCTAATGTAAAGGGGTAGTGCACCCTAATGTAAATGGGTAGTGCACCCTAATGTAAAGGGGTAGTGCACCCTAATCTAAAGGGGTAGTGCACCCTAATGTAAAGGGGTAGTGTACCCTATAAGGGTGAACATATATATATATATATATATATATATTTTTCATTATACCAAAAATATGAATCTGACCATAACTCGGAACCAATACCGACTAAATGCATAAACTCTGTACATTTATGATTATTTACCTTGCTGTGAAGCCCCTGGGGCAGTCCACATGTACAGCAGCTTGAAAAAGAACAGCCCACACCAGCCAGTAGGTCCTGAAGAGGGAAAACTTGTGGTCTCGCGGTGGAGCCATCTGGGGGAGAGAGAAGAAGGTAGAGATTGTCTCGAAGAAGGTAGAGATTGACCAGAAGAAGGTAGAGATTGACCAGAAGAAGGTAGAGATTGACCAGAAGAAGGTAGAGATTGACCAGAAGAAGGTAGAGATTGACCAGAAGAAGGTAGAGATTGACCAGAAGAAGGTAGAGATTGACCAGAAGAAGGGGGGAGATTGACCAGAAGAAGGGGGAGATTGACCAGAAGAAGGTAGAGATGACCAGAAGAAGGTAGAGATTGACCAGAAGAAGTAGAGATTGACCAGAAGAAGGTAGAGATTGACCAGAAGAAGGGGGAGATTGACCAGAAGAAGGTAGAGATTGACCAGAAGAAGGGGGAGATTGACCAGAAGAAGGTAGAGATTGACCAGAAGAAGGTAGAGATTGTCAAGAAGAAGGTAGAGATTGACCAGAAGAAGGGGGAGATTGACCAGAAGAAGGTAGAAATTGTCAAGAAGAAGGTAGAGATTGTCAAGAAGAAGGTAGAGATTGTCAAGAAGAAGGTAGAGATTGACCAGAAGAAGGGGGAGATTGACCAGAAGAAGGTAGAGATTGACCAAAAGAAGGAAGAGATTGTCAAGAAGAAGGTAGAGATTGACCAGAAGAAGGTAGAGATTGACCAGAAGAAGGGGGAGATTGACCAGAAGAATGTAGAGATTGTCAAGAAGAAGGTAGAGATTGTCAAGAGAAGGTAGAGATTGTCAAGAAGAAGGTAGAGATTGACCAGAAGAAGGTAGAGATTGACCAGTGGAAGAAGAACCACCTTCATTCCCTATCACTCACCTTCACTCACTTTCACTGCCTTCACTCACCTTCACTCACAGTCATTCACCTTCACTGCCTTCACTCACAGTCACTCACCTTCACTGCCTTCACTCACCTTCATGTTATAGCCATCAGGACTGAGCCACTCGAATATGAAGATAGTCATGGCTGCCACATGTATGGCTACCAGGGCTACCAACATCCAGGATGCAGCGTCAAATGGTTCTGAAGAATAAGAACACTCTTATCAGTCCATGACTCTGTGTCTTGCCAATTAGTCTTATCAAGAGGAAATAACAACTAGTGCGTTCTATTCGGTGATCGGAAAAATGCCCACAAGGGAAAATGCCCACAAGGAAAGATGCCCACAAGGGAAAATGCCTGTATCATACGGTTTAGCTAAAAATATATTTTAAAATCACAGCTCTGGTATAAGTCGTGGAGTAATTAGTCTAGGTATCTTTCTCGCACAATAATAAAAGATTTAATATTGTGTTTACGATAGTCAGGTAAGGACTTAGAATTGTTGTGGCTAGTTGAGGCCTATGAGAATAAGTTGGACCACCCAAAATATGGAAGAGGTTTTAGCTCATTAGTGAGTACCGGTTAAGATGCCTAGAAGTATATAGGGCCTGGAAATATAAGACATAGTGTTCAGTCAGTCGTAGTGTGATTGGCATCTACTAGTACCGTTTAATTTGACTCTACCGCTTCTGTCATAGTAGTCTGTTAACAGTCTGCACTGAAGAATAAGAAATACATAGCAGTTTAAAGTTGTACATTCATTATCATTCCAAACGACATTTAAATTGACCAACTAAATATGAACCTCAGGCTGGATGCACAGCCAACTAGGAAAATTAGCCTACAAGGAAAAAAACCCCTCTCGGTATAAAAGCTCACAAGGAAAATTAGCCTACAAGGAAAAAAACCCTCTCGGTATAAAAGCTCACAAGGAAAATTAGCCTACAAGGAAAAAAACCCTCTCGGTATAAAAGCTCACAAGGAAAATTAGCCTACAAGGAAAAAAACCCTCTCGGTATAAAAGCTCACAAGGAAAATTAGCCTACAAGGAAAAAAACCCTCTCGGTATAAAAGCTCACAAGGAAAATTAGCTTACATGGAAAAAACCCCTCTCGGTATAAAAGCTCACAAGGAAAAAAACCCTCTCGGTATAAAAGCTCACAAGGAAAATTAGCCGAAAAAAACCCTCTCGGTATAAAAGCTCACAAGGAAAATTAGCAGAAAAAAACCCTTTCGGTATAAAAGCTCACAAGGAAAAGGCTCACAACTGCATAATATGTATTTAATGTTTTGATATGAAGTCGTCATGCAGTTTGTTGTATCCGCTACTTTGTTGTGATGCACACTTCATTATTATATAGTAGAACACCATTATAGTGAATTTCAACTAGTTCACTATAGAGAATTCACTTCACTATAGAGGATTTAAGAAATTCATAGAAAACTACACAAAGCATTTTTTAAAATTAAATTCATTATTCAGGCTATTTCATTACTTAAGACTAAATATCAGGATTGTTCACTATACAGGAGTTCATTATAAGGGAGTTGTAGTGTATGACATGGTTTGAGGCACGCCCCTCGATATAAGTATTTATATCTGTCACAAATTTGAGTAATTTAAGTTCCACCCTTATTGTGGGCTTTATAACTTGTGGGATTTTTTCTGTGTGGGTTTTTTATCTGTGTGTTTTTTTTTTCAGGGGCAGTTTACCGGTAACCGCTATATTTCATAGTAAACATAACAGACAGACAAACCAGTGCAGATTTACACTGTCAAAAACAAAAGCGAAATATCAATCAAATGGCCAACACATGTTAGTTAGTTCGTGCGTACATGTACCTTAAGGGCCGTACACACGCAGGGTTTTTAAAGTCTTTCCACCACACTTTTTGCTAAGCTCCTCCTACTTTTTCATCAAGAATATAAGAAAAAACGATATAAATTAAAATAAATAATATTTACATCGTTTTTTCTAATATTCTCGTTGAAAAAGTAGGAGGAGCTTAGCAAAAAGTCTGGTGGAAAGACTTAAAAAACCCTGTGTGTGTACGGCCCTTTACAGGGGAAATTTTGAGTTACCGGACAGTTCCACATTTTTGATCATGTAAGAAAAATTGAATAAAAGTTTAATTATAACTATTACATACTTTTTTATATGGTCGAAAACGTGGAACCGTCCGATAACTCGGAACTTACCCTATATAGTTAGGCCAAAAATATAACCTAATATCCCCATAATATAACCTAATATCCCCATAATATAACCTAATATCCCCAAATATAACCTAATATCCCCAAATATAACCTAATATCCCCAAATATAACCTAATATCCCCAAATATAACCTAATATCCCCAAATATAACCTAATATCCCCAAATATAACCTAATATCCCCAAATATAACCTAATATCCCCAAATATAACCTAATATCCCCAAATATAACCTAATATCCCCAAATATAACCTAATATCCCCATAATATAACCTAATATCCCCAAATATAACCTAATATCCCCAAATATAACCTAATATCCCCAAATATAACCTAATATCCCCAAATATAACCTAATATCCCCAAAATATAACCTAATATCCCCATAACATTCTATAGTGTTAACATTCCTATCCAAATCTTACCGAAGACACACAACTTTTATTGCAAGAAACACAGCTATGATAAGTGACACAATTGTGACAAAGTATTAGTGACAAATTGTAGTGACAGGAATGTGACAAATTGTAGTGACAGGAATGTGACAAATTGTTGTGACAAAGTATTAGTGACAAATTGTAGTGACAGGAATGAGACAAATTGTAGTGACAGGAATGTGACAAATTGTAGTGACAGGAATGTGACAAATTGTAGTGACAGGAATGTGACAAATTGTAGTGACAGGAATGTGACAAATTGTAGTGACAGGAATGTGACAAATTGTAGTGACAGGAATATGACAAATTGTATTGACAGGAATGTGACAAAGTAACATATTGTTGCTGTCAAATGGTGAATTTAATCATTCTGTAAATTCACACAATAAAATTCAAATTCCTATTTTTATGTTTCTAATTTATGACCATAGCCTCTGAAACTAAGAGTCCACCTATAGTTTAAAAAAGTTAATTTATTCTAAAATGTAGACGTTTCTTGTACATTCTTTGATGAAATACTGAAATTTAATATACTAATAATTCAAGTTTTCATCAATAATAATTTATGATGTGCAATTGTTTCAAAAATAAAATGAAGTTAAAATCGGTGTGCCCAAATAGGTTGTGTTTATAGCATCTAAATTTTTGAAAATATAGTAAAGACGCATAAGGTTTATGAGATACTGTCTGTACCGCGTAAGCTTCTATCGATACTGTCCCACAATAACAATGTTTTACGGATAACTCTTCTCTGATTGGTTGGCAAAGAGGAGGAGTTAACAGGGGGTGGAGCACTAGACCGTTAATGCTCCGCCCCTGTTGGATCGATTCTCCTCTTTCCATATAGTAACTCTTTCCATATAGTAACTCTTTCCATATAGTAACTCTTTCCATATAGTAACTCTTTCCATATAGTAACCTCCACAGCTAATCAATGAGTTAGTACCCATAAAAATCATATCCACAAGGAGCAATATTTTTAATACTATATTCTTAGTGGTAGAAACCTTTTAATTTCTAACATTAGAGATGCTACCCGTCAAAATGACTAGAACTACACTGCTGTGTAGTCTAGTCATGACTCGAGTGCATTTACTCATCTAGAAATGCATTTACTCACCTAGGACTGCATTTACTCACCTAGGAATGCATTTACTCACCTAGGAATGTATTTACTCACCTAGGAATGTATTTACTCACCTAGGAATGTATTTACTCACCTAGGAATGCATTTATTCACCTAGGACTGCATTTACCCACCTAGGACAGCATTTACCCACCTAGGACTGCATTTACTCACCTATAGAAATGCATTTACCCACCTAGGAATGCATTAATCACCTAGAAATGCATTTACTCACCTAGAAATACATTTACTCACCTAGGAATGCATTTACTCACCTAGGAATGCCTTTACTCACCTAGGACTGCATTTTTCTAACCTAGGACTGCATTTACTCACCTAGGAATGCATTTACTCACCTAGGAATGCATTTACCCACATAGGAATGTATTTACTCACCTAGGAATGCATTTTTCTCACCTAGGACTGCATTTACTCACCTAGGACTGCATTTACTCACCTAGGAATGCATTTACTCACCTAGGAATGCATTTACTCACCTAGGAATTCATTTACTCACCTAGGACTGCATTCACTCACCTAGGACTGCATTTACTCACCTAGGAATGCATTTACTCATCTAGAAATGCATTTACTCACCTAGGACTGCATTTACTCATCTAGAAATGCATTTACCCACCTAGGAATGCATTAATCACCTAGAAATGCATTTACTCACCTAGAAATACATTTACTCACCTAGGAATGCATTTACTCACCTAGGAATGCCTTTACTCACCTAGGACTGCATTTTTCTAACCTAGGACTGCATTTACTCACCTAGGAATGCATTTACTCACCTAGGAATGCATTTACCCACATAGGAATGTATTTACTCACCTAGGAATGCATTTTTCTCACCTAGGACTGCATTTACTCACCTAGGACTGCATTTACTCATCTAGGAATGCATTTACTCACCTAGGAATGCATTTACTCACCTAGGAATTCATTTACTCACCTAGGACTGCATTCACTCACCTAGGACTGCATTTACTCACCTAGGAATGCATTTACTCATCTAAAAATGCATTTACTCACCTAGGACTGCATTTACTCATCTAGAAATGCATTTACCCACCTAGGAATGCATTAATCACCTAGAAATGCATTTACTCACCTAGGAATGCATTTACTCACCTAGGAATGCATTTACTCACCTAGGAATGCATTTACTCACCTAGGAAAGCATATACCCACCTAGAAATGCAGTGGGTGAAATGATGCCAGTTCTCTTAGCGACTAGCAAAGCCATGCCACTCTCCAGGAAAGGGACAGTGAAGTCCACCACCCCCTCTCTCTCCTTGTTGACTTTGAGGCTGGTGAGGACCATGTCAGCACCCTTACCCTCCCTCTTCGTCAGCTCACCAATAAGACCATTCCAACGCCCATTCTGAAACAGGAACAAACGGTCAACATCAGGAAAAAAACGTTAAAATTTGAAGAACTAAACTAAAGGGGCCGTGCACACGTAGGTTTTTTTGCTAAGCTCCTCCTACTCTTTCCACGAGAATATAAGAAAAACTATATAATTGTTATTTATTTCAGTTGGTATCCATGATACCTGCAGGTAACTAAAATAAATAATAATTATATCGTTTTTTCTTATATTCTCGTGGAAAAGTAGGAGAAGCTTAGCAAAAGTCTGGTGGAAAGACTTAAAAAACCCTACGTGTGTACGGCCCTTTAAGGCAATATCTCTGACGAATACACTGTGTAAATATTACATTCATAGCTTGCCTGTAGCGAGAAGGGCTACTCGGTTACCTGGTATGTTCGTAATTTGACGCTAAAGCTTAAGAAGTATTTATCTTGCTAACTGTGCTCTATTATCTTTGTAATAGGCTCATAAATGGCAACCTATTAAACTTTTATCAAATTACATTTCATTAGCCTGATTTAAGTTAGTAAAACCTTACAAATTAGATTTCTACCCAGCATGAGCATTCATGTTCTGTACTTATGTTTTCTGATTAGGGAGATATTTTGCTTGTTATTTGAAGTAAAAAAAACCATAATTAGGAAATATGTGACAAAAAATATAGGGATTAGAATATTCTTTATTTGTTTCTTCCTTCCTTTCATATAAGTAGGTTACCTTCAAAGTGCATACTGAAGATACTTGTGTCGTAAATGCTTTTTATTTTAATTGAATATTGTTTATACAGGTTCGTGCAGCTAAATTGGGACTAACATAACTTTTTTTAAATTCGCTTTTTTGAAAGGTAAATAATGATTCATACTTGTATTTATTTGTTCGTTATTGTCTACAAAACAAAATCATTCTATGTGACTACCCTTTGCGTCAATAATTTTGGAGATTCTCGAGCGAAACCGTGAACAACTCCTTTTTACATCCTCGGGGTCAAGATTACGAAATGCCCGACGAATGGCGGCCTTCAGAGAGTTGACACTTGGATGTGAAGTTACGTTAGACTCTCCCTCATTGACGCCAAACAGCCAATAGTCACAAACATTCAGATCTGGGGAGCTGCTGGGCCAAATATCCTTCGGGACCATCAAAGGAAAATTCTCCTTCAGGAAATCCTGAACTTTCTTTGCTCCATGCGTGGGCGCAGAGTCTTGAACGAGCATCACTTTGAAGGGTGTCGTAGCTCCTATGTATCCACGGCATCAAAACATCTTTCAGAATTTTCAAGTACTCCGCTGTGTTGATTTTAAGGCCCGCTTCGATGAAATGAGGAGGCATCTCCTTACCATCACTTGCGACGGCTGCAAAAACCATCACAGAAGCGGGATTTTTGCTCAGCATCACAGGAGGAACTTCTGAACGATCGGAGGCAACTACCCGAGTGTTCTGGCGATTTGCAACCTCTTCAACAACGAACTTTTTCTCGTCAACAAAAACGCTAACATGTTCTCCTTTGTGTTTCAGATGGTTCAGAAGCTTTGGGCATCTTCAGCTCTGAGGGCTCTGGAGCGGGTAGTTAGGAGGTTACGGACTCTCCTTACGTATGACTTCATACCAAGGTCTTCCTTGACTGCCATGCTGATGGTGATAAGACTCACGCTGCGCTTTTGTGCCAGTTTTGACATCGGCTGGCTTGGGTCTGACTTCAACGTCCTTTTCAGCCCAGCAAGGAATGTTTTGGTTCTCTTTCGATCACTGCGGGGACTGTGTCGACTTCTCTGAACCTTACCCTCGGCATCAAAAGCAGCAACAACTCGATAAACAGTCGATTTCGCATAGCCAGTGCTCTTAATAATGTCTGAACAGAGTTCCCGGCCAGTCTCATTTCACATATGGTCGTTCTTCGCGCTAATTCTGTCATATTTTAGCGAAATATGCTAGATCTTAATCTGAAATATTATAGTAAAAGGCTTAAAAATTGTCTGTAAAAAAGAATTTAGTCATAGGTTAGAAATTACAAAAAATATGTGCTGTTAAAGTTAGTCCCAATTTAGCTGCACGACCCTGTGTAGGTGTATTGTGTAGTCTGTCTTAAGCATATTCAATATAAACAGATTAAACGCCGCGTTTTTAACGCCTCTTCAATTAATTACGGTTACATGAATGGAAAGCAAATTTACAGTCTACACTAGCGTATCTACCGCCTTACATTCATTAGACCATAATTAATTGAAGAGGCGTAAACTGGTCGGTGATAACGCGGCGATTAATCTATAAATATTGAATAGGCCTTGTTTTTTTAAACAAAATTGTTTCATTTTACCAGATTTTTTACTAACATAATAAGTAGCCAAGTCACCCCTCCATCTATCACCCTCATTGTACGCGCTACAGAAAAGCTATCACTGCAATATTTGTTTCCATAACTCAGTAGTTGACGTGACAAATCATCTTCTATCCCATACATTTCTAATTGTGTCTATCCAAACAAACCTACTGAAATAACTTCAGTCAATCCTTCCAATTCAAGGACTTTAGCATTAATTGGAACAATCAATTGCGAATATGCACGGGATGTTAACTCAATTACTGTTAAACGGAAAATCAATATTTCGAACAACCTACCGATAATATTTAGTATCAAAATAATACTGAAAATATATAAAAAAAGTAGATATATGTTGAAAAAATATTAATTGGTTAAGTTCCGAGTTAACGGACGGTTCCACGTTTTTGGACATACGAAAGAAATATATATTAATTATTATTTGTCGGGCAAATGTCTGTGGCTGACAGGACCTAATAGAATAACAGGGTGAGTTACGCAATTCTGACCGTTACGCAATTTCGTACAATACTTATAATATTTATATACTGACAGTTTGGTAGAACGTGTCACAGTGGGTGTTTACTTTAATTGTTTTAACACTTATCTTGATAAAGAAACAGTTTATATCACGAATTAACCAGTGAATGTACGGGAATACGTAACTGTACGGGAATACGTAACTGTACGGGAATACTTAACTGTACGGGAATACTTAACTGTACGGGAATACGTAACTGTACGGAAATACGTAACTGAACGGGAATATCTAACTGTACGAGAATACGTAACATATAACGGTACAGTTACATATAACTGTACCGTTACATATAACTGTACCGTTACATATAACTGTACAGTTACAAATAACTGTACAGTTACATATAACTGCACCGTTACATATAACTGTACCGTTACATATAACTGTACAGTTACATATAACTGTACCGTTATACACTACAGCACATTAATAACATTTTGTATCTTATCTTTATCGTAAAATATCATATTTTGTCGAGAATTGTTATTAGTGTAGTTATTGTTTTTAGTATTGTTATTGTTGTTAGTATTGTTATTGTTGTTAGTATTGTTATTGTTGTTAGTATTGTTATTGTTGTTAGTATTGTTATTGTTGTTAGTATTGTTATTGTTGTTTGTATTGTTCATGTCGTTAGTACTGTTCATGTTGTTGGAATTGTTATTGATTGTTGTTAGTATTGTTCATGTCGTTAGTACTGTTCATGTTGTTGGAATTGTTATCAGGAAAGCAGTCAATTAAAGTTTCAATGCAGGCTTCCTGTTGGTAGTTATACTTTAAATATATAATAAATAACTGTTACAATGTAAAATATATTATTATTCTTTATTTATTTTCTTTCTCGTCAAATAGAACAAGTAAAATATTCAAAACTACCAAATAACATTGTAAATTAATTATTCATTATAAATATCCCTCACTCTCAATATATATTTTTATTTCATTTAATAAACAATAATTTCTAAACTAACATTTCCTTGATATTTGAAGTAGTGAATATAATACAGTAGCAAATACTACAAGTCAGGAGTTAGTGGGTTAGAGACTTTTTAATGGATTTTTTTCTTTTTCTTCTGCAATTAATTGTTAATGCGACAGAAAAAAGAAACACATGAATCATTTCAAAACAGTTATTGTGAGCATAGCTGGTTATTATGAGCATAGCTGGTTATTATGAGCATAGCTGGTTATTATGAGCATAGCTGGTTATTATGAGCATAGCTGGTTATTATGAGCATAGCTGGTTATTATGAGCATAGCTGGTTATTATGAGCATAGCTGGTTATTATGAGCATAGCTGGTTATTATGAGCATAGCTGGTTATTATGAGCATAGCTGGTTATTATGAGCATAGCTGGTTATTATGAGCATAGCTGGTTATTATGAGCATAGCTGGTTATTATGAGCATAGCTGGTTATTATGAGCATAGCTGGTTATTATGAGCATAGCTGGTTATTATGAGCATAGCTGGTTATTATGAGCATAGCTGGTTATTATGAGCATAGCTGGTTATTATGAGCATAGCTGGTTATTATGAGCATAGCTGGTTATTATGAGCATAGCTGGTTATTATGAGCATAGCTGGTTATTATGAGCATAGCTGGTTATTATGAGCATAGCTGGTTATTATGAGCATAGCTGGTTATTATGAGCATTGCTGGTTATTATGAGCATAGCTGGTTATTATGAGCATAGCTGGTTATTGTGAGCATAGCTGGTTATTGTGAGCATAGCTGGTTATTATGAGCATAGCTGGTTATTGTGAGCATAGCTGGTTATTATGAGCATAGCTGGTTATTGTGAGCATAGCTGGTTATTGTGAGCATAGCTGGTTATTATGAGCATAGCTGGTTATTATGAGCATTGCTGGTTATTATGAGCATAGATGGTTATTATGAGCATAGCTGGTTATTATGAGCATAGCTGGTTATTGTGAGCATAGCTGGTTATTGTGAGCATAGCTGGTTATTATTAGCATAGCTGGTTATTATAAGCATAAGTGGTTATTATGAGCATAGCTGGTTATTATGAGCATAGCTGGTTATCATGAGCATAGCTGGTTATTATGAGCATAGCTGGTTATTATGAGCATAGCTGGTTATTATGAGCATAGCTGGTTATTATGAGCATAGCTGGTTATTATGAGCATAGCTGGTTATTATGAGCATAGCTGGTTATTATGAGCATAGCTGGTTATTATGAGCATAGCTGGTTATTATGAGCATAGCTGGTTATTATGAGCATAGCTGGTTATTATGAAGTAAACATATTATAATAATTACATATATTTTAAAGTTAATGATGAGAATTAATTTATTACATCTCTTCGAAATAAGCAGGTTATGAAATCATTGGCATTTGTATTGCTGGTTGATGGAGGGTTTTACCCAGAGACTATGTTAAATATATAAAAAAGTTATAATATTTAAAAATATAAAACACTATTGAGTAATTATGATATTAAGTTGAAACAATAATAAAAACCAACTACCCATCTCTGTGGACCGACAATTGGGCTCCAGGACAATCGAGCCGAAGACAATTGAGGTCGGTGGGTCCAATTGTAGGTGAGCTCAATTGTCTTTGGTTTAATTGTCCTGGGCCCAGCTCTCGGTACACTACTCCCCTACTGCTCCCCCCCACTCCCCCCACCACTCACCTCGTATGTCCCCCACTGGCCATCCTCCACTCGTACAAGATCGAAGGAAAACCTAAGATCGTTTGCGAATTTCTTCAGCAAGTCGATGCAGAATCCTGAGCAGCATTTGGTGACGTATGTGGAATTGCCCACAGATCTGTGGGGTAAATGACATTGGTAGGGCATGCACGGTGATTAGGGATAAGCCCCTAAACGCCTCTGACACTTAGACAGACATCAGGGGATTGGCACTGAGATGCTGCAAAGAAATTAAAGTCTAGACCGAAAATAAATGAGAATGGGAGGAGTTCATTCAACCAAGAGAGAGTTATGGTGTGGCCATAGAAGATTGAGAGTGAGTTATGGTGGGGCCATAGAAGATTGAGAGAGAAAGTTATGGTGGGGCTATAGAAGAATATGGTGGAGACCTAGTATATAGAATGGGCTTCCTCTCAATCTTCTATGGCCCCACCATAACTTTACAAATACAAGAGAAAATAGTAGAGTAAGTTCCGAGTTAAGTTAGATATTTTCTATCTTAGTAATAAAATGTAATTACTCAACTTTTATTTTCATTAGAGATATTAAATAAATATAAATAAAGCCTTTTTTACATGATCGAAAATGTGGTACCGTCCAATAACTCGTAACTTACCCTAAACACTGTGAATAATCATTCTCTATTTTTTTTGATGCATCCTTTAATATGGAAGAAATGAACGTTTTTCCTATTTACAGTCGTATTCGATATTTGGAATCAATAAACTTGTCAGCATTATTGGAAGACAGTCAGAGTAGTGCAAAACACTGTTATTTTGCATAAAATTTAAATGCAAAACACTGTTATATTGCATAAAATTTAAATGCAAAACACTGTTATATTGCATAAAATTTAAATGCAAAACACTGTTATGTTGCATAAAATTTAAATGCAAAACACTGTTATTTTGCATAAAATTTAAATGCAAAACACTGTTATTTTGCATAAAATTTAAATGCAAAACACTGTTATTTTGCATAAAATTTAAATGCAAAACACTGTTATTTTGCATAAAATGTAAATGCAAAACACTTTTATTCAGCATAAAATTTAAATACAATAAAAATAAACGTGTTAAAAACAGAACATTTTCTACACGTCAATAGTTAAAATTACCTAGTCAATATAAAGTAAATTAGCTATTTATTAATTATTAATTTGGTAACATTTACCGAAGATGTGAAACTGACCGATAATTCGTAGTTTACCCTAACTAATCTTCCCATTATCAGTGATCCCCACTTTCCGACTCCTTACCCACTGGAGGTGTCATTAGGGACCTGACAAGGCAGGCCCCTATTGGCAGAACACTCGTGAGTCTCTGGGTCTGCATTTGCTATGTCTATGTACGGGGGTTCCTCCAGAAACGCGATCTGAAGCGGAGAAAAGAAAATAGTAACTAAATACAGAAAATACTTGGGACGACATTGCCCCAATATCATAACAATATTGGGGCAATGTGGTAAGAATATTAGGGCAATGTTCTAACAACATTGGGGCAATGTTCTAACAACATTGGGGGGATATTGTAATAACATTATCCCAATATTGCTACGAACAATATTGGGACAATGTTGTAACAATATTGGGGCAATGTTGTAACGATATTTTATTACAACTTCTCCTAAATACTAATGAATTTGTTCACCTTGATGTAGAACATGTCAGGTACACCTGGTGGGGCTACATGCGAGTTACCAGGCCAGACAATATCATTGACTGTCAGGCCATCGTCTTCCCAAGACCTCCACACACCGATCTGAAAAGAGAGATATCATTACACTGAGTGAATCGACTGGGGAAATTCCTCTCTGACTGCTTCTCCCAGTCCCTTGTATTTAATTTCCTTTTGACGTCAGCGATATGGCCTTTGGTTCCGAAGCAGACGTTAAACCCTCTACTAAAATAAAATAATAAAAAATATGCTATTAAATCAAAGTTACACCTCAGACTGTAAGACCTGAACATCAAGAAAAAACTTTACAGAGATAAAAAATTGAATTATCGGGAATAAAACCACTGCCTATAATCGAAATGAATGAAAAATAGGATCTATAATTCTATTATTTATTTTAGTAATATATTATAAGTTATTACCTCCACAAAATTGTGGAGGATTATGTTTTGATCGACATTACTTATTTCATTGTATACATAATCTTTTTATTCGCAAAAAGTTTTTCAACCAAATTGCCTGAAATTGGGTGAGACGATTGGTCATTATCCAGGAACCAGTTGATCAGATTTTGTGAGCGACCCGGTCAAAGGTCAAGTTCAAGGACGCGATAACTCAAAAAGCATTCAATAGCGGTGGCAAGAGTATGCGCTCTACGAGTGATGTGTAACTAAATACTTTGAATTATAAGGATATACATAAGAATATTAATATTTTGTAAGTATTATTACCAGTATCCCTAATTAATATATAGATATTTTAATAAAATATTAAATTTAGTTTTAATCTAATAGAATAATGAGAACAAAGCAAGTTTAATAAATACATAGTAATCGTTTTACAAGAATTATATTACTAATTCATTCAAAATAAATAAAATAAATAATATATGAAAAAAAAATTAAAAAAATACTACATTTAAAACAATCTTTGATAATTGCTTTATAAATATTTAAAGTATTTATAAAAAAAACTAAATATATATATAATAACTTTATTATTTATAGAAAATAATAAAGATAACTCAGTTTATCTCGTGAAATATTTGAAAAAGACAATTAATATTTTTTTTATTCTCTCTCACCTCTTCATTCACACTCTCCTCCTCATTCACACTCTCCTCCTCATTCTCTCTCACCTCCTCCCACAGTTTAGAGTTGCCTTTTCCTTTGCGCAAGTTGACTATCTTCAGTTCCACGTCCTGCCTCGTTCCATCCTCATTGAACGACACGGACTGAGCCTCATCGTTCACAACCACGTTCTTGATGCACCTGAACGAGAAATAGAACGTTAGACCCTGAACAAGAAATAGAACGCTAAAACCTGAACAAGAAATAGAACGTTAGAACCTGAACAAGAAATAGAACGTTAGACCCTGAACAAGAAATAGAACGTTAGAACCTGAACAAGAAATAGAACGCTAGAACCTGAACAAGAAACAGAACGTTAGAACCTGAACAAGAAATAGAACGTTAGACCTAAATTATTTTCTAGAACATTATCCCCAAAATTTATTAGTGTATAAAAGTGTCAAATTGACCCACTTCCTAAAATGTTATTTGAAATCTAGTATATAGCTTTTTAATTAGTATTAGAATATATAATATAATATATATTTTATGAAATAATACTATATTATATAATATAATATATATTTTATAAAATAATACTATATATTATAAATAATAATATGTTTATTCTATTTAAAGACACGAAAGTTTAAAAGTTTTTATATTTGGAGTTAATTTGGCACACTGGCAAATATCATCAAAATCTGTGGTTACAAACCTCCATGATTAAACAGTCACACGAATACTTTTCTTACTAATATACTAATTAATAAAATATTAGTGACTTGGTCGCACATAACGGCCTGATATTGAAATATAAGTGGGAAAATTTATTTACCCCAGTGTCCTATTTACCCCTTATTTTAAACCCTCATTTTACCCCTCATTTTACCCCTTATTTTACCCATTATTTACCCCTCACTTTACCCCTTATTTACCCCTTATTTACCCCTTATTTACCCCTCATTTTACCCCTTATTTACCCCTTATTTACCCCTCATTAACCCCTCATTTTACCCCCTATTTACCCCTCATTTTACCCCTTATTTTACCCCTTATTTACCCCTCATTCACCCCTCATTTTACCCCTCATTCTTCTTATTCAAAATCTCAAAAGTTTTTCCCTTCAATTTTTTTGCCACTTTAACAACTTCTGCCATTCGTCAATAAAATGGCCAAGAAATTCACTAACTGGCAACTGTCAGCTAAAAAACTAATGCCGGTAATTTCAATGGAACGGAGCAGGGGGGAGGGAGAGGGGGGTAAGGGGCGGGGTGGATAAGAAAAGAGGGGGTAAGGGGGGTTCTTCCCCAAGAAATGCCATCGGTTTCTTTAGTTGATGAGCAATAAAAATGCCACCGTTTGATTATTGAAAAACTGTTAGTAGGAATAAATTGGAATGATATAAAGTGATATATCACTGAAATGTAAAGTGATATATCACTGAAATGTATAGTGATATATCACTGAAATGTATAGTGATATATCACTGAAATGTATAGTGATATATCACTGAAATGTATAGTGATATATCACTGAAATGTATAGTGATATATCACTGAAATGTATAGTGATATATCACTGAAATGTATAGTGATATATCACTGAAATGTATAGTGATATATCACTGAAATGTAAAGTGATATATCACTGAAATGTATAGTGATATATCACTGAAATGTATAGTGATATATCACTGAAATGTATATTGGGATGTATAGTGATATATCACTCAGTATATTGGAATGTATAGTGATATATCACTCAGTATATTGGGATGTATAGTGATATATCACTCAGTATATTGGAATGTATAGTGATATATCACTCAGTATATTGGGATGTATAGTGATATATCACTCAGTATATTGGAATGTATAGTGATATATCACTTAGATATTAGATATATTGAAAAATAGAATCAATAAATAAACAGGGTAATTTTCGAGTTATCAGACAGTTCCGCATTATCGACCATATAAGAAAAAAAGTATTTAAAATTTTAATTCGATATTTAATTGGTATCCATGACCAATTAAAAAATCGAGTTAAAATTTTAAATTATATACATTTCTTCATATGATCGAAAATGTGCAACTGTCCAATAACTCGAAACGTGCCTAATACAGCAATTAACAGTTAAAAACTCATAAACGTTTTTCAAGTGAATAAACACATTACATTTATATACAGCACATGGTTAATCTAAAGCGAGTCTCTAAATTCGAATCATATTAATTTCCACATGTTTCATGCTTTATATTATTTTAATTAGCTAGCCACTCGAAAAGACAAACAAATTAAAAACAAATAAAGATTATTTGAACATTTTCAGTGCAGTTTATACGTAGAAGCAGAAACACCAAATTTATGCAGTGATCATTAAAAATAGGCAAATTCAGACAACTTCTGCATATTCTAATCAATTGTTTATAGTTTAATATAAAGATATTCTATCAACATATTATGTAAAATTATTAATTGATTAATCCTTAAAAATTGTAATATAAAACAGTCGGTAAAGACTGTACGTAGGGTAAATTACGAATTATCGGTCAGTTTCACATCTCTTCAATTAATCACGGTTAAATGAACGGAAAGCAAATTAGCAGTCTATACTAGCGCTTTTACCGCCTTACATTCATTTAACCGTGATTAATTGAAGAGGCGTAAACATGGCGGTGAAAATGCAGCGTTTAATCTGCTAGTACAAATAGGGCCTTGGATGATAATATAATGACTAACCTATGGAATTTAGTGCCTTTAAGCCATATTCCACTGCTGTCACTCGTCCTGTTGTAGTTGAAGCAGGACTGCTTGGGTTTCAGGTCCGAGTACTTGTTGCGGGTTTCGTTCAGGAAAAGCTCCACGCCGTTCGAAACCACTTTGATAGCTGTCTGAATGTTCCGAAACAGAACGTCTGTACTCGTGTCGAAATTGACTCCTGTGAAAAAGTGACATTGTAGATTGTGTTAATTATTCATTTTAATGAATGGATTCATACTCAACGAAATACTTATAGTAAGGAAGATAGATCCTTTACCCGAAATGAATAAGGAAAATTATCATACTCTCACTTACCCAGCATACTCTCACTTACCCAGCTTACCCTCACTTACCCAGCATACTCTCACTTACCCAGCATACTCTCACTTACCCAGCATACTCTCACTTACCCAGCTTACCCTCACTTACCCAGCATACTCTCACTTACCCAGCTTACCCTCACTTACCCAGCATACTCTCACTTACCCAGCATACTCTCACTTACCCAGCTTACCCTCACTTACCCAGCATACTCTCACTTACCCAGCATACTCTCACTTACCCAGCTTACCCTCACTTACCCAGCATACTCTCACTTACCCAGCATACTCTCACTTACCCAGCTTACCCTCACTTACCCAGCATACTCTCACTTACCCAGCATACTCTCACTTACCCAGCATACTCTCACTTACCCAGCTTACCCTCACTTACCCAGCATACTCTCACTTACCCAGCATACTCTCACTTACCCAGCATACTCTCACTTACCCAGCTTACCCTCACTTACCCAGCTTACCCTCACTTACCCAGCATATCCTCACTTACCCAGCATACTCTCACTTACCCAGCATACCCACAGGGAACTCATCAGGTACTTTGTAACTCGTTTCACTGTTTCTGTCTCCAATCACTGATTGTGTCACTATCCAGATGTACGAAGAACCTGAGCAAGAAAAGAACCAATTACTATTTAAACTTTAATAATATTTAAAAATAATTTATTTTTTATAATATAACATTTATATCAATCTAATATTTGTGTAATAATCTCAGTCGGTAATTTTACAATCAGCACATTGTCTGTTATTGTCCATTACGGTGAATATTGATCGAATTTTAATGTAAAATATCATAATTTCGGACACTTCGATTGGGGAATGTCCGACGAAAGACGATAGACTGCAAGAGTTTAAAATTTACAAAATGGCGATCGGATTTTATTGAGTTTTTTTTTACGGTCGTAGAGAAATGATCATAAACCTGCGATCAGCGATTGAAATTATCGCAACTGTTCTCTGTCTCTGTTAGGCCCATTCTGTACTAGCAGATAAATCGCCGCGTTTTCACCGCCCAATTTACGCCTCTTCAATTAATCACGGTTAAATGAATGGAAGGCGGTAGAAACGCTAGTATAGAATGCAAATTTGCTTTCCATTCATTTACCCGTGATTAATTGAACAGCTGTAAACTGGGAGGTGAAAACGCTACGTTTTATCTGCTTATATTGGATGAGCCTAACTCTCTCTCACTCTCTCACCTGTGAGTCCCTTCTCATTGGCCTCTTTCATGATAAGAGCTGCCTCTTCCTGAGTGCTGTACAGGAGAATCACCCTCGCCTCACTCTTGGCTAGGTGGGCTATTCCTTCCCGTGGATTTTTACTCAGCAAAACGGACTCGATGATTCGAAACCTGCGACTGAGAGAGCGTAATGTTATCATCAACGTTTGTGTGATGCATAGGGGTAATGATGACCAATAGTGATGAATAATTATTAGGAGAGATTGTAGTATAGGTTATGCTATATTTAAGACTAGGTTTCTCGTTGGTTATAGGTTTCTAAGTTTTAAATACTTTCGAGATTATATTAGGACAATAGACCACTAAAGTAGAGTGAGCACCGTTCCAGCTCAGTTTATCAGCGAAATATGCCTATGTTATTCGTACGGGGATAAAAATTAGGTTCATTAACATCTGTATAACTGATGATTTACTTAATCTTGAAGAATTTAAATTTGGTTACCTAATATCTAACCGCATTGATTGCTGTAAAGTTCATTGAAATTAGTTTCGAAATAATAAAGCTACGAGTTATTTAAGATGTTTTCAGTGGGAGTTTCGAGAGGCTCTATGGTGCTTTGCTCAAAAGAGACGAGAAAAAGCACCACACAACCACTCGAAACGACAGGCACAGAGCCACTGACTACAAGGTTTATATACACTATAATGTTAACCAGACAAGCAAAGTGTACGACAATGCTCCGCAAATTAGATATTATAGCAACCTCATAATTCTCGTCCGGGCACCCAAGTCTCTGTAGATTAAAATAATGTCAACCTTTTTGATTCTATTTCAAACTTAATGAAATGGATATTTGGCTATCTAAGTACTTAAAAACATGAAAAGTACGCCAATTAGGTATACTAACGACACATAGGTAGTAATACTCTACTCAACTAGGTAGGTTGATAGGTGTTTATCATTAGCATGGACCTTATTTGACTATTATTATTTAGTATGCAACGGTAAATATTGAATAATTAATACCTTAGAGGATTTTGAATATGTAGTTAGTATCCATTTCTCACAAATTATCTAAAATGCGAGTTAAAAACAGCTAGGTACCCTATCCAACTATACTTATTTACGTCACTTATCAATTCCAATTCGATAATTATTATTGAAAATAATATATATTAAGTGAGGAAAGTGTCTGATATTGCAAGGTATTCAACTTTTCTCTTAATATTCGCAAACTTTTCGTCAAAAAGCGGTTAAAAGATTGATATACATCTAATAACTTGTTGATTTGCATGCTATATTATCGGCTTGGGTGCCCGGCAATCGTACGTCTGGCAGAAAATTGTTATTATAGTATATTAGCCTTGACTGACTGTGACTGACGTGAAAACGGTCAGTGAAAAAGTCTTAACTAACTCATAAATTTTCTATTTCAAAAGTAATTCCAATGAATTATACAGCACTGAACGTAGTTAGATAATAGGTATTCAAATATCGAATAAATTAGGCCTCTTTTTTTAAAGTGACGCTCGGTTAATTTGATGAGCGAATAATTGGAGTAGTTACCGTAAATGCAAATGAGAAGATGAAATGGTAAATAAAAAAGTAATTAAAATATGAAAGGAGTAAAAAAAATAAAAAAACTCGATGATACAGTGATACCCATATTATTAAAAGCATCCTGGATGCACACTCTTTTAAATTAAATATGAAATATATTTAAATATAAAATATGTAAAATATATTCAAATTTAAAATTTAACATCTGCCTAACAATGTAAAAATAGAAGAGTTGCTATTCCCACTGGAATATGGGGAGAGGATTCCACAGGGAATTAGGAATTGGATTCAGGGGCTAAAAATAGCCTCTCTGTGTTAAAAAGAAAGAAAAGTGTCCTGAAAATAGAACTATATAATTGCTAGGTTATTTCTGTTGCTTGTACGTTAATACGTTAATATTGAAATAGAAAGAGAAAATTAAAAGTGTATTAACTGTAATAAATATTAGACAGGTAAAATTAATAGAAATTTTTAACTTCTTGTTACTAAAACCTATTCACAAAATAAAGGTATCTATGGTATCTGCAGGTATCATGGATACCAATTGAACAAAAATAACGATACTCTTCTCTTATATGATCGATAATGTGGAACTGTCCGATAATTAGGAACTTACCCTGATTGAATTGAAAGTATTTTTAGTGTTTCATTAAAAAAACTATCGTGACTGTATCTAGTGTATCGTGAAGGTATCGGTTGAATGTATCGATAGACCATAGATGAGTTTGAAATCATCTTTAAGAGATATCGGTGAAAGTATCGATGAAAATATCTGGGGGATCGATAATGTATCTGGAATTAAGGAAAGTATATAAATGTATATCGGTGAAATCAGCCTGAAGTATCAGGTATCGGTGAAGGTACAGGAATGAATCGGTATCTTTTAAAGAACTGGAAATAATATCGGTGACTACCGATACACTACCGATTTTATAAATGGCATTATAGGTTTTCACGTTAGTTTTAATATTAACTCTATCTATTTATAATTTAATACCGAAATTGAACTCTATTTTCTCAATGGCAACAAAAGAAAGAAACTAAAATGCGGAACACATCACAACTTTTAGTTTGTATTTCTTTTTAAATTATGAAAGAAACTTTTCTTCCAAAACTAAAAGTTGACAAAAAAAACTAAAGTTATTGTTTCGGATATTTGATTTACGGTGTAGTATTTTATGACAAATATTACTGTATAAAACTATCCATTTTAAGACAAATATTAGTGTATAAAACTATCCATTTTATTACGAATATTAGTGTATAAAACTATCCATTTTATGACAAATATTAGTGAATAGAACTATCCATTTTAAGACAAATATTAGTGAATAGAACTATCCATTTTAAGACAAATATTAGTGTATAGAACTATCCATTTTAAGACAAATATTAGGGTATAAAACTATCCACATTTGGATAAAAGAATTTATTGGATACCATTAGCAGACTATATTTAATTTATAATGTATAGTTATATAACTTGATATTATCTTTACAAATTGAAGCTATAGTGTACATCAGCAGGTATTTTGACTCTAAAGTCAATAGAAACCTTGGAGGTAAACTGCAGCAAAGTTTATTTGTACTCTTATGTACTTACTATGTACTTACTATGTAGTTACAATGTACTTACTATGTAGTTACAATGTACTTACTATGTACTTACTATGTACTTACTATGTACTTACTATGTAGTTACAATGTACTTACTATGTACTTACTATGTACTTACTATGTACTTACTATGTACTTACTATGTACTTACTATGTACTTACTATGTATTTACTATGTACTTACTATGTACTTACTATGTATTTAATATGTACTTACTATGTACTTAATATGTACTTAATATGTACTTACTATGTACTTACTATGTACTTACTATGTACTTACTATGTACTTACTATGTACTTACTATGTACTTACTATGTATTTACTATGTACTTTCTATGTACTTACTATGTACTTACATTGTACTTACTATGTAGTTACAATGTAATTACTATGTACTTACTATGTACTTACATTGTACTTACTATGTAGTTACAATGTAATTACTATGTACTTACTATGTACTTACATTGTACTTACTATGTAGATACAATGTACTTACTATGTACTTACTATGTACTTACATTGTACTTACTATGTAGTTACAATGTACTTACTATGTACTTACATTGTACTTACTATGTAGTTACTATGTACTTACTCATTAAAGGGTTGGATAAGTTACAGTACATCAAGTACAGTCAAGGGCTAAGTACATCAAGTACAGTCAAGGACTAAGTACATCAAGTACAGTCAAGGGCTAAGTACATCAAGTACAGTCAAGGGCTAAGTACATCAAGTACAGTCAAGGGCTAAGTACATCAAGTACAGTCAAGGGCTAAGTACATCAAGTACAGTCAAGGACTAAGTACATCAAGTACAGTCAAGGGCTAAGTACATCAAGTACAGTCAAGGACTAAGTACATCAAGTACAGTCAAGGACTAAGTACATCAAGTACAGTCAAGGACTAAGTACATCAAGTACAGTCAAGGACTAGGTACATCAAGTACAGTCAAGGACTAAGTACATCAAGTACAGTCAAGGACTAAGTACATCAAGTACAGTCAAGGGCTAAGTACATCAAGTACAGTCAAGGGCTAAGTACATCAAGTACAGTCAAGGACTAAGTACATCAAGTACAGTCAAGGACTAAGTACATCAAGTACAGTCAAGGACTAAGTACATCAAGTACAGTCAAGGACTAAGTACATCAAGTACAGTCAAGGACTAAGTACATCAAGTACAGTCAAGGGCTAAGTACATCAAGTACAGTCAAGGGCTAAGTACATCAAGTACAGTCAAGGGCTAAGTACATCAAGTACAGTCAAGGACTAAGTACATCAAGTACAGTCAAGGGCTAAGTACATCAAGTACAGTCAAGGGCTAAGTACATCAAGTACAGTCAAGGGCTAAGTACATCAAGTACAGTCAAGGACTAAGTACATCAAGTACAGTCAAGGACTAAGTACATCAAGTACAGTCAAGGGCTAAGTACATCAAGTACAGTCAAGGGCTAAGTACATCAAGTACAGTCAAGGGCTAAGTACATCAAGTACAGTCAAGGACTAAGTACATCAAGTACAGTCAAGGACTAAGTACATCAAGTACAGTCAAGGACTAAGTACATAAATAACTAAGTTTTTCTCGGTGAGGCTGCAGGAACTTTTTCCGTACATTAAAAGTTTAAACCTCTGTACCACTTCATCAAATAGCAGTTTGTCAAAAGTAGCAAAATAAACATTGACTTGCAGGTGCCACCATGGCAGTCCTTGGTACCTAGCAGTAGTTGCAAAGTGGGTGTGTGATTTATAGATATATATTATAGACATTAGCAAGGGACATCACCTATTATAATAAGGGGACTATTTTAACATTAATACTGTTATAAATTGATACTGTACGCTAGGGTAAGTTACGAGTTATTGGACAGTTACTCATTTCCGATTATACATAAGAAAAAAATATAATTTACAGGTATCATTTACATTTTTCACACAATGAAAAAGATAGGTACTAGTAGTCGAACGGTTTGACCAAACATTTAATAAATAAGACCACCTTTTACATATTAGCTATTCGTCATACCGGGGGATGGGGGTACTGTTTGAACACCCTCTCCCCCTTCCTCTCCCCCCCCCCCCCCTGAAACACCATACGACATATTTTCCCTCCATAGTGTCGGAAGGAAGCAGTCTCTGCCGGTAAAGTACACTATACTCATTCCATTACTTTACGAAAAGCTCTTATCCCTAACGTAAATATTCTCTATGGGGTAGCTTAAAAGTTACTAGGTAGCTTAGTGACACACTAAAAGCTAGGGTATATCTTACAAACTTTAACCTAATTCACTCATAAAAGCTATAAGAAGAAATGGTAAATGCCTATAGTTTACTATAGGTTGTAGGATGGTATGCAGTAAGATAAAGAACATTTAAAGGTCAAGGTCATGCATTTAAAGAACAAAACTGTGGTAGTAGGCATTATTAAATATTATTAAGAAAAATTTCGCAAAGGCCAAAACCAGAGCAGTTTATAATTGAAGATCAAGACCATAACAGTTACTTTTATATATGGTCAAGGCCATAACAGTTGCTTTCATTTAGGTCAAGGCCATAACAGTTGCTTTCATAAGGTCAAGGCCATAACAGTTAGCTTTATAACTTACAGGTCTCACAGTAAACACTTTCATATTTTTTAAAAGTTTTCAGAAATAAAAGGAAAATGATCTCTAAAGGAAATAACGAAAATGGTTAAAAATAAACTTATCTTCTTTCAAACTGTTTCTGTGAAGAATTATTTAGACACTATTAAATTAGGGTAAGTTACGAATTATGGGTCAGTTTCACATCTTCGGTGACATAAGAAAAAACAAGATAATAATTTCCCGTTTTATTAGGTATCATGCAGGTATCATGGATACCAATGGATATAAAATTAAATAATAATTATTATACCGTTTTTTCTTATATGACCGAAGATGTGAAACCGACCGATAATTCGTAACTTACCCTATATATGTAAGTTTGTAACTTGAGAAAATCTATTTCAGTTTCAGAATAAATATTCTTGGTACTATTGCTAACAGTGTACTTATTGAAGTGCTTGTCAAACACTTCTGAGGAATAACTTTTCTTCTTTTTCTTAATTTAAAGCTGATAGACAATAAAAAATGCTTATATGCAAGATAAATGTATCCGAACCTCAGGGACACAAGCACCGTTGGCTGCACTCACGGAAGGAAGAGGAAAATGAAGAGGTGATAGTAAATGTAGCCTATGAGTCTACCTATCACAAAATATAAGAGGAAAATGAAGAGGTGATAGTAAATGAAGCATACGAGTCTACCTAACACAAAATATAAGAGGAAAATGAAGAGGTGATAGTAAATGAAGCCTACGAGTCTACCTAACACAAAATCTAAGACCTCGTAGTTGAAGAGCATAACCCTAGCGCTATCCTCTAAAACTGCAAGTAGCATTAAAAAATGATAAACATGATAAAAAAACCGTACACAGTCCAAATTACAACAGTTCGGGGGCCCAAGGGATATTACTCCCTTCTCTTCCATTCACCACAGACAGTTTTAGAGACCCTGGGGGCTAACTGAACGTTAAAGAGGCAACAAGAGAGACAGATAATAAATTACTTCTCTCTTGTTGATAAACCGAGTGAGGGATAGTAATTATAAAATAATGATTGTAATTATATATGAAGAAATTTATTTGAAAAAAATTTATTTGATTTTTTTTTTTTTTTTTAATTTCAATTTAAAAAATTAATTTAAATTCCCGACTAGCGCCATCTTCTGATGATCATCTTAGGTACCACAAATGACAGAGAGCATGCACAAGATATTGCTAATTTTCCACTGATTGTTTGACGTTTTTATATTCACGTTCTGGTATAATTTATTTTAAATTAAGTTTACATTATATCAAATTGTTAATCTCAATCTTTGACGAGTATTTAGGCTCAAGTACAGTTAATATTTCAAAAGAAAGCTGATCATGTAAACAAACAGATCGCAGCGCCATTGTGGTGAATATTCAAGTTACATGTATATAATAATAATGTACATTTTCCAGGTTCTTCGTTGGATTTCAGACAAACGAATTCTTACCAGTGTAAAACTAATAAATAAATTTTTTTTCACAAATTTGCCAATATTTTTCTGATAAGTTTACCACCCCCTTACGGGCCAATTTCTATAGCGTAGAAAAACTGTAGCTAATTATATAACTCTAAATTTACTGTTTGAATTAAAAAATCATGATTTACCGCTAATAAATCTGTAATCTTAAATGTTTGTTATAAAATAGGTATTTATT
The DNA here is from genome assembly GCA_947561585.1 of Caprella mutica. Classification (NCBI taxonomy): domain Eukaryota; kingdom Metazoa; phylum Arthropoda; class Malacostraca; order Amphipoda; family Caprellidae; genus Caprella; species Caprella mutica. Next base: position 218,322 of record CANNZV010000724.1, read on the forward strand.
TTATTATTTTCTATATTGTAGACACTGAGAGATGATCTAGAAGGCTTCTGTTTTAAATACTAGCGGAATTTTCCCGCAGAAATTAAAAAAAAAAACATCTGACGACGCGTTTTTCCCCCGTGGCGATAAAAATTGTAAATACGAATCGGGAATTAACGTTTAACAAAATAGATAATTTTTATTACACATTTTCTGATCCCAAGAATTTTTAAAAAATTGATTGACATGTAAAACAGAATTTAAAAAGAAAGAGAAAATGAGAATGTCGTAACAAAAACACAATTCCAGGTAGCAATGTTTCTTGGCCCAATATTGGGACAACATTGGCCCGAGAATCATTGCTACCTGAGAAAATCTTGGGCATCTCATTGCCCCATAGAAGTGTAGAATCCTTCCACAAAGTCCATAAATAGATAACATTCACATTTCTTTGTGCAGTTGTCCCATGATCACCTATCTTTATTATTTCATGTTTATTCTTATTTCAATGTAAGACTTGAATTACTATCATTTGCATGCATAAAGTTTCTAGAGCTGAAACTCCACGGACTATCTTTGCCACAATTCTCTTTTACCGAAATATTTAAATTTATTAAGGATTTGAATCTGTTTATTTATCAATTTTTGTAACCCAATAATTCCCATAACGGCAAAATTGTCAATAACTCTAATTAAAGAAGTTCTTGAAGTAAAATCACGGTATTTTAGATGTTAAAAGTGTAGGAAAACTTGCCGCCAAAGTTTGCCTAATTATCCCCGTCCAATAACCCCAAACAAAATTACCACACATAACTCCTTGAGAATTTTCTAATATCGCCTGGCAGGAATGACGACGCTACAGTTTGAATATTTCAAAACACTACCAATAGCACAGCCAGCGCCTGTGCCGTTTGATATGCTAAATTTATAGGGGGGCTGGAGTTCTGGAACTCAGAGCACTTTAAGCTTTTTTTACGGCAGATTTCTTATTCAGTTTCTATGATAAAGGAGAGATAAACGAGGAGATGCAAGAAAAACTGTGGCAAAGATAGTCCGTGGAGTTTCAGTTCTAGAAACTTTATGCATGCAAATGGTAGTAATTCACGTCTTTCATTGAAATAAGAATAAACATGAAATAATAAAAAGATACACGCTGATCATGAGATACAACTACACAAGGAAATGTAATTGTTATCTGTTTATAAACAGAGTGGAAGGATTTTTCTATTATTTTGGGCAATGAGAGTGGTATTCACATCTGGTATTCACAGGGGGAAAATATGGTCACTTGTCCGGTAAAAAGGGGTAAATATAATTATTTGCCCGGATTTTTAAATGTTTGTATTAAACAATTTTCAAGTACTTATTTAAAGTCTATAGGATGGTAGAGAAAAAGTTATGGGGGCCATAGGAGATTAAGAGAATCCTAATCTCCTATGGCCCCACCATACCTATCTACCAGGGATATGGTAAAATGGGGGTTACTTACTTCCCCTGGGGGTTATCTCCAAAAAGTGCCACCTGCTCTTCCACCGATTGAACGAACTCGAGATGACCTGCTATCTGAGAGGTGAGAATGGCGAAAGAGTGCCATCTGTTGGGGAGAGAGAAACAGTGAGTGCCACTTAACGACGCAATGACTTTACTGACTAGTAAAGCACAGCAAGTGGCGCATATGGAGACTAGAATTGGAGTTTGTGAGTACATGGGTCTGTGGCTACGTAGATTGTGCGCAGTACTACAAACTAGCGGATACAACAAACTACATATTACAGCTATCTAATTCGAGAGTTTCAAATTTCTTATTATCTAAAATATAATTCAATTTAACCTATAACTATATGCAAAGGGGAGGAGCCATCAGGGGGCGGAACACAAACGGTTTAGTGCTCCACCCCCTGTTAGCTCCTCCTTCTTGCCGACCAATCATAGAAGAGTTATCCTTAAAACTTGATCCGTAAGAACATTATTCTTACAGCACTGTATCGATAGAAACATATGCGGTAGAGACAGTATCTCAAAAACCTTATGCGCTGTTTATTATATTTTCAAAATTTTAGACGGAAGAAACATAACCTTATGCCACACCGGATGATTTCGGTGTGCTAATGGAGATGACCTGATCTATCAATTCACTATCTAGGGATTATAGGGATGAAGTTTCATATAATTTGGGGGAATATAGTATTACGGGGAATAGTCAATAGCGACACATTAGATTCTTAATGATTAACAGTAAATAATTATATGATATATAAACAAGGAATATGAAACAAACTCAGTCATAAAAATGATATATAGAGGTGATAACAGTATCCATTGTGTGTATCCCATCTACCGATAGCGTATCTGTGATACATAGATACACAGTATCTATCCATTGTGTGAATCCCATCTACCGATAGCGTATCTGTGATACATAGATACACAGTATCTATCCATTGTGTGCATCCCATCTACCGATAGCGTATCTGTGATACATAGATACACAGTATCTATCCATTGTGTGCATCCCATCTACCGATAGCGTATCTGTGATACATAGATACACAGTATCTATCCATTGTATGTATCCAATCTACCGATAGCGTATCTGTGATACATAGATACACAGTATATATCCATTGTATGTATCCTATCTACCGATAGCGTATCTGTGATACATAGATACACAGTATCCATTGTGTGTATCCCATAATAGAGACAGCGTGATTCATAGATACCATTACCGTCTCCATGGCTACCATATGAAAGAATATAGTGGGATCTAAGTGGGTGGATTATTGCGTATGATACTATATACTCTTTTCATGTTCTTACGTAAGATACAAAAATGTATGTATAAAAAGAACTGTAATCCTCTTCCAAAATGCGATGGAAGGAAAGAATTCTTCAAGAGTTATATAACTCAATGTTGATAACTTCAAAGATATTCAAACTGTAGGACTTCTTTGAAAGCCTATTTATTTATTATCATTCCACTTACTCCAAGAGGCAGTACAGCTGAATCATAACTAGTAAATTGTGTTCAGAACATTTAATTATGTAATATTAGTATATTCGTTACTCTATTGAATGCTTTTATAAAAATATAAAATAACAAGTGGCGCCCTCGTGCGGTGGTAATATGAGTTAGTGGCCATTTTTGTTTTCAACTGGCAATGATTAGGAACAACTGTTATTAAGTAAGGTATTTATTGAATATTACATATTGTAAATAAAATTTTAAATGCATAATTAACATATCACAGGATTATATTGAAATTAGGATATGTAGAAGCGATTGATTATCAGTTCGAATAAAGACGTGATGGTACAGTGGCGCCAAAGATTTGTAACGGCGGGAATGTAAACTACAATGAGAAAACTTTAAAATTCATACAGTATTCATATTTCAGATGAATGAATTATCATACATATAAAATTGATAATAAACCTACAATTTTATGCAAAAAAATCTAATATTTCAAATTGAATTTCAAAGGATGAAATTGTAGTGTCCCTACCTAATCTTCGATGGCCCACCATAACTCTATCTCTGGATACCAATTTACTTTTCAATTAATAATTCAATTTTTCGGCAAAATAAATAGAAATAGTAAAAATATTTCAACTAATAAGCGATGCTTTAAAATTTAAAAATACATTTCTATTTAGGAACTTCAAGTTCATATCTACTTAGTATTGGACCACAGCATTTCGAATTCAATCCTAACATTCGAAAGAGAGAACAGCTAAAACCTTTTCTACAGTCTCGGTACTTAACAATTTACAGAACTAAAGTGCTGCAAAGGAAATAACAAAATGTGTATGCACTTATTTTAACACTATGGAAAATACACAAAGGATATATTTAGATACAGAAAGTAAAGACCTGAACATCGAAAAAAAAAATGAAAAGAAGTATGTTTTTTCTTGATGATCAGGTCTTACCATACTGAGGTGTAACTAATAAGGCTTCCTTTTAAATAAATATGTAAAAAATATACTTCGACTTGTTAATAAATATATAAAAAATATCCTCTGAATTAACGTATTTCAGAAACTTCAAATAACTACATTACGATAGATAGAAATAAGAGTAGAATGTTATTGATGATTTTGCTAATTTTCCGTGTATTTCTACCATCTATAATCTAAACCAAAGGTATCTACGATACCGACATATAAAAGATTTCTACTAATTACTAAGGTATCCATGATACTCACATTCTCTATCAATACGAAAGGTATCCATGATACTGACCAGCATATATAAATGAAGATTATTGTGAAACTCTCATCATAAATGACCGTTATGTAGTTTGCTCTATCCGCTAGTTTATTGTACTGCACACTACACGAGTATTTAATAACCTGGAAGGGGGATTTGGGGGCGGCACGCATATATTAGAGTGTGTTACTATCCCTTTGCGAAAAGTCGTCGGAAACGTACGTCCTGTCGACGAACTGTCGGTCAACCTCAACACTAAAGGTATCTAGGCTACTCACCGATACAGCACCAGTATCGACAGCATGGCAGCAGTTTGGTGGTTAATGGAGGGGGCCAACTGGATGCGCAAACCCTGGGCAGCAGCCTGGGGGATAGAGGCGGGGAGGGGGAGAGACGCATTATGTATTTAAAGCAAATATATTAATTTATACAATTAATTATATTACAATTTAGACATAACAGCAAATATCAGGACATTGTCATATCAACCATGACCTAAAAAAATAAACATCCAAAAAGTTGGGTAACTGAATCTTCAGTACAACTCCTCTATAGTGAAATCCTGTATAGCGAACCATACTGATTAATAAATAGAGTCCTGAATAATGAACTACCCTGTATAATGAACATAAAATGGCCATTCGATTTTCTATGCATCTCTTTGACTCCTCTATAGTGAAGTAATCTTTAACTATAGAGGAGTCATACCAGTACAACTCCTGTATAATGAAGTAAGCTCTATATGGTGACCTAGTTGTAGTTTATTATAGAGGAGTTCTACTGTGCAACTCCTCTATAGTGAAGTAAGCTCTATATAGTAGCCTACAGTTGTAGTTTATTATAGAGGAGTTCTACTGTGCAACTCCTCTATAGTGAAGTAAGCTCTATATAGTAGCCTACAGTTGTAGTTTATTATAGAGGAGTTCTACTGTGCAACTCCTCTATAATGAAGTAAGCTCTATATAGTAGCCTACAGTTGTAGTTTATTATAGAGGAGTTCGTACAACTCCTCTATAATGAAGTAACCTCTATGAGTCTATCATAGAGGAGCTGTACAATTGCTATAGCAGCAGTAGTTCATATTCCAAACTATTCAATTGAATAATGCAAATGTTCTAGCACATACCTGTTCCAGTCCTGAATTGTCAGCATTCCAGCCAATGACTGGCAAGCCGAGGTAACCAGCCAGCTGCAGAAAGTAGCGCCATGTTGCAATGTTGTGGTCGTACGTCTGGCTGTTGCTGATGAAAATTATTGCCGAGACGTCGTGGGGGAGGAACTTGTCACACAGCGTGCTAAGTATAGCTGAAAAAGAGGGAAATACCAATTAGAACATCATAAGGTGATTAGGGACATCATAAGGGTGATTAGGGACATCATAAGGGTGATTAGGGACATCATAAGGTGATTAGGGACATCATAAGGGTGATTAGAGACATCATAAGGGTGATTAGGGAGACCATAAGGGTGATTAGGTTATATTAGTACACAGTAATTAGGACATCATAAGGATGATTAGGTGGCATTAGCACACAGTAATTAGGTACTCCATTGCGTAAATATTGTCCTGGTTTATTAGTATTACTAATTACTTCGTAATGAGGTAAATTAAAGGCTATTGGTTAGGTAATTAGGAGGCAGTTACAGATGCTATGGGGAAATTACGTACCCTATTTAGAGGGAAATAGAGGGAAAGAGAAGGAAATAGAGGGAAATAGAAGGAAATAGAGGGAAATAGAAGGAAATAGAGGGAAATAGAGGGAAATAGAGGGAAAGAGAAGGAAATAGAGGGAAATAGAGGGAAATAGAGGGAAATAGAAGGAAATAGAGGGAAATAGAAGGAAATAGAGGGAAATAGAAGGAAATAGAGGGAAATAGAGGGAAATAGAGGCAAATAGTTAATGAAATAGTTAGGTAAAAAGTTAATGAAATAGTTAATGAAATAGTTAAAGAAATAGTTAGAAAAATAGTTAATTAAATAGTTAATGAAATAGTTAGGTAAAAAGTTAATGAAATAGTTAATGAAATAGTTAAAGAAATAGTTAGAAAAATAGTTAATTAAATAGTTAATTAAATAGTTAGGTAAATAGTTAATGAAATAGTTAAAGAAATAGTTAGAAAAATAGTTAATTAAATAGTTAATTAAATAGTTAGGTAAATAGTTAATGAAATAGTTAAAGAAATAGTTAGAAAAATAGTTAATTAAATAGTTAATTAAATAGTTAGGTAAATAGTTAATGAAATAGTTAATGAAATAGTTAATGAAATAGTTAAAGAAATAGTTAATGAAATAGTTAATGAAATAGTTAATAAAATAGTTAATTAAATAGTTAGGCAAATAGTTAATGAAATAGTTAATGAAATAGTTAATGAAATAGTTAAAGAAATAGTTAATAAAATAGTTAATTAAATAGTTAGGCAAATAGTTAATGAAATAGTTAATGAAATAGTTAATGAAATAGTTAAAGAAATAGTTAATAAAATAGTTAATGAAATAGTGGTTGGTGTTTCCCTAGACTGTTTTACCTGTTTCATTTTGAGCAGTAAGTTCCGAATTATCGGACAATTCCACATTTTCGATCATAAGAGATGATATATAATAACTATTATTAACTTTATATCAATTAGTATCCATGATACCTGAAGAAATGTAATAAAGGTATCATGGATACCAATTAAAATAACGAGGTAAAAATAATTATATACCTTTTTCGTAGATGATCGAAGATGTTTAACCGTCTGTTAACTCGTAACTTACCCTGCTTTAATGTCGTCACTTTGATATGACATTGCGACATTGAGTATCATTTCAAATAGCCATTTAATGTCGTCACTTTGATATGACATTGCGACATTGAGTATCATTTCAAATAGCCATTTAATGTCGTCACTTTGATATGACATTGCGACATTGAGTATCATTTCAAATAGCCATTTAATGTCTCAATAGACTGATAGAAATATCTGAAAGGAAAAAAGGCAACTATCATATAAATAGCGATAGAGAAAACACTTTGAAAGAGTGCAATAGCTATATTGGTTCACAGGGAGTTAACCAAGTGCTATTGTTAACTCTTTGAAAGGAGTGCAATAGCTATATTGGTTCACAGGGAGAGTTAACCAAGTGCTATTGTTAACACTTTGAAGGAGTGCAATAGCTATATTGGTTCACAGGGAGAGTTAACCAAGTGCTATTGTTAACACTTTGAAAGGAGTGCAATAGCTATATTGGTTCACAGGGAGTTAACCAAGTGCTATTGTTAACACTTTGAAAAGTGTTCACGAAAGTGCTACACAATAAAATTATTGGAACGATTTGGTTCACAATAAGAATATTGGTTTGAAATTATAAATGTAGTTCACAAAAATTGTTCACAATAAAATTGGTTCACAAAGATTAAAGTAGTGCAAAATAGTCATAATGTGATAATTCATATTTCAACTATTGTCAATTCACAACTCTATCGTAAGCAATAGCTACAATAGAGTGACTATTGCAATGGAGAAGTTACAATAGACAGATAGTCTGTTATTGTCCATTACGGTAAATATTGATGGTATTTTATCGTAAAATCTATACTAATAATTTCCTTAGTGTGTTTATTTATTTATTTATTTGGTGTCCGCTTTTACACGACGGGTATTAAACATGAAGAATGTAACTATGATACGCACGGGAATATATTGACTTGATATTTAAATATCCTGTTTCTATTAAATTTTTAAATTTATTTTATCTATAAAATAAATTAGACTATGCAGAATATTTTATTTTAAATGAATTCATTAAAAGTAACGTAATAATGGGAAATAAATTGGTATTGATGATGACCCGTTATTTTCAACGGGAAAATACACTAGTATATCATAATAAAGACATTATCACCAGGATTTTAGTCAGGAACGTCCGACGAAAGACGAGAGACTGTAAGTCTTTAAAACTCATTCTTTGTATGATGTTTTAGATGAATGAGATTTAAAGTTAAAAGTTACGTCTTTTGTTAAACTAACTAAAAAATATATTCAAAATAACGCCCCTTTCAGTGATTAGTACAATAGATTTACCGACACTGTAAACTATTTCAAAAAGGTCGACAATGTTAAAACTTTGAACATGGAAAATATCTTTATTATTCATATATTATAAGTATAATCGCTGGATATAACAAATGTTTTTTTGGTTGCCAATATCATTACAACATTGCCCCAATATTGTTACAACATTGCCCCAATATTGTTACAACATTGCCCCAATATTGTTACAACATTGCCTCAATATCATTACAACATTGCCTCAATATCATTACAACATTGCCTCAATATCATTACAACATTGCCTCAATATCATTACAATGTTGACCCGATAAACATTTTACAAGGAGTATACGCATATAATTTTAGAACTACCTTACTAAATTTTAAATTCAATCTTATAATTTTTTTTGTAGAATACGGCACCTTTTCATTTCTAGCATAATATTCATTTTATACTTCAGCCAATTCTTCTTATATTATTTTATTATCGCCTCAAATCTATCCATTATAAAAAAAAATAATAGGTTTTTCTTATATGACCGAAGATGTTAAACCGACCGATAATTCGTAACTTACCCTGCCCAAACTATCAATATAAGACATTTACCAGGCTATCACAACACTGCAATTAATGTTAGTGAATTGGTAAATTATTGCAGACACGGAGGCTAGATCAGATAGGTACAGAAAACATAAAGAGTTAGTTTGAACCATGACATGTTTGGCAATAGAGCATGAGAATGTGATAGAAAATACATGTCGGTTGTAATCTATAAGACATGTTCAAATAAATAACATCAACATGAAATAATTAATGGATTAGTAATAATTTGAGTCCCGAAAATTCATTAATTTACTGGGGGTTTAACGTCTGCTTCGGAACCAAAGGCAATATCGCTGACGTAAAAATGAAAGAAAGTACAAAGGAATGGATGAAGCAGGCAGAAAGAAAAGTTACTCCATGAACAAAGTCACCTATCACCAGTCGGTGGCAATGCTCATGGATGCAGAAAAGCTACTCCGTTGATTGAGTCTAATAGTTTCAATTTTCAATGAGGTAATTCAAATCTGTTTCAATATGTTATATTTCTTGATGTTCAGATCTTTCATTCTGAAGATTAATATTTATTTATTTACATGGTATGCATTTTACAGTCTCCATTTGGTCAAATAAATTATTTTAGATACAGATAGTGCAAAGACTGATGTAGTCTAAGTTACAAATTATAGAACAGCTCCATGTGTTCGATCTTAGAAGAAAAGACTCTTTATACGAGTCTCCTCCTCAATTGGTATCCATGATACCTTCAGGTATCATGGATACAAATAATTTTTTTTATAATTATTACTATTGCTCGATTATTATTTTAATTTGTATCCATGATACCGAAACAATCATATTGTTAAATTGAATACTTTTTCTGATATGATCGAAAATGTGTAACCGTTCGGTAACTCGTAACTCACCCCACACACCATTCTGACAGAGGCACAATGTCCACTAATCACCATCCCCATTCATGAGATCTGGTGAGCAATCATCACTACTATGAGAGCCATTCCGGCCACCCACTAAAAAGAGAAAAAATTATGAAGGAAATTCCAGTGGTAAATTCTGCGTAATTGAAAAAGTTTCTTTGGAATATTCCAGGAATCATCAGGAGGCTGTGTTTCATTACCAGGAGGAGTAATAATATGGAGGGAATGTGGAGGGGGGTGTGGAGGGGGGTGTGGATTCAAAGGTTAAACAGTTGGGAAGAAATTAGATTAAGAGATTGAAATTTTTCAATATTTAGATTTGAAAAGTTTTTATATCTAGGATTGAAAATATTGGAAAATAAATCTCAAAACTTCTGACAATCAATGTTTATTGGAAAATTTCTTATGAAATACATGGATAATCATTGAGAATGATAAATAAAATAGGTAGAGATGTAAAAGAAAAGGGATATAATAAGCTAAATTGATAAAGATGGTACTGTAGGCCATCTAAAAATTTGCCAACTTTTTTCACATTTAACTGCACTCCATTAGTTATTAGGCTAACATTTTTAATAATTATTAATGCAAAAACTATTCGAACTATTACAATCGGGTGTGCCCAAAAAGGTTAAGTTTCTACTGTCTAAAATTAAAAAAAAATTGTGAACGCGCATAAGATTTTCGAGATAATGTCTCTACCTCATATGTTTCTATCGATACAGTGCTACCAGAATAATGTTTCTGCCGATAATGTTTTTAAGAATAACTTATCTCTGATTGGCCAGCAAGGAGGAGGAGCTTATGGGGGGTGGAGCACTAAACCGGTAATGCTCCGCCCCTTGATGAGCTCTTCCTCCATGCAAATAGCTATGAGTTGAATTAAATTACATTTCAAAATAATAGAAACTTTGAAACTCTCAACAAAGATGGCTGTAATGAAATTTTTTTGCATCCACTAGTTTGTTGTTTCTGCTAGTTTGTTGTACTGCACACATCATGATTGTTTGATGACCTGACAGGAAGGCTCAGGGTTGGCAACTTCCCCCCATACACTTATTGGGCAATCTCCACAGCCAATCAATGAGTTAGTAACCTTAAAAACATAATCCTGAAAATCATATTCGCAAGGAATAATATTTTTAATACTATATTCTTAGAAATAGTAACATTTTAATTTCTTTAGCCGTTACAATCATGATTGCAATATCCTTTGAAACTATTTCAATCTTATTTTCCTAATATATTTTATATAAGTAAATTAAATATAGATTGTAATGTCTGTAGACTAATATTTTACACTTTCTATTCGAAAACAAAAACTATAATTAGAGTTAATACAATTGTACCAGTAATACAAAATGGGTCTAGGACAAAATCCCCCTCCGGACAAAATCCCCCTCCGGACAAAATCCCCCTCCGGACAAAATCCCCCTCCGGACAAAATCCCCCGCCGGACAAAATCCCCCTCCGGACAAATATCCCCTCCGTCAAATACCATCTTTGGACAAATACCCCCTCCGGACAAAATCCCCCTCCGGACAAAATCCCCCTCCGGACAAAATCCCCCTTCGGACAAAACCCCCCTCCGGACAAAAAACCCCTCCGGACAAAATCCCCCTCCGGACAAAATCCCCCTCCGGACAAAATCCCCCTCCGGACAAAACCCCCCTCCGGACAAAAAACCCCTTCGGACAAAATCCCCCTCCGGACAAAATCCCTCTCCGGACAAAATCCCCCTCCGGACAAAACCCCCCTCCGGACAAAATCTCCCTCCGGACAAAATCCCCCTCCGGACAAAATCACCCCGCCGGACAAAATCCCCCTCCGGACAAAACCCCCCTCCGGACAAAAAACCCCTCCGAACAAAATCCCCCTCCGGACAAAATCCCCCTCCGGACAAAAACCCCCTCCGGACAAAAAACCCCTCCGGACAAAATCCCCCTCCGGACAAAATCCCCCTCCGGACAAAACCCCCCTCCGGACAAAATCCCCCTCCGGACAAAACCCCCCTCCGGACAAAAAACCCCTCCGGACAAAACCCCCCTCCGGACAAAATCCCCCTCCGGACAAAATCCCCCTACGGACAAATATCCCCTCCGTCAAATACCATCTTTGGACAAATACCCCCTCCGGACAAATCCCCCTTGGGTCTTTATATCATTTAAAGATAATCTCATAATTTTAAAGTAAGGAATTGTCATATAAACTGTTTAATAATTCAATTTTAACAATTTACTAATAAAGATTTATATTTATAACTGTCTCATTGATTTTTCAGGGTAACTATGATATAGTAATAAAGTTAATTAATTCATGCCCATGTCTAACACAAGGAAATAAAAATGTAATTTGGCAATGTGTAATATATAATTTGCCTTGTATTATTACACTATAACACAAATTAAAGTGCCTATTGTACAGTTAAGTATTTACAGCCACTTTTCTTTAAATAATTATATCGTTAATACCTTCTAAACTGCAGTACAGTGCTGCAATAAAATTCAAATAATATAGTTCAGTATCTTCAGTTTAGTATCTGGAGTTGTAAATATCAAAACATTAAAGAATTCATGATAAAATATTTGATACAGTCAAACGTGAAATACAGGAAAGGCTTTTAGAATCATAATTAAGTTGGAGGGAATATTTTTTATACTGGGCCGTAACCTTCTATATTCGCTTTTTTTCTGTGTGGTTGAGGCTCATGACCAGAACTATGTTGAGCCACTCGGCAGTCCTGATATTGAATTTCTGTTTTAAGTAAGTCAAAGAGCTTCCAAATATGTGGATGTGAACAACCACACAATGAGGAAAACCGTCTGTGCCAAGCTTCGACGATGTTATTACTTCGAGGAAGATAGTCATTAGTTCTACAGTGGGTGTTCCACAAAGATACTTGAAATGTTGGAGGCCGAATTGTTTTACGATATTACCTCCCAATATAAACATCCTCAAAATAATTCTGAACTCCTCCTTCTGGCATTAGATCAGATAACGTGTAAAACACAGTTTCAATATTGTGAGGAGGAACAAAATATAATGCTGCTATCATGCGCATCTTCTTGATAATTGGTTTATAAACAACACGCCTTCTAAACTTATTAAAATCTGTCTGTCTGCTCCAGAGGGGTTTTTGTCAGGAGGGGGATTCTGTCCGAAGGGGGATTTTGTCCGAAGGGGGATTTTGTCCGAAGGGGGCTTTTGTCCGGAGGGGGATTCTGTCCGAAGGGGGCTTTTGTCCGAAGGGGGATTCTGTCCTGTTCCCACACAAATAGATCACAGCTAAGACAATAAACAATACAATAGACACATAACAGTTAATACAATTGTACCAGTACTACACAATAGATCACAAGACAATAAGCAATACAATAGACACCATGAAACCAAACAATAAACACAGATATGGCAATGTGTTGAAGTGACGTGGAATTTATCCCCAGAAAAAGCGCTCAAATCTGTGGAATTTATTATTCGCTATTGAGTTTGATGTTTTTTGCCGTGTCTGCCGGTGTGACACAGATAAATTGCTTTGTCTCAACGTGCTAAAATTCCACCTAATCTTAGGGGAGCTCTACGGAACATTTATCTTATGATATTAACTAGTGTGCGCGTGCCGTCAAAATGATGGCATTTTTACTACATTAATTTTATGGACACTGATGGTAGTTCAATTTGTGTAATAATTATTATCCCTGACTCCATATTTACTCCAATATTTTCGATTGAATAAAATTAAATTTAATATAGTTATTAAACCATTTATTGAACTGATATCAGAATAATTTCCTATCCATGCTATCAGCTGCTTGCCAAGCGTATTATTAGGTTAGTGTGACGGACAGACAGACACAAACCATTTATTGACAGACAGTTACAGTTGTTATTAATTATGAGGTTACAATTACAGTGTTTAGATGTAAATAAACACCATCGTTTTGTAAATGAATTTAAAATATACTTATTGGAAAATACCTATTAACAGAAATATTAAAAAATCATGATTTACTTGAAAGAAACTAAAATAAAACCGGTATTAGCTATTAGCTACTACCAACCCTTTATAACCAATTCCCATTCCCACTCTAACCGGTAATAGCTACCTCACTCCAGCTCTCATTCCCGTTTTCAATTCTGGAGAAAAGATGCCACGTAAATTAAATTGGCGATACTTTCTCATCGAATGGAAGATTTTAACAATGCAGTATTTGTGTAGCTGATTGCCCCGATAGTCTAGTGGTGTGTGGCAACTATCTGAAGCTACCTAATGTAGCGGTATGTGGCAGCTATCTGTAGCTACCTAGTCTAGTGGTGTGTGGCAGCTATCTGAAGCTACCTAGTCTAGCGGTGTGTGGCAGCTATCTGAAGCTACCTAGTCTAGTGGTGTGTGGCAACTATCTGTAGCTACCTAGTCTAGCGGTGTGTGGCAGCTATCTTAAGCTACCTAGTCTAGTGGTGTGTGGCAACTATCTGAAGCTACCTAGTCTAGTGGTGTGAGGCAACTATCTGAAGCTACCTAGTCTAGCGGTGTGTGGCAACTATCTGAAGCTACCTAGTCTAGTGGTGTGTGGCAACTATCTGAAGCTACCTAGTATAGCGGTGTGTGGCAACTATCTGAAGCTACCTAGTATAGTGGTGTGAGGCAGCTATCTGAAGCTACCTAGTCTAGTGGTGTGTGGCAACTATCTGAAGCTACCTAGTCTAGTGGTGTGTGGCAACTATGTATCTGAAGCTACCTAGTCTAGTGGTGTGTGGCAACTATCTTAAGCTACCTAGTCTAGTGGTGTGTGGCAACTATATTAAGCTACCTAGCATAGTGGTGTGAGGCAACTATCTTAAGCTACCTAGTCTAGTGGTGTGTGGCAACTATCTGTAGCTACCTAATCTAGTGGTGTGTGGAATCTATTTGTAGCTACCTAGTCTAGCGGTGTATTGCAGCTTTCACTAACAACTATAACTGATATTAAATAATATATAAATAGATGTATTGAATACATAGAAGAAATAGGTCTTGTTGTTCTACTCTTTTTAACAATTTTACATATTATCATAAGAGTTTAAGTAGGTACCATTTCAAATTCTAAGCTACAAAACAAGCTACATTTCTCCTAACTATTCAAACTAAATAATACTACACTTTACTCACATGTAGGTGAAGAGTAAACCTTCAGAGCCACTGTAATGTTCTTAATGCACACGTTTCGAGTGGCCGAAGTCAGGGATTCGAATTCGTCAGCCACAGCCTCTTTGACCACCCTCTGGTAGTCCCTCTTGTGGAAGATCACATTGGGGTAAATTATCCCTGTGGGGGAGAGGGGGGAAATGGTGTTAGAGATAAAAAATTATTCTAATTTTATTCAATTTAAAAAAAATGAAGTAGAATTAATTTTAATGGACAATATTTTTTGATTAGAAAGTAGAATTATTGAAGAATTTATTATAGTCATTAGCAGAAAAAAGTATTGGAGGTAGAATTAATTTTAATAGACTCTATTTCTATATTAGAAAAGTAGAATTTACAATTAAAATAATTATTATAGTTATTATATAAAAGTTACTAGAAACGTTTTCAATGCATTCAGTACGTTTTTACTGCATTCAGTACGTTTTTACTGCATTCAGTACGTTTTTATTGTATTCAGTACGTTTTTACTGCATTCAGTACGTTTTTACTGCATTCAGTACGTTTTTATTGCATTCAGTACGTTTTTACTGTATTCAGTACGTTTTCATTGCATTCAGTACGTTTTCAGTACGTTTTAAGTACATTCTGTACATTTTCAGTACATTCAGTACGTTTTCACTTCATTCAGTACGTTTTTTTAAGAATATTCAGTACGTTTTAAGTACATTCAGTACGTTTTAAGTACATTCAGCACGTTTTAAGTACATTCAGCACGTTTTAAGTACATTCAGTACGTTTTAAATACATTCAGTACGTTTTCACTTCATTCAGTACGTTTTTTTAAGAATATTCAGTACGTTTTAAGTACATTCAGTACGTTTTAAGTACATTCAGTACGTTTTAAGTACATTCAGCACGTTTTAAGTACATTCAGTACGTTTTAAATACATTCAGTACGTTTTCACTGCATTCAGTACGTTTTCACTCCATTCAGTACGTTTTCACTCCATTCAGTACGTATTCAAGCTAACAGCTGATTAATAACTCAATCCATCGTCTCCAGACGTAAAGTTATCGACAGTGCGATCGTTACACTGCGAGTTATCGGATCGCCTTCGCATTATCTCGATATAAGAATTACCGATACCGATACTCTAATCGCGATTAGAAATCGTAAATAAATTTTCTCTTGATTTATGAAGGGAAATTGTGAGGTATGGGGTAAGTTACAAATTAGCGAACGGTTTCACATTTTGAATCACTCTGCTTATATGATCTAATATGTAAAACTGTCCGGTAACTCGGAATTTACGTAAATGAGGAATTTTTTGAAAAAGTCTATGGAGATTACAACTAATATTTGATTTACTTTTTAAAAAGAGAATTTATGCAGATAATTATTAAATTAACATTAAAAATAGTTAAAATAATATAAAAAAAATGGATATAATTTCAGAAATTGTTTTCGAGGTGTTTTCGAAAATATTTTTTCATGAAATATTCAAAAACTTTCAAATTTGAACGGATAAATGCATACTTTGTATTCTAAAGATTAATTCAAAGCTTATACACAATAATGATTTTGTTTACAAGTACATAATCTTTTTGTATTATTCTAATAATTAACAGTAAAATAATAAAAAATTGAGTTAATTCCTAAGAAGGGGGTATTTTTAAATTAATAATTTTCTTATTATAATAACCATCTAAAAAAAAACAAGAGCATATACCTATATTTCAATTAGTTTTTCAAAACAATATTCTTTAATTTGCTTAATTTCAATTTCAAATATTTCATTTTGGTGGTATTTGTATATGTAGTCGAGATACTAGATTTTCTGTTATTTAAATTTTATAGTACAACTTATTTTGATTAGATAAAAAGTAACTAAATTTAAAAAAATTAATTTAAAAATACCCCCTCTTTGTTCACGTCCCTGAAACTAAGAATACCAAAATACTAGGATATATCAAAATTCTAGGATATACCAAAATACTAGGATATACCAAAATTGTTAAACTGGAATCATATTGAAAATTCTTTCAAATTATTATACAAAATTCTATAATAATTCGACAACAAAATATATAGATATGGATAAATGTATAGATAAAATTCTACTATTAATAATTAAAAGGAAAACTTATACAATATTAATTAAAAAAACTATACAATAACTGTAAGAGAACCATTAATTTTTCCTTTGACTTAAGAATAATAAATAAAAATAGTTAAGATTCCACTATTTTATATCATTTTTTATCAGTACATTTTTAAAACATCACATTCCCCATCATCACATTCCCCATCATCACATTCCCCATCACCACATTCCCCATCATCACATTCCCCATCATCACATTCCCCATCATCACATTCCCCATCACCACATTCCCCATCATCACATTCCCCATCATCACATTCCCCATCATCACATTCCCCATCACCACATTCCCCATCATCACATTCCCCATCATCACATTCCCCATCATCACATTCCCCATCATCACATTCCCCATCATCACATTCCCCATCATCACACTCCCCATCATCAAATTCCCCATCATCACATTCCCCATCATCACACTCCCCATCATCACATTCCCCATCATCACACTCCCCATCATCACATTCCCCATCACCACATTCCCCATCATCACATTCCCCATCATCACATTCCCCATCATTACATTCCCCATCACCACATTCCCCATCATCACACTCCCCATCATCACATTCCCCATCATCACATTCCCCATCATCACACTCCCCATCATCACATTCCCCATCACCACATTCCCCATCATCACATTCCCCATCATCACATTCCCCATCATCACATTCCCCATCACCACACTCCCCATCACCACATTCCCCATCATCACACTCCCCATCACCACATTCCCCATCATCACACTCCCCATCACCACACTCCCCATCATCACACTCCCCATCATCACACTCCCCATCATCACACTCCCCATCATCACATTCCCCATCATCACATTCCCCATCATCACATTCCCCATCATCACATTCCCCATCATCACATTCCCCATCATCACATTCCCCATCACCACATTCCCCATCATCACATTCCCCATCATCACATTCCCCATCATCACATTCCCCATCATCACACTCCCCATCATCACATTCCCCATCATCACATTCCCCATCATCACATTCCCCATCATCACATTCCCCATCATCACATTCCCCATCATCACATTCCCCATCATCACATTCCCCATCATCACATTCCCCATCACCACATTCCCCATCATCACACTCCCCATCATCACATTCCCCATCATCACATTCCCCACCCCATCACCACATTCCCCATCACCACATTCCCCATCATCACATTCTATCAGTCATCTCGCAATCAGTTTCAGTCTCTCTATCGCCTCTAAAGTCTCTAATGAAATCTCTAACAAGGAAATAAAAAGGCAATGGCATCGTCAAAACTAACGCCCCTTAACGCATCTTTAGCTGCTTTTTACAACACATCAGGCCCATTCTAAGGCAGTTTCATCGCCGCGGTGTCACTGCCCTGTTACCGCTTCTTGAAATTCAAAGTATACTAGGCGGTGATACCGCGGCGTTCTCACCGCTTTGCAAAGTATACTAGGCGGTGATACCGCGGCGTTCTCACCGCTTTGCAAAGTATACTAGGCGGTGAGAACGCGGCGTTCTCACCGCTTTGCAAAGTATACTAGGCGGTGATACCGCGGCGTTCTCACCGCTTTGCTAAGTATACTAGGCGGTGATACCGCCGCGTTCTCACCGCTTTGCTAAGTATACTAGGCGGTGAGAACGCGCCAGATACGCTTTCCTTTCCGAGTAATTTTGAGATATCTGGTATTTTTTTCTATATTTCTTTATTAAATTAAAAAAATTAATTTTCTAAAATAATGTATTTTTTTTTAATTTGTTGAGTCTGATTGTTGTATACATATACATATTTACTAGTGTACTTCCCCATTAAAATTAATGGGGAATCAATAGTAAAAGAAAAGAATATATATCATTTTTAAAAAATGATGTTAAAAAAATGTAGCTATGTAAAAAATAAGAATGTAGGGTAAGTTACGAATTATCGGTCAGTACTACATCTTCGGTCATATAAGAAAAAACAATATAAAAATTATAATTATTACACAGTGCTATCTAATAATAATTTCTATATTATTTTTTCTTATACGATCGAAAATCAATGCAAATAAAATTTATGTTAAGAATTAAGTATTAAAAAAGATAAACATATTTTTTTTAATATTAGTTGTATTGGGATATCTTATACTTTACTGGTCTGTGTATGTGCTTATACTTTGATTGTCGCGGTGAAACTGCCCAGTATACTTTGCAAGCGTTGCTACCGCGGCGGTGGTAACGCGTTCAGATGCGTTACCACCGCCAAGCGCCGTAGCAAAGCAGTCTGCCAAGGCGGTAGCAACGCCAGTATACTATACAAATTTTCTTAACCATTCATTTAACCGTAATTAATTTAAGACGCATAAACTGGGCAGTGAAAACGCGACGTTTTTTATCTGTTGGTTAAGAATGTGCCTAACTATACTAATTTGCATTTTTGCTCCCATTGAAATAGGCTCCCATTGCATTAACTATAACTATGAATATGAGTCACTAGTATGCATAAGAAGGAGAATTAGTGTCAGCATTTTACATCACAACTAACCTGTTTTACTATCAGTTTAAGGGACTGAAAATGGACATTAGAGCAATGAAGTGAAAATTAATTGATATTATTTAAGATAAAGTGATATTAGAAAATGGTGTAGAAGCTACGGAACAGGTTAAAAAGCTTTTATAATAAACGTTATGAAAAAGTAATTCTGTATGAAGATACAAATAATATTCCACTAGGGATGAACTCTTACGGTGAAGAACATTCATACAATATCTATTCACAGTCAATACAAATAATATTACACTAGGGATGAACTCTTACGGTGAAGAACATTCATACAATATCTATTTACAGACAATACAAATAATATTCCACTAGGGATGAACTCTTACGGTGAAGAACATTCATACAATATCTATTTACAGTCAATACAAATAATATTCCACTAGTGATGAACTCTTACGGTGAAGAACATTCATACAATATCTACTTACAGTCAATAAAAATGATATTTCACTAAGTTACTTACAGGCCAACTGTACTGAAATACGTAACTGAACGGGAATACGTAACTGTACGGGAATATGTAACTGTACGGCAATACGTAACTATACGGGAATTCGTAACTGTACTGATATTCGTAACTATACGGGAATTCGTAACTGTACTGAAATACGTAACTGTACGGGAATACGTAACTATACGGGAATTCATAACTGTACGGGAATACGTAACTGTACGGGAATACGTAACTGTACGGGAATACGTAATTGTACGGGAATACGTAACTGTACGAGAATACGTAACTGTACAGTAATACGTAACTGTACAGTAATACGTAACTGTACGGGAATATGTAACTGTACGGTAATACGTAACTGTACGGGAATAGATAATTGTACAGGAATATGTAACTGTACGGGAATACGTAACTGTACGGTAATACGTAACTGTACGGTAATACGTAACTGTACGGGAATACGTAACTGTACGGTAATACGTAACTGTACGGTAATACGTAACTGTACGGTAATACGTAACTGTACGGTAATACGTCACTTACCCTATAACTAATATTTTCCCCATAAAAAGAAACAAAATAAAAAAGAAGAAACGAAAAATTATCTACGGTAATTAAAATCAATATTCCAGTAACTTTAACAAATTCACTTAATGAGATCATTTACACTTATTTACACTCATCAAATGAGATCATTTACACTTATTTACACTCATCAAATGAGATCATTTACACTTATTTACACACATCAAATGAGATCATTTACACTTATTTACACACATCAAATGAGATCATTTACACTTATTTACACACATCAAATGAGATCATTTACACTTATTTACACACATCAAATGAGATTATTTACACTTATTTACACACATCAAATGAGATCATTTACACTTATTTACACACATCAAATGAGATCATTTACACTTATTTACACACATCAAATGAGATCATTTACACTTATTTACACACATCAAATGAGATTATTTACACTTATTTACACACATCAAATGAGATCATTTACACTTATTTACACACATCAAATGAGATCATTTACACTTATTTACACACATCAAATGAGATCATTTACACTTATTTACACACATCAAATGAGATCATTTACACTTATTTACACACATCAAATGAGATTATTTACAATGATAATACGATTAATTTTTAAATGAAATATATTTCATAGGATAGTCTCATAAGAAATAAAAATACATTCGTGTAATTTATTTAATTTTACCTATAAAACTGAATAGGAAAAACTTACCATAAATAACATTGTAAGAAAAATAAGAACATAGCAATTTGTAATGCAATGTTTTAATTAAAGAATTGCAATTACTAGATGAGAAATAAATAGCATTTGAATATATGCCAATGAGATATTATTAAAAAAAGCATTAAAACATGATTAGAAAATATGAGCATTAAAATATCAACATCAAATTATGAGCATCAAAAAATGAGCATTAAATTATGAGCATCAAAAAATGAGCATTAAAATATGAACATCAAAATATGAGCATCAAAAAATGAGCATTAAAATATGAACATCAAAATTTGAGAATGAAAAAATGAGCATTAAAATATGAACATCAAATTATGAGCATCAAAAAATGAGCATTAAAATATGAGCATCAAATTATGAGAATGAAAAAATGAGCATTAAAATATGAACATCAAATTATGAGAATGAAAAAATGAGCATTAAAATATGAACATCAAATTATGAGCATCAAAAAATGAGCAACAATATATAACTAATAAAATATATTCATCACAGAAAAACACACCTATTTATTTCAATTTGCATCCATGATACCTGCAGTACCTGTTGCAGCTCATTTCCCACCTGGCAATTGTTCCTTTACCTTATCTGCAGTATAGTTTTAATGTGGCTCTGAGGTGAAGCCACACAGCAATCTCTTTGCAGCAAATGGGGCGATAAATGTTACGCCTGATCTACCAGAGTGAGCAATGAAAATGTCATAGCCCCCTTCACCCTCACCCTCACCTCCCTCACTCCCCTATAGAGTTGCCCCCCCCCCCCTCCCTCTCCCTACGGTCACAGCCACCTAGCACCTAGATAATATAAAGGCCTCCTCATTTAGTAGGCACATCTACAGGGTGGCGCATGAGTAAGGCACCCTTTTAAAATAATAATAATAAATAAACTTTGAAAGTTATAAGGATGGGGATAATTGCTAACCATAGAGGAAGTCTTAAAAGTTTTTAAAATGTCGTATCTTGTCTTCAGATACCCAGTGTATATTGCGGTAATAAATCTTTAATTTACCTTCAAAATGGTGCGCTACACGAAAGAACACGAGCAAAATTTGTTGAACTCTACCTTTCGTGTAATGGTTAAATTATTTCAGTGTAGAGAAGTTACAGGAACATTTTTAATGATTGAAGAAGTCCTGATAAAAATTGCTTAAAAGCAATGGTCTCTAAATTCAAAGAAACCAGATCAACAGTAGACAAACGGCGCTTTGGAAGGCCGCGACCCGCTAGAACTGATGTTTCAATTCAGGCTGTTCCAGAAAGCGTTGCTGATCGGCCCACAACTTCAACGAGGAAATGTGAATGAAAACAGATATGGAAAAATGTTGCAAGAGTACTTTTTCGTGAGGTGGAAGATATGAACACAGAAAATATCTGTTTATAACAAGATGAAGCTACAGCTCATAATGCTAGGGAAATTTTTTTCACGAGTAATTTCTCTTTTTGGTGACGTACTGCGGCCACCAAGATCTCCAGATCTGAGCCCACTTGACTTTTTTTGGGGCAATATTCAAAAGGAAAAGTTTACATTGACAAGCCTAATAATTAAAACTGAGAATTGTTCAAGAAATCAGCAGGATAACTCCCGAGATGTGAGGTGCAGTAATGAATAGCTTCATCAAATGAGTACATTTATGTTTCACCAACAATGGTAATCATTTGAAAGATATTATTATCCATACTTAGTTGTTAAAATGCTTTAAGAGTTCCTCTATCGTCAGCAATTATCCCCATCGTTATAACTTTCATAGTTTATTTATTATTAGTTTTTTAAAAGAGTGTCTTACTTATGCGCCACCCTGTATAAGATCTTACTGTGTGATAGTAGATAATCATAATTATGAATAAATATTCGTATATTTTAGAACACTTATATACCGGTATAATTAAACTTCAACAACAACTGAAACACACAACTGAAACATACAACTGAAACACACAACAGTTTTCTCTGTTGGGTTTTTCATTTTTTCAATCACCAGAGAAGGTGACTTTTCATTGCAACCTTTATATGAAAAGACAATTTATTGTGAGGCACCGATGTACAATACTGTAGCTAATAGTTACTTACAGTGGGATGAACAGTATTGTTGTAGTTATTTACAATGAAATGTATAAACAAGAAGTTTAAAACAGATATTCTATTAACTTAATCTATAAATGATGTATTTCGAAATACCAATTTTCAGTTATAAAATAACGGCCCACGCAATTTAAAATAACAAACAAACGTTGCAATTCATTTCTATTTATTTTCTATATTGCCAATTGCTAGGATTTCCTTTCAATCTTTATTTTATTTCCATTCAAACTCTACGGGGAATAAAAAAAAAACTTGGCAAAAAAAAAAATTCAGTCTGAAGGAAAGAATGGAAAAGCTGCTGTAGAAAAATGAAAACACTCCTCTCACTCTCCTCTCACTCTCCTCTCACTCTCCTCTCACTCTCCTCACACTCCCCTCTCACTCTCTCCTCTCACTCTCCTCTCACTCTCTCCTCTCACTCTCCTCTCACACTCCTCTCTCACTCCTCTCATACTCCTCTCACTCTCCTCTCACTCTCCTCTCACACTCCTCTCACTCTCCTCTCACTCTCCTCTCACACTCCTCTCACTCTCCTCTCACACTCCTCTCACACTCCTCTCACTCTCCTCTCTCACTCCTCTCACACTCCTCTCACTCTCCTCTCACACTCCTCTCACACTCCTCTCACTCTCCTCTCACTCTCCTCTCACACTCCTCTCACTCTCCTCTGACACTCCTCTCACACTCCTCTCACTCTCCTCTCACTCTCCTCTAACACTCTCCTCTCACACTCCTCTCACTCTCCTCTCACACACTCTTCTCACACTCCTCTCACTCTCCTCTCACACTTCTCTCACACTCCTCTCACTCTCCTCTCACTCTCCTCTAACACTCTCCTCTCACACTCCTCTCACTCTCCTCTCACACACTCTTCTCACACTCCTCTCACTCTCCTCTTACTCTCCTCACACTCCCCTCTCACTCTCTCCTCTCACACTCCTCTCACTCTCCTCTCACTCTCCTCTCACACTCCTCTCACTCTCCTCTCACACACTCTTCTCACACTCCTCTCACTCTCCTCTTACTCTCCTCACACTCCCCTCTCACTCTCTCCTCTCACACTCCTCTCACTCTCCTCTCACTCTCCTCTCACACTCCTCTCACTCTCCTCTCACACACTCTTCTCACACTCCTCTCACTCTCCTCTTACTCTCCTCACACTCCCCTCTCACTCTCTCCTCTCACACTCCTCTCACTCTCCTCACACTCCCCTCTCACTCTCTCCTCTCACACTCCTCTCACTCTCCTCTCACTCTCCTCTCACTCTCCTCACACTCTCCTCACACTCCCCTCTCACTCTCTCCTCTCACACTCCTCTCACTCTCCTCTCACTCTCCTCTCACTCTCCTCACACTCTCCTCACACTCCCCTCTCACTCTCTCCTCTCACACTCCTCTCACTCTGCTCTCACTCTCCTCTCACTCTCCCCTCTCACTCTCTCCTCACACTCCTCTCTCTCTCCTCACACTCTCCTCTCACACTCCCCTCTCACTCTCCTCACTCTCCTCACACTCTCCTCACACTCCCCTCTCACTCTCTCCTCTCACACTCCTCTCACTCTCCTCTCACTCTCCTCTCACACTCCCCTCTCACTCTCTCCTCTCACTCTCCTCTCACACTCCCCTCTCACTCTCTCCTCTCACACTCCTCTCACTCTCCTCACACTCTCCTCTCACACTCCCCTCTCACTCTCCTCACTCTCCTCACAATCTCCTCACACTCCCCTCTCACTCTCTCCTCTCACACTCCTCTCACTCTCCTCTCACTCTCCTCTCACTCTCCTCTCACTCTCCTCACACTCTCCTCACACTCCCCTCTCACTCTCTCCTCTCACACTCCTCTCACTCTGCTCTCACTCTCCTCACACTCTCCTCTCACTCTCTCCTCACACTCCTCTCACTCTCCTCACACTCTCCTCTCACACTCCCCTCTCACTCTCTCCTCTCACACTCCTCTCACACTCCTCTCACTCTCTCCTCTCACTCTCTCCTCTCACTCTCCTCACACTCTCCTCACACTCCCCTCTCACTCTCTCCTCTCACACTCCTCTCACTCTCCTCTCACACTCCTCTCACTCTCCTCTCACACTCCTCTCACTCTCCTCACACTCCCCTCTCACTCTCTCCTCTCACACTCCTCTCACTCTGCTCTCACTCTCCTCTCACACTCCTCTCACTCTGCTCTCACTCTCCTCTCTCTCTCCTCTAAATTTTCCCACAAAAGCTCAATCATCGAAGGGTGTTCAAGAAAATAAAAAACAGTAGCCCGATATTTTTAGGGAATATTTCCTAACCAACAAACTTGGCAAACAAAATGCTCCCGGGGAGATTCCACTCTGAAAACATTGCGATACGACACACACGGTACGAGCAAATTATCTCTTAGCAAAATAAATAACGCACCCACTTCAATTTAGCATACTTAACTCCGTAGAGTTATAACTTAAAACTTGAGTGTCGAGAATTGCACCACCGGAATTAAATGATGTAAAGAATTGAAGCCTCAAATTAAAATTAGGACAAAATCTTTATTGGAGAAACCGAAACTTACACGAAATCTATTAAACCTTACAGAAATGAACGTAACCTGTCATGAATTTACCGTAAGTTATTTGAAATATACCGTAACTTTTCCGGAATATAACGTAACTTTTCCAGAATATACCGTAACTTTTCCGGAATATAACGTAACTTTTTCCGGAATATACCGTAACTTTCCTGGAATATACCGCAACTATCCTGGAATATACGTAACTTTCTCGGAATATACCGTAACTTTTCCGGAATATACCGTAACTTTTCCGGAATATACCGTAACTTTTCCGGAATATACCGTAACTTGCCCGGAATATACCGTAACTTTTTCCGGAATATACCGTAACTTTCCTGGAATATACCGCAACTATCCTGGAATATACGTAACTTTCTCGGAATATACCGTAACTTTACCGGAATATACCGTAACTACACGGAACATACGTAACTTTCTCGGAATGTACCATAACTACCCGGAATATACCGTAACTTAACCGAAATATACCGTAACTTTCCAGGAATATACCCCAACAGACACCACCCGGAAGTGCCCGTAAGTCGAAACATTAGAATAAATGCTCCGTCAAAAGTTTGATAGCCGGGGAATAAATTGTAGTCAGACAGTGTTTTTTCCCCATGAAAACCTTCCAGAACTCGCTTCAAAATCTTCTGCAGTGGAATATACGCTTTTTTGGAGATTCACCTTGATATCCTTTATGGTTTTATACCGAAAGATATCTAAAGAAGATGAAAGAAAACAATATATAGGAAACGGATAGGATATTTTAAAATGCGCCATAAAAATTTAGCAAAGACAAATATCCGAGCGGTAAAAATGTAACCACAAATCGTTCATTATCTATTGCTGATTATAAACGATAATAAAAAGATCATATATATACGAAAATATATGATTGATTTTATTAATTAATAGAGATTAATTATCTTTATTATGATATTTTAGGATAAAATACCATCACTATTTACCGTAATGGACAATAACAGACGATATGCAAATTGTAAATTTTTTCTCGGTTGGGCAAAAAGTTATAAATGATATTACAATAGATTAAAATGGAGTGAATCACATAGATCACTAATCATTTCCATCAGTTGTTCTATAATCTAACACACACTTCACATAGACCACTAATCATTTCCATCAGTTGTACTATAATCTAACACACACTTCACATAGACCACTAATCATTTCCATCAGTTGTACTATAATCTAACACACACTTCACATAGACCACTAATCATTTCCATCAGTTGTTCTATAATCTAACACACACTTCAAATAGACCACTAATCATTTTAATCAGTTGTACTAATATCTAACACACACTTCACATAGATCACTAATCATTTCCATCAGTTGTACTATAATCTAACACACACTTCACATAGACCACTAACCATTTCCATCAGTTGTACTAAAATCTAACACACACTTCACATAGACCACTAATCATTTTTCTTGCTGTATGACAATTTAACACATCAAAATTTAAATAAATAATAAATAAATTTAATAAAGTTTCAATTAACTGTAGTATAATATCAAGAAATTGAAACTTTAATTACCGAGAGAATTAAAAGTTAATAGTTTTTGAAATGATTTATTTTAAAGAAATGATCATAGGTAACATTTTGGTTGCTATGACAACGAAGGGAAGATGGAAAAAATATTAAGGAACTTGATTTGAAGTCCCATAAAATAAATAAATGTACTATTTTTTTCCACAGTTATACTTAGGTAGGTACGTAAAAATGTTATTTTTAATAGGCGAGTAATTTAAATATAAATAATAAAAAGATTAATTATAAATCGAAGTTTCCTTTGTTCCTCAACTAAACAATAAGAATAATGAGGGTTAGTTCCGAGTTATCGGACGTTTCCACATTTTCGATCAAGAATGGAGCAAATATTTTATTCGACTTATATTTTAATTGGTGATACAAGCAGGTATCATGAATACCAATTAGAATAAAAATTAACTACAATAATTCTTATTATAGGATTGATAATGTGCAACCGTCCGATAACTCGGAGTTTACTCTAGATTTTTTTAAACTGTAAAAGTTCGAAAACTTTTAAAATAAACGTACCATTCTTTCGAGTCACACTATCCAAGCAAATTAAAGCGAATCTCAATGTCAACTTAAAGAATTGAAATGTAGCCCAAGAACAAAAGATCCTTTTAAACAAATGAAATACTTACCGAAATTCACCTCCCGACATTTTCGGGGACGGATGAGCTTCCTTCCTAAATTTTTACGTCGGCATCACTAACTTGGCAAAGAAGGCAAAGAAGAAAAAGAATGAACCACAGCACTACTCTAACATCTCTTCTGATTATCAAAGACCTTTCTCTTCGTAGTAACGGTTTAGTTCTAGTCATGTCAGTTCTACATATGTCACTAAGCACTTTAGTCACGAAGTGATGATTCAAACTAGCCACTTCATCACCCTCCCACTCATTTAACTCATCACTAAAATGCATTGTGAAGGAAATCCTAGAAGTGTTGAATACATAAATGGTCGGTCGCTCAAGCTCTTCCACCTTCTCCTTCCTTATTGAACATTAATTTGATCCAAGCATTTGAATACGTGCTCCAGTCTCTTATCCCTGGATTTGGAACCTTAATAGTACCGGCAAGATGGCCAACATCCGGGGTATTTAACTTCAAATCTCGGGATCGCATTCGGACCTAAAAATAGCGAATTGGATTAAAGGGCCTAAGCCTCATAGCTAGATTTAGCACAGTGGTCGGTCGATTCGAACAGCTATTATCAATCTATGTTTCGATAGACTCTTCCGCCCCAATGAATTTTATCTTCCAATGGATTTCTCTTTCTCCCGCCGACCGGAAAATTAAATTCAATTTTATGCCTTACTAATTGGGAGAACTATTTCGATATATTTATTGGCTTTTCGGAGCGGGGACTCCATCCTGCACTGTGCACATCTCCGTTAGAATTCTTCAATTGAATTTAGCTGTTGTTGCTCTATTGTCGATCACGAATTCCTTTCAAAGAGAAATACTAAATTCTATAGATTTCTTCTCCATCATTCTACACTTGAAGGAAAGCGTTCAGAAATATTTCCACATGTTAGAACGAGAGGGTAGTTCAACTAGTAGGTAGTTTTTGTAACTGCTAACTAGTTTTTTGCATCAGTAACTTATAACTAGTTTTTGTAACTTCTAACTAGTTTTTTAAACTTCTAACTAGTCCTTGGCAATTTTTCAACATCTTCTAAGTAAAAATTAGTTTTTGAAGTTAGTAACTAGTCTACAACTAGTCTCCTCCAGAATTGACTAGTATCTGTAACTAGGATAAAAGGCAATCTCTACCAGTTTTATAACCAGTAACAAGTAGAGGCCCTAGTTTAACAAGCTAGTTAATTCCGTCACTAGTAAAGGCCTTAGTTCAACAAGCAGAATCTACCACACCACTACTAGTTACTCCTTTAAAACCAGTACCTAGTTATCGTCACTAGTAATGAAACTAGTTTAACAAGCAGTTACCTCTAGTTAGTTCATCATAACCGGTAAAAGGCTTCCATCTCTTGAAGAAACCCTAGTTTAACAAGTAGTCACTACTATACCACTAGGCTGTCTTTTAAGAACAGTAACTAGGTTAACAAGCAATGACTACCGTACCATTCTTTACTGTAAGTTGACTCCATTAGCCAGTGTTTGATTTCTCTCACTTCATTTCACTCAGTGTATGTTCGTTACAACTGTAGGTACTTCATTACACTCAGTGTAGGTTTCTTACAACTGTAGGTACTTCATTTCACTCAGTGTATGTTCGTTACAACTGTAGGTACTTCATTACACTCAGTGTAGGTTTCTTACAACTTTAGGTACTTCATTTCACTCAGTGGATGTTCGTTACAACTGTAGGTACTTCATTTCACTCAGTGTATGTTCGTTACAACTGTAGGTACTTCATTTCACTCAGTGTATGTTTCTTACAACTGTAGGTACTTCATTTCACTCAGTGTATGTTTCTTACATTTGTAGGTACTTCATTTCACTCAGTGTAGGTTTCTTACAACTGTAGATACTTCATTTCACTCAGTGTATGTTTCTTACAACTGTAGGTACTTCATTTCACTCAGTATAGGTTTCTTACAACTGTAGGTACTTCATTTCACTCAGTGTAGGTTTCTTATAACTGTAGGTACTTCATTACACTCAGTGTAGGTTTCTTACAACTGTAGGTACTTCATCACGCCCAGTAGTCTGAGAAAAGCCAGTGGGTCATTTTTGGCATATTTGTTCTTGGGAGGCCCGATGCGACTGCCAAAGTGTTTCTGCTGTGGCAATTAGATAGAAGATTTATTGCCCAGAGTGAAATGCAGGAGAGAAGAAGAAGAAGAAGAAGAGGATGTTGGCCTCATTTCTGCAAAGAAAAAGAATAAATCGTTAGTATATGAAAGCACACAAAAAATTATAGAATCTATAAGTTAAAGTCATTGCTTATAGGGTGAATACCGTTATTTCGACCGTTACGCAATTTCGTATACTTGTTCCTTATAATATTTATATACTGTCAGTTTGGTAAAACGTGTCACAGTGAGTCTTTACTTTAATTATTTTAACACTTATCTTAATAAAGAAACAGTTTATGTAGTATCATTCGGAATTACGTAAAAATATATTAGAGAGCTGTGAAATAAGTCGTGGAGTAATTAGTCTAGGCATCTTTCTCACGGAGCAATAAATGATTTAATATTGTGTTTACGATAGTCAGGTAAGGACTTAGAATTGTTGTGGCTAGTTGAGGTCTATGGGAATAAGTTGGACCACTCAAACTATGGACGGGGCTTAGCTCATTAGTGAGTACCGGTGAGAACTCATGGTATATAAAGCCAGGAAATATAAGACATAGCGTCCAGTAGATAGTACAGTCAGTTAAGTAACTTAGAGCCAGTCGCTAGGTACAGTACTTAAGATCGGTCCCGCCTGGGGTTGTCACCCATTTCACCATCTATGTACTCAATTGTAATCATGTTTGAGACTCTACCCCTTGTTTCAAACTGTGCTCGAAGATAAGAAACACATAATTCTTTAAAGTTGGATGTTCGATATCATCCCACTTGTCGATTAAATTAACCAATCGAGTAAAGACTTAAGGCTGGATCAACTATCATGAATTAATCACAAATTGTGGTGTACGGGAATACGTAAATGTACGGTAATACGAAACTGTACGTGAATACGTAACTGTACGTGAATACGTAACTGTACGGGAATACGTAACTGTACGGGAATACGTAACTGTACGGGAATACGTAACTGTACGGGTATACGTAACTGTACGGGTATACGTAACTGTACGGGTATACGTAACTGTACGGGTATACGCAACATACCCTACACTATATCAGTTTAGAAAATCAATTCAATGTTCATCAATGTTCAACTAATGACATGGCAAACTTTTACCATGTATGGTGAATAAAACTAGAAGCTTTTTGATCAAATGGCCCGTAAAAAGAAGTTCCTACATGAGACACCCATAAAAGGAGTACAGTGGGGATTTTATTTTCCAGCAATCATCAAAAACTTTAGGAATTAACATGGAGAGAGTGAGAGTAGAGAGTGAGAGAAGAGAGTGAGAGAAGAGAGTGAGAGAAGAGAGTGAGAGAAGAGAGTGAGAGAAGAGAGTGAGAGAAGAGAGTGAGAGAAGAGAGTGAGAGTAGAGAGTGAGAGTAGAGAGTGAGAGAAGAGAGTGAGAGAAGAGAGTGAGAGAAGAGAGTGAGAGAAGAGAGTGAGAGAAGAGAGTGAGAGAAGAGAGTGAGAGTAGAGAGTGAGAGTAGAGAGTGAGAGAAGAGAGTGAGAGAAGAGAGTGAGAGAAGAGAGTGAGAGAAGAGAGTGAGAGAAGAGAGTGAGAGTAGAGAGTGAGAGAAGAGAGTGAGAGAAGAGAGTGAGAGTAGAGAATGAGAGAAGAGAGTGAGAGAAGAGAGTGAGAGAAGAGAGTGAGAGAAGAGAGTGAGAGAAGAGAGTGAGAGTAGAGAGTGAGAGAAGAGAGTGAGAGAAGAGAGTGAGAGAAGAGAGTGAGAGAAGAGAGTGAGAGTAGAGAGTGAGAGAAGAGAGTGAGAGAAGAGAGTGAGAGAAGAGAGTGAGAGAAGAGAGTGAGAGAAGAGAGTGAGAGTAGAGAGTGAGAGAAGAGAGTGAGAGAAGAGAGTGAGAGTAGAGAGTGAGAGAAGAGAGTGAGAGAAGAGAGTGAGAGAAGAGAGTGAGAGAAGAGAGTGAGAGAAGAGAGTGAGAGAAGAGAGTGAGAGAAGAGAGTGAGAGTAGAGAGTGAGAGAAGAGAGTGAGAGAAGAGAGTGAGAGAAGAGAGTGAGAGAAGAGAGTGAGAGAAGAGAGTGAGAGAAGAGAGTGAGAGAAGAGAGTGAGAGTAGAGAGTGAGAGTAGAGAGTGAGAGAAGAGAGTGAGAGAAGAGAGTGAGAGAAGAGAGTGAGAGAAGAGAGTGAGAGAAGAGAGTGAGAGTAGAGAGTGAGAGTAGAGAGTGAGAGAAGAGAGTGAGAGAAGAGAGTGAGAGAAGAGAGTGAGAGAAGAGAGTGAGAGAAGAGAGTGAGAGAAGAGAGTGAGAGTAGAGAGTGAGAGTAGAGAGTGAGAGAAGAGAGTGAGAGAAGAGAGTGAGAGAAGAGAGTGAGAGAAGAGAGTGAGAGAAGAGAGTGAGAGAAGAGAGTGAGAGAAGAGAGTGAGAGAAGAGAGTGAGAGAAGAGAGTGAGAGTAGAGAGTGAGAGAAGAGAGTGAGAGTAGAGAGTGAGAGTAGAGAGTGAGAGAAGAGAGTGAGAGAAGAGAGTGAGAGAAGAGAGTGAGAGAAGAGAGTGAGAGAAGAGAGTGAGAGAAGAGAGTGAGAGAAGAGAGTGAGAGAAGAGAGTGAGAGTAGAGAGTGAGAGAAGAGAGTGAGAGAAGAGAGTGAGAGAAAATAATGATATAATTACTATACTTGATCTAAAGTTTCATTTTAATTCCCTATATTTGTTACTCCTTAATAAAAACAGAAATAACTTAATTGAAATAACACAGTTTCAATTAAATTAAATTATCCACTTATATCACATATACCAATTAAGCGTGTTACAGATAAATAAAACATCCGCTGCAATTAATTGCAAATACAAACATATATTAAAATGTTATTGTACGTCAACACCGCTTATTAGATTTAATTAATTCCAAGAAATAGAGAGCTGCATTATAGTACAATTAGCAACAGAATGCAGGCAGTAGTTTCTACATAGTGTCTTGATATTGAATGTTGTGAGCTCCATAAGCTCCTCTACAATGTTGTTAACATCTTATGTTCATCTGAAAGGGAGGAGCTAAAGCCAATGAGGCGTGAAGTGCCTAGCCACTTAGATACCTCACTTATGAGATGCTGTTAGAGAAAGGACACCATGCTAAGACAATGTGGTGAGAAACAGTCACTAGCCACTTGGATACCTCACTTATGAGATGCTGTTAGAGAAAGGACACCATGCTAAGACAATGTGGTGTGAAACAGTCACTAGCCACTTGGATACCTCACTTATGAGATGCTGTTAGAGAAAGGACACCATGCTAAGACAATGTGGTGAGAAATAGTCACTAGCTTCTTGGATACCTCACTTATGAGATGCTGTTAGAGAAAGGACACCAGAACTCTATAAAATGAATGATTTTAAGGATGGAAAGAAAGATACAAATAATATTCCACTAGGGATGAACTCTTACGGTGAAGAACATTCTTACAATATCTACTTACAGTGAATACATTTTTATAAATGCGAAACAATAATGATAATGTGATGACGAATTCGTCCACCTCGTCTGTTTAGGGTTATGTCAGTCATAACAAATACATACCATTATGAACATTATATATATTTTTATCATTATTCTGAGCAGTAACTTAGTATGAAACTGATATACGTGTAAGAATATACACTGATCATGCATAATGGATACAAAGAATATCTAGATAATATAATATCTTCTTTTGCGGACTTTTTTCCCTCCCTGAACAGTATTACATAAAGTATATACGCTTGCAGTAATTTGCAATATAATACGCAGAGTGTATCTATCAAACTGCAGTGAGTATCGAATAGAAACGTTTGAATGCTAAAAGAAGTTGTACTAAACGATGTAACTGTTATTTAACTTTTTACTAGAATTATGTAGTTACAATTACATTATATAAACAGTTTCAGTAAAACTCCAGCGTTATGAAGCACTCAAGTAATGTAGGACCTGAGTTATGAAATGCACCTGAGTTACGAAGTATTTTCTATGTTTAAGTTATAGAAAACGATATAGGTCAAGAATTTTGTCCGAGTTACCCCTCAGAGACCATAGTTTTCTATGATTTCAATCATAGAAAACTATCTAGTGCACCCGAGATATGAAGTGACTCTGAGTTAAAAAGGAACCAATACTTCACAACTCAGGAGTTCGCCTGTACAGCCAAAATAGTAAATGCACTATACTTCACGACGTTCCTATATCACTATAGCCTATAATTTAAGCTATAGTAGGAATAAAACTGATTTGTTGTGATATACCGAGCAATCTGTGAAATCTTAGCACAAGGAAGAATTATCCTAGGCTGCCTTTGCTGTTTTCTGTAAATCCGAGCCTCTGCCCGTGATTTATGAAGTACTATTTGTGAAATTGCAACTGCTGCTATTTTCAGATCTTATTTATTCTAAAGTTAGGATGTTTACTCATTTTTTAATGGGAAAAATAAACTTTTTAAAGTCAAGAATATGAAAATAGTTAGCATACATGAAAGATATTTGAGGTTACATTTTATACCTAATAAAATCTACTCAAATATTTCTTTAACTATCTATCTATTATAAATAAATTATTTGAGCATAATATTTTCTACAATAAGCTTTATTAACAATCATTTCTTTTATAAAATATTATACCTATAATCATTGAGCGAAATAAGTTTATATATTATTAGGTAATATAATATATTGTATGGCTTATTAGAAGAAGATACAGTATAAAGTGGTAAAAGACTCTTATTTCACATGGCAATATACTCTTGCTACTCTTTTCCTACTCTTTCTACTCTTGCTTCTATTTCTTCTCTTTCTACTCTTGCTTCTATTTCTACTCTTTTCCTACCCTTTTCCCTACTCTTGCTTCTATATTTACTCTTTTCCTATTCTTTTCCTACTCTTTTCCCTA
Source organism: Caprella mutica (assembly GCA_947561585.1). Classification (NCBI taxonomy): domain Eukaryota; kingdom Metazoa; phylum Arthropoda; class Malacostraca; order Amphipoda; family Caprellidae; genus Caprella; species Caprella mutica. Next base: position 253,463 of record CANNZV010000724.1, read on the forward strand.
CTCTTAGTCCTATTCTTTTCCCAACTCTTTTCCTACTCTTAGTCCTACTCTTTTCCTACTCTTAGTCCTACTCTTTCCCTACTCTTTTCCTACTCTTAGTCCTTCTCTTTTCCTACTCTTTTCTTACTCTTAGTCCTTCTCTTTTCCTGCTCTTAGTCCTACTCTTTTCCCTACTCTTAGTCCTATTCTTTTCCCAACTCTTTTCCTACTCTTAGTCCTACTCTTTTCCTACTCTTAGTCCTACTCTTTTCCTACTCTTTTCCTACTCTTAGTCCTTCTCTTTTCCTACTCTTTTCTTACTCTTAGTCCTACTCTTTTCCTGCTCTTAGTCCTACTCTTTTCCTACTCTTTCCCAGGATAGCATCCGGATTACATTCAGCTTATCTTTTTTTCTTGGAAGTAAAATAAATTATTGATAGAATTTAACCTCCAGCCGGAAAATAATAAAAAATATTGATGGTATTTTATCGTAAAATGTAATTATTGTCCGACGAAAGACGATAGACTGTGAGTGTTTAAAATTTATGATAAATTACGTTAGTATTTTTGTCTAATCATTTATTGTCGTAGATAGATGATCTTTTTATTATTAATTATAATCACTGATAGAAAACTAGATATTATAATTAATTCACAATATTTAAGGAGAATAAATGACACAGTTTATCGTAGCATTAGAATTAAATAAATAAAAAGTTTGACACTCTGCCACACTATGCCACTCTATGCCACACTATGCCACTCTATGCCACTCTATGCCACTCTATGCCACACTATGCCACTCTATGTCACTCTATGCCACTCTATGTCACTCTATGTCACTCTATGCCACTCTATGTCACTCTATGCCACTCTATGCCACTCTATGTCACTCTATGCCACTCTATGTCACTCTATGTCACTCTATGCCACTCTATGTCACTCTATGTCACTCTATGCCACTCTATGTCACTCTATGCCACTCTATGCCACTCTATGTCACTCTATGCCACTCTATGTCACTCTATGTCACTCTATGCCACTCTATGCCACTCTATGTCACTCTATGTCACTCTATGCCACTCTATGTCACTCTATGCCACTCTATGTCACTCTATGTCACTCTATGCCACTCTATGTCACTCTATGCCACTCTATGCCACTCTATGTCACTCTATGCCACTCTATGTCACTCTATGCCACTCTATGTCACTCTATGCCACACTATGTCACTCTATGCCACTCTATGCCACTCTATGCCACTCTATGCCACACTATGTCACTATATGTCACTCTATGCCACTCTATGTCACTCTATGCCACTCTATGCCACTCTATGCCACACTATGTCACTCTATGTCACTCTATGCCACTCTATGTCACTCTATGCCACTCTATGCCACACTATGCCACTCTATGTCACTCTATGCCACTCTATGTCACTCTATGCCACTCTATGCCACACTATGCCACTCTATGTCACTCTATGTCACTCTATGTCACTCTATGCCACTTTATGCCACTCTATGCCACTCTATGCAACTCTATGTCACTCTATGCCACACTATGTCACTCTCTGTCACACTGTGCCACTCTATGTCACTCTATGTCACTCTATGCCACACTATGCCACTCTATGCCACTCTATGCCAATATGCCACACTCCTCTTCTCCCCATCTTTGGTTTCCACGGCAACCAAAGGAGAGACGCAGTCATGACAGCACATCTTTAACTATCACCAAAAATTAAGCCAAATCACAACGCACGTCTGGCTATGGCATAGTCTGGCATAGAATGCACTGGCTATGGCATAGTGTGGCATAGAATGCACTGGCTATGGCATAGTCTGGCATAGAATGCACTGGCTGTGGCATAGTCTGGCATAGAATGCACTGGCTATGGCATAGAATGCACTGGCTATGACATAGAATGCACTAGATATGACATAGTCTGGCATAGAATGCACTGGCTGTGGCATAGTCTGGCATATAATGCACTGGCTATGGCATAGAATGCACAAGATATGACATAGTCTGGCATAGAATGCACTGGCTGTGGCATAGTCTGGCATAGAATGCACTGGCTATGGCATAGAATGCACTGGCTATGGCATAGAATGCACTGGCTATGGCATAGAATGCACTAGATATGACATAGTCTGGCATAGAATGCACTGGCTGTGGCATAGTCTGGCATATAATGCACTGGCTATGGCATAGAATGCACTAGATATGGCATAGTCTGGCATAGAATGCACTGGCTGTGGCATAGTCTGGCATATAATGCACTGGCTATGCCATAGAATGCACTAGATATGGCATAGTCTGGCATAGAATGCACTAGATATGGCATAGTCTGGCATAGAATGCACTAGATATGGCATAATCTGGCATAGAATGCACTAGATATGGCATAGTCTGGCATAGAGTGCACTAGATATGGCATAGTCTGGCATAGAATGCACTGGCTATGGCATAGTCTGGCATAGAATTCACTGGCTATGGCATAGTCTGGCATAGAATGCACTGGCTATGGCATAGTCTGGCATAGAATGCACTGGCTATGGCATAGTCTGGCATAGAATGCACTGGCTATGGCATAGTCTGACATAGAATGCACTGGCTATGGCATAGTCTGGCATACAATGCACTGGCTATGGCATAGTCTGGCATAGAATGCACTGGCTACGGCATAGTCTGGCATAGAATGCACTGGCTATGGCATAGTGTGGCATAGAATGCACTGGCTATGGCATAGTCTGGCATAGAATGCACTGGCTATGGCATAGTCTGGCATAGAATGCACTGGCTATGGCATAGTCTGGCATAGAATGCACTGGCTATGGCATAGTCTGGCATAGAATGCACTGGCTATGGCATAGTCTGGCATAGAATGCACTGGCTATGGCATAGTCTGGCATAGAATGCACTGGCTATGGCATAGTCTGGCATAGAATGCACTGGCTATGGCATAGTCTGGCATAGAATGCACTGGCTATGGCATAGTCTGGCATAGAATGCACTGGCTATGGCATAGTCTGGCATAGAATGCACTGGCTATGGCATAGATTGGCATAAAATGCACTGGCTATGGCATAGTCTGGCATAGAATGCACTGGCTATGGCATAGTCTGGCATAGAATGCACTGGCTATGGCATAGTCTGGCATAGAATGCACTGGCTATGGCATAGTCTGGCATAGAATGCACTGGCTATGGCATAGTCTGGCATATAATGCACTGGCTATGGCATAGAATGCACTGGCTATGGCATAGTCTGGCATAGAATGCACTGGCTATGGCATAGTCTGGCATGGAATGCACTGGCTATGGCATAGTCTGGCATAGAATGCACTGGCTATGGCATAGTCTGGCATAGAATGCACTGGCTATGACATAGTCTGGCATAGAATGCACTGGCTATGGCATAGTCTGGCATACAATGCACTGAGTGTAAAGGTATATAATACAAATTTAATATATTAAATAATATAAAGATAGAAACCTATAATATTACAGTTAAAATATATCTAATAAAGAGTTCTCTCTCAATCTTCTATGGCCCCACCATAACTCTCTGTCTCATTCTTCTATGGCCCCACCATAACTCTCTGTCTCAATCTTCTATGGCCCCACCATAACTTTAACAAGGTATGATATTTATTTTTCTTCTTTTTTTCTATTAAGGTTTAAGTCCAAATGAAATTAAAGAAAATCCTTTTTTAAATTCCTAATCTGGCCTAATTGTTTCTACTTCATTTCACTTGTTGGAGCGAGTTCTAGCGAGTTATTTGGCAGTGAGAAGAGCGATAAGCGAGTTAGCGATGAGGCGGTGCTACTTACTAACTAATTAAGACTGTGAGCGAGACTGCGATGAAGCGATTAGCTCACAATTCGCCTCTAACAATTAAACAAATAATTCATTTTATTCACGTTGTACCCTTTTTTTTTGATATAGCATTTATTCATATTAATTTCGTCTTTAATACATTCAACAACTTAATATTTTAATAACACAGGTACGAAAAATTTAAATACAAAGAATTAATTTACAGTATTATAACTAAAATTTGCAGCACATGAACCGATGAACGTAATAATAAATTAAATATAAATGACAGATGTTGTAAAAACTTAATTTCGGTTAAAAACTAATAATCTACATTTAAAATAAATTATAATATAGCTATTTAAATGGTTTCTCAAACTAATATCAGAATTAGTATTCACTTCAGCAGCTGGTTCGTATTTTTACTCTAATTACAGACCGCTATTGAAAACAAGTAAATAAAATTCAATACTCTGCTCCTGGTCCGCTAGCTCAGCAAGTGTTCCTCTACAAATTAACTCATTTGATCAATAAAGTGCTTAATTACTTCAATATGCCACGGTTTTAACTCTTCATGAATAAATGATATTCCATTTAGTTTTGCAACAGGCAACAGAAATTTGATATATGGTAATTTATAGTCTGATCGTATCTAGGATATTGTAGTTCTTCCATTTATAGTCTGATCGTATCTAGGATACTATAGCTCTTCCATTTATAATCTGATCGTATCTAGGATACTATAGCTCTTCCATTTATAGTCTGATCGTATCTAGGAAACTCTTCCATTTATAGTATGATCGTATCTAGGATATTCTTTCATTTAAAGTCTGATCGTATCTAGGATACTATAGCTCTTTCATTTAAAGTCTGATCGTATCTAGGATACTATAGCTCTTTCATTTATAGTCTGATCGTATCTAGGATACTATAGCTCTTCCATTTATAGTCTGATCGTATCTAGGATACTCTTCCATTTATAGTATGATCGTATCTAGGATACTATAGCTCTTTCATTTAAAGTCTGACCGTATCTAGGATACTATAGCTCTTTCATTTATAGTCTGATCGTATCTAGGATACTATAGCTCTTTCATTTATAGTCTGATCGAATCTAGGATACTCTTCCATTTATAGTATGATCGTATCTAGGATACTCTTCCATTTATAGTATGATCATATCTAGGATACTCTTCCATTTATAGTATGATCGTATCTAGGATACTATAGCTCTTTCATTTAAAGTCTGATCGTATCTAGGATACTATAGCTCTTTCATTTATAGTCTGATCGTATCTAGGATACTATAGCTCTTCCATTTATAGTCTGACCGTATCTAGGATACTATAGCACTTCCATTTATAATCTGATCGTATCTATGACACTCTTCCATTTAGTTGTCATTAGAATTCCTCTTCATTAGAAAAAAGGCTTCATTTTTTTCATACTTGTGTGCAACAAACATACAAGCAACATAAACTGAGTTTTATAACTACAAAGATAGATCTAAAACATTGTCCTATTTCCTATCAAAAAAGGGTTACAAAAGAGCTAAACCATAATAACACATCCAAAGTGTAGCTCATTTCCTTCAATATATAATAATGCTAGAGCAGACATAGGAAGAGTCTAAGAGGTATAACTACACACTCTGCTCAAGAGTCCCATCACTCACAGAACTGCTGACTAAGGGGATATAAAGTTACATGCACGGCATCAACTCAGATAAACATCACTGTTAACTTAATAGAAAGAGATAGAAGGAGAAAAGATAGAGGAGATATAAAGAGATAGGGTGAGTAACGTTTTTACGCACGTTTCACAATTCCGTACATTTGTTATGTAATATAAATATAGGTCTGGAGAGTAGAATTTAAAGAAAGGAGTGGCAGCTTAGTTTGCAGATGGTGACGTAACGTGAGTGGAGCAGCTCGTGAGCTGTCATCTTTGGATGGACTGGCCCAACGAAATAGAGATACTGTCAGAGCGTTCATGTCTAAACACATGCCTGCCTGCAAGACTTGGATGATGCCAGAGCCTCCGGATAATTCTCTAATTGTGCCTATCGTTTCGAAGGAGGATGTCCGGAAGGCAGTTAATTCTTTCCGTCCTTGCTCTGACGGAGGACCTGATGGCCTCAGGTCTGGTCATTTGAAAATGTTATTGTCTCAATCTTCTGCAGAGGCTGGGCACGTCTTTTAACCACTCTGAATAGATTTTGCGAATGCGATTTTGAGAGGAGAAGTTCCTGATTCTGCTTTGCAGCCACATTGTGCGCTTTAATCAAAAAGGATGGTGGCATCAGACCCAAAGCAGTTGGTAATACCTTGCGGAGGTTGGCTGCCAAGGTTGGTGAGCGCCCCTTATCAAATTTCTTGGTAACAAATTTAAACCGGTTTAGCTTAGGTTCTCTACGAAGGGTGGCTGTGAAGCTGAAGAGATTTTGAGGAGGACCTGATAGTCTCTCGGTTGTGGGTAGTCGATAACTATAAACTCTTCTCTTTGTTGAAAAATGTCTTCTCCGTTCTGAAGCTGCAGTATGTTCTGTGGTTTTCTCCAGCCTACAAGCACGTAGTCAAGCTTAGCCATTTTGATGAACCACTTAGATCAGCCCGTGGGATAGATAAGCCACGAGCTCATTCATTAATGAAGAGTCTGTTGGCTAGAGTTGACCAGGTGGCAACAGCACGACTGCTATCCGCATCTCTTAAGGAAACTGGAGTGTGGTTGAATGCGATTCCCATACTGTCATTAGGTAAACAGCTTGATCCAGAGGTCCTGAGGGTAGCCATTGCTCTCAGAATGGCTGTCAGAGTTTGTGAACCTCATTCTTGCCGCTGTGGTAGTGAAATGGATGTCAGAGGACTGCAGGGTCTGTCTTAGAGGTATACAGTTCTGGGCATCACCCAATACATGCGGTTATGAATGATGTGGTAAAACGGGCTTTGCAGAGAGCAGGACTCTCTTCAGTGCTTGATCCTCCTGACAGAAGTGTCGGTAAGCGCCCAGATGGTATTACTGTGTTTCCTTACATTAATGGAAAGAGTCTGATTTGGGATTGCACATGTGTCGACACATTTACCGAGACACACCTCAATGATTCCGAGGTTGAGGCCGCATCAGCTGCCGGGGCTGCGGAGAACTGCAAGCGTCAGAAATACACCGCTCTTGGTGATGCTTACACATTTGAGCCAATTGCCATAGAGACCACAGGAGCGTACGGTAGTACAATATCTCCAATCATGAAGTCCATGTGTAGACACTTAGTTGAGATAACAAACGATCCAAATGAGTCTTGAGTGGTCCACCCCTTCAGGGAACTCAACCCTTCACTCGTACTTCTTGAAAAAATTTCCTCTTCTGATAAGATTTCATTCTTCTTGTTTTTAATGGAAAAATATTGTCTTTTTTAAAGAAAGGTTGGAAATGAGTTATTTTATTTTATGAGAGTTCTTTGCATCACTGTAATGACCACATCAATAAATAATATCCCCAATATTTTAATTACCACATCACTATAATGACCACATTAATGAATAATATCCCCAATATTTTAATTACCACATCACTATAATGACCACATCAATAAATAATATCCCCAATATTTTAATTACCACATCACTATAATGACCACATCAATGAATAATATCCCTAATATTTTAATTACCACATCACTATAATGACCACATCAATGAATAATATCCCTAATATTTTAATTACCACATCACTATAATGACCACATTAATGAATAATATCCCTAATATTTTAATTACCACATCACTATAATGACCACATCAATGAATAATATCCCTAATATTTTAATTACCACATCACTATAATGACCACACTAATGAATAATATCCCCAATATTTCATCTCTCAAATACAGTTCCTACAACTGTCACTGCCAAAAAACTCCACGGAACTTTTACACCCAAAACTGTCTTCGTTTTTAGAGACAAAGTGAAGAAAAGAGAGAAAACTTGTGTCTAATTTCACTAATAGAAATGCAGGGGTGGAGAAGATCTACACACCTAGGTGAGTAAAGGGTATAAACTACACACCTAGGTGAGTAAACGCTACACACCTAGGTGAGTAAAGGGTATGAACTACACACCTAGGTGAGTAAAGGGTATGAACTACACACCTAGGTGAGTAAATGTTACACACCTAGGTGAGTAAATGCTACAGCACCAATTACCGAGTTCACAGCACCAATTACCGGGTTCACAGCACCAATTACCGGGTTCACAGCACCAATTACCGGGTTCACAGCACCAATTACCGGGTTCACAGCACCATTTACCGGGTTCACAGCACCATTTACCGGGTTCACAGCACCAATTACCGGGTTCACAGCACCAATTACCGGGTTCACAGCACCAATTACCGGGTTCACAGCACCAATTACCGGGTTCACAGCACCAATTACCGGGTTCACAGTACCATTTACCGGGTTCACAGCACCATTTACCGGGTTCACAGCACCAATTACCGGGTTCACAGCACCAATTACCGGGTTCACAGCACCAATTACCGGGTTCACAGCACCATTTACCGGGTTCACAGCACCATTTACCGGGTTCACAGCACCAATTACCGGGTTCACAGCACCAATTACCGGGTTCACAGCACCAATTACCGGGTTCACAGTACCATTTACCGGGTTCACAGCACCATTTACCGGGTTCACAGCACCATTTACCGGGTTCACGGCGTACGTTTAACATCTTTGAAGTGCTATAAAAATTTGACGTCTCAATTAACGAAGAAAAGACGAGACACCGTGTCCGGAAAGTGGGGGAGAAAAATAGGGGGGGGGGTGTGTGTGCACACTGTACAGGGTGTGCTACTGACGTAATTACTATCTCTATCCAACACAGCAATACACGTACCTACTGTATCCCAGTGTTGATATCTCCATTAGATGTACCTTCTGTATCCCCGTATGCAATGCCAATGTATCCAATATATGAGCCAACGGTATCCCTGAGCTACATTGTGATTTGTCACTAGTTGTGATTGAGGCAAGCCGTTAGTTTTTAATTACCAGAAATGATGACACTAACGACCCCCTTTTCGCCCTCCTTTTTGCCCCCTTTTCGCCCTCCTTCTTGCCCCCTTTTCGCCCTCCTTCTTGCCCCCTTTTCACCCTCCTTTTTGCCTCCAAGAAAACACCTCACAGGGAGAGTATAAAGACCTGAACATCAAGAAAAAAAAGATACTGAATTGAAGGTTTACCATTAATGGACAGATTCATATATTCGAACATGGAAAAAAATAGATAATTTTATTCATTTTAATTAGTATCCATGATACCTGCATATCTTATGTTCGTTGTTTATCTCATTTGGTATCCATGATAACAGCAGTTATCAAGGATACCAATTAAATTAACGAGTTGAATCATATATAATTATTATATAATATGTCCTAAAATGTTGAACAGCCCAATAATTCAAACATTCAATTCTCTATCTTTACTATTTTTTCTTAATGTTCAGGTCTTTACATTATGGGGTCCACATACAAATATTCCACTAATTCTTTCCAAGAATGTTCAAATAAATGACTAATTCTTAACTAAATCAACCATCCCCATTTGAACATTTTTTATATATTTCACAAAATCTAAATTCAAAATAGAAAAGAATACCTAAGGGCTTTCGTTTTTTTTTTCTCAAACCTCTCCATTGGAGACCGCACGTCCTGTGTCACAACCTGTTCTAAAATAATAAAAAGCTAATCCTTTGGTGGTAAAATTCAGAGTTGGTGAATTTTTTAGTACATTGTAGTGGTGGTTATTTAATTATGCATTTTTGTGAAACGGAGTTACATGTAGTGAATAGATAGATGTAGTGAATAGTTACATGTAGTGAATAGATAGATGTAGTGAATAGATAGATGTAGTGAATAGATAGATGTAGTGAATAGATAGATGTAGTGAATAGATAGATGTAGTGAATAGTTACATGTAGTGAATAGATAGATGTAGTGAATAGTTACATGTAGTGAATAGATAGATGTAGTGAATAGTTACATGTAGTGAATAGATAGATGTAGTGAATAGTTACATGTAGTGAATAGATAGATGTAGTGAATAGTTACATGTAGTGAATAGATAGATGTAGTGAATAGTTACATGTAGTGAATAGATAGATGTAGTGAATAGTTACATGTAGTGAATAGATAGAAGTAGTGAATAGATAGATGTAGTGAATAGTTACATGTAGTGAATAGATAGATGTAGTGAATAGTTACATGTAGTGAATAGATAGATGTAGTGAATAGATAGATGTAGTGAATAGTTACATGTAGTGAATAGATAGATGTAGTGAATAGATAGATGTAGTGAATAGTTACATGTAGTGAATAGATAGATGTAGTGAATAGTTACATGTAGTGAATAGATAGAAGTAGTGAATAGATAGATGTAGTGAATAGATAGATGTAGTGAATAGATAGATGTAGTGAATAGATAGATGTAGTGAATAGATAGATGTAGTGAATAGATAGATGTAGTGAATAGATAGATGTAGTGAATAGATACATGTAGTGAATAGATAGATGTAGTGAATAGATAGATGTAGTGAATAGATAGATGTAGTGAATAGATAGATGTAGTGAATAGATACATGTAGTGAATAGATAGATGTAGTGAATAGTTACATGTAGTGAATAGTTACATGTAGTGAATAGATAGATGTAGTGAATAGATAGATGTAGTGAATAGATAGATGTAGTGAATAGATAGATGTAGTGAATAGATAGATGTAGTGAATAGATAGATGTAGTGAATAGATAGATGTAGTGAATAGATAGATGTAGTGAATAGATAGATGTAGTGAATAGATAGATGTAGTGAATAGATAGATGTAGTGAATAGATAGATGTAGTGAATAGATAGATGTGGTGAATAGTTACATGTAGTGAATAGTTACATGTAGTGAATAGATAGATGTAGTGAATAGTTACATGTAGTGAATAGTTAAATGTAGTGAATAGTTACATGTAGTGAATAGATACATGTAGTGAATAGTTACATGTAGTGAATAGATAGATGTAGTGAATAGATACATGTAGTGAATAGATAGATGTAGTGAATAGATAGATGTAGTGAATAGATAGATGTAGTGAATAGATAGATGTAGTGAATAGATAGATGTAGTGAATAGATAGATGTAGTGAATAGATAGATGTAGTGAATAGATAGATGTAGTGAATAGTTACATGTAGTGAATAGATAGATGTAGTGAATAGATAGATGTAGTGAATAGATAGATGTAGTGAATAGATAGATGTAGTGAATAGATAGATGTAGTGAATAGATAGATGTAGTGAATAGATAGATGTAGTGAATAGATAGATGTAGTGAATAGATAGATGTAGTGAATAGATAGATGTAGTGAATAGATAGATGTAGTGAATAGATAGATGTAGTGAATAGTTACATGTAGTGAATAGATAGATGTAGTGAATAGATACATGTAGTGAATAGATAGATGTAGTGAATAGATAGATGTAGTGAATAGATAGATGTAGTGAATAGATAGATGTAGTGAATAGATAGATGTAGTGAATAGATAGATGTAGTGAATAGATACATGTAGTGAATAGTTACATGTAGTGAATAGATAGATGTAGTGAATAGATAGATGTAGTGAATAGATAGATGTAGTGAATAGTTACATGTAGTGAATAGATAGATGTAGTGAATAGATACATGTAGTGAATAGATAGATGTAGTGAATAGATAGATGTAGTGAATAGATAGATGTAGTGAATAGATAGATGTAGTGAATAGATAGATGTAGTGAATAGATAGATGTAGTGAATAGATACATATAGTGAATAGATAGATGTAGTGAATAGATAGATGTAGTGAATAGATAGATGTAGTGAATAGATAGATGTAGTGAATAGATAGATGTAGTGAAAAGATACATGTAGTGAATAGATACATGTAGTGAATAGATAGATGTAGTGAATAGATAGATGTAGTGAATAGATAGATGTAGTGAATTGATAGATGTAGTGAATAGATAGATGTAGTGAATAGATAGATGTAGTGAATAGATACATGTAGTGAATAGATAGATGTAGTGAATAGATAGATGTAGTGAATAGATAGATGTAGTGAATAGATAGATGTAGTGAATAGATAGATGTAGTGAATAGATAGATGTAGTGAATAGATAGATGTAGTGAATAGATAGATGTAGTGAATAGATGTAGTGAATAGATAGATGTAGTGAATAGAGAGATGTAGTGAATAGATAGATGTAGTGAATAGATAGATGTAGTGAATAGATAGATGTAGTGAATAGATAGATGTAGTGAATAGATAGATGTAGTGAATAGATAGATGTAGTGAATAGATAGATGTAGTGAATAGATAGATGTAGTGAATAGATAGATGTAGTGAATAGATAGATGTAGTGAATAGATAGATGTAGTGAATAGATAGATGTAGTGAATAGATAGATGTAGTGAATAGATACATGTAGTGAATAGTTACATGTAGTGAATAGATAGATGTAGTGAATAGATAGATGTAGTGAATAGATAGATGTAGTGAATAGATAGATGTAGTGAATAGATAGATGTAGTGAATAGATAGATGTAGTGAATAGATAGATGTAGTGAATAGATAGATGTAGTGAATAGATAGATGTAGTGAATAGATAGATGTAGTGAATAGATAGATGTAGTGAATAGATAGATGTAGTGAATAGATAGATGTAGTGAATAGATAGATGTAGTGAATAGATAGATGTAGTGAATAGATAGATGTAGTGAATAGTTACATGTAGTGAATAGATAGATGTAGTGAATAGATAGATGTAGTGAATAGATAGATGTAGTGAATAGTTACATGTAGTGAATAGATAGATGTAGTGAATAGATAGATGTAGTGAATAGATAGATGTAGTGAATAGTTACATGTAGTGAATAGATAGATGTAGTGGATAGATAGATGTAGTGAATAGATAGATGTAGTGAATAGTTACATGTAGTGAATAGATAGATGTAGTGAATAGATAGATGTAGTGAATAGATAGATGTAGTGAATAGATAGATGTAGTGAATAGATAGATGTAGTGAATAGTTACATGTAGTGAATAGATAGATGTAGTGAATAGTTACATGTAGTGAATAGATAGATGTAGTGAATAGTTACATGTAGTGAATAGATAGATGTAGTGAATAGTTACATGTAGTGAATAGATAGATGTAGTGAATAGTTACATGTAGTGAATAGATAGATGTAGTGAATAGTTACATGTAGTGAATAGATAGATGTAGTGAATAGTTACATGTAGTGAATAGATAGAAGTAGTGAATAGATAGATGTAGTGAATAGTTACATGTAGTGAATAGATAGATGTAGTGAATAGTTACATGTAGTGAATAGATAGATGTAGTGAATAGATAGATGTAGTGAATAGTTACATGTAGTGAATAGATAGATGTAGTGAATAGATAGATGTAGTGAATAGTTACATGTAGTGAATAGATAGATGTAGTGAATAGTTACATGTAGTGAATAGATAGATGTAGTGAATAGTTACATGTAGTGAATAGATAGATGTAGTGAATAGATAGATGTAGTGAATAGATAGATGTAGTGAATAGATAGATGTAGTGAATAGATAGATGTAGTGAATAGATAGATGTAGTGAATAGATAGATGTAGTGAATAGATACATGTAGTGAATAGATAGATGTAGTGAATAGATAGATGTAGTGAATAGATAGATGTAGTGAATAGATAGATGTAGTGAATAGATACATGTAGTGAATAGATAGATGTAGTGAATAGTTACATGTAGTGAATAGTTACATGTAGTGAATAGATAGATGTAGTGAATAGATAGATGTAGTGAATAGATAGATGTAGTGAATAGATAGATGTAGTGAATAGATAGATGTAGTGAATAGATAGATGTAGTGAATAGATAGATGTAGTGAATAGATAGATGTAGTGAATAGATAGATGTAGTGAATAGATAGATGTAGTGAATAGATAGATGTAGTGAATAGATAGATGTAGTGAATAGATAGATGTGGTGAATAGTTACATGTAGTGAATAGTTACATGTAGTGAATAGATAGATGTAGTGAATAGTTACATGTAGTGAATAGTTAAATGTAGTGAATAGTTACATGTAGTGAATAGATACATGTAGTGAATAGTTACATGTAGTGAATAGATAGATGTAGTGAATAGATACATGTAGTGAATAGATAGATGTAGTGAATAGATAGATGTAGTGAATAGATAGATGTAGTGAATAGATAGATGTAGTGAATAGATAGATGTAGTGAATAGATAGATGTAGTGAATAGATAGATGTAGTGAATAGATAGATGTAGTGAATAGTTACATGTAGTGAATAGATAGATGTAGTGAATAGATAGATGTAGTGAATAGATAGATGTAGTGAATAGATAGATGTAGTGAATAGATAGATGTAGTGAATAGATAGATGTAGTGAATAGATAGATGTAGTGAATAGATAGATGTAGTGAATAGTTACATGTAGTGAATAGATAGATGTAGTGAATAGATAGATGTAGTGAATAGATAGATGTAGTGAATAGATAGATGTAGTGAATAGATAGATGTAGTGAATAGATACATGTAGTGAATAGATAGATGTAGTGAATAGATAGATGTAGTGAATAGATAGATGTAGTGAATAGATAGATGTAGTGAATAGATAGATGTAGTGAATAGATAGATGTAGTGAATAGATACATATAGTGAATAGATAGATGTAGTGAATAGATAGATGTAGTGAATAGATAGATGTAGTGAATAGATAGATGTAGTGAATAGATAGATGTAGTGAAAAGATACATGTAGTGAATAGATACATGTAGTGAATAGATAGATGTAGTGAATAGATAGATGTAGTGAATAGATAGATGTAGTGAATAGATAGATGTAGTGAATAGATAGATGTAGTGAATAGATACATGTAGTGAATAGATAGATGTAGTGAATAGATAGATGTAGTGAATAGATAGATGTAGTGAATAGATAGATGTAGTGAATAGATAGATGTAGTGAATAGATAGATGTAGTGAATAGATAGATGTAGTGAATAGTTAGATGTAGTGAATAGATAGATGTAGTGAATAGTTACATGTAGTGAATAGATAGATGTAGTGAATAGATAGATGTAGTGAATAGTTACATGTAGTGAATAGATAGATGTAGTGAATAGATAGATGTAGTGAATAGATAGATGTAGTGAATAGTTACATGTAGTGAATAGATAGATGTAGTGAATAGATAGATGTAGTGAATAGATAGATGTAGTGAATAGATAGATGTAGTGAATAGTTACATGTAGTGAATAGATAGATGTGAAATATGAATCACTGGCCTATATAAAAATATATAAAAAAATATATATATATAATATAACCTTGGATGACCAAAATAAATCCATACCTTTCAGATGGAGTTATGGTGGGGCCATAGAAGATTAAGAGAGAAAATACACAATGTACTACATTCACTATCCCAATACTCAATGTATTACATTCACTATCCCAATACACTATGTATTACATTTCTTATCCCTAAAATAGGTCGTTATTTTGCTACAGTCTGGCCCCTTAAAATAGCATTTTGTGCGATAAATGGCCTGATATTTAACCTCTGGCATTCACCACTAAATTTTAGAACAACTTTAACGAGAGTGGGATTTCTCCCTACGGTTTACACTAATTATATCATTAAATTAAATTGTCATTGATTGGGAGAAATAAATGACGGAGACTTTAACTAAAGTGAACACATGTGAAAAAGAGAGGATAGCTGTAGTACTAAACAAAGTAATTAGTGGTGCTAAAGTAATTAGAGTGAGTTTAGTTACTGTAGTAGAGTATTACTATGGAGAATATCACTATAGGAAATTATATAAATAATTCAAACACGACACAGTCAATTGAAGTTGAAGAATATTTTCCTGTTTATTGTTTTATCATTTTTTTAAATTCTTTCCATGAACGAATAAAGTGCCTACATATGACCTCAAGAACGAATTAAGTGCCTAAATATGACAACAAGAACGAATTAAGTTCCTAAATATGACAACAAGAACGAATTAAGTGCCTACATATGACCTCAAGAACGAATTAAGTTCCTACATATGACCTCAAGAACGAATTAAGTGCCTAAATATGACAACAAGAACGAATTAAGTGCCTACATATGACCTCAAGAACGAATTAAGTTCCTACATATGACCTCAAGAACGAATTAAGTGCCTACATATGACCTCAAGAACGAATTAAGTGCCTAAATATGACAACAAGAACGAATTAAGTGCCTACATATGACCTCAAGAACGAATTAAGTTCCTACATATGACCTCAAGAACGAATTAAGTTCCTACATATGACCTCAAGAACGAATTAAGTGCCTAAATATGACAACAAGAACGAATTAAGTGCCTACATATGACCTCAAGAACGAATTAAGTTCCTACATATGACCTCAAGAACGAATTAAGTGCCTACATATGACCTCAAGAACGAATTAAGTGCCTACATATGACCTCAAGAACGAATTAAGTGCCTACATATGACCTCAAGAACGAATTAAGTGCCTACATATGACCTCAAGAACGAATTAAGTTCCTACATATGACCCCAAGAACGAATTAAGTGCCTACATATGACCTCAAGAACGAATTAAGTTCCTAAATATGACCTGAAGAACGAATTAAGTTCCTACATATGACCCCAAGAACGAATTAAGTTCCTACATATGACCTCAAGAACGAATTAAGTTCCTCCATAAAGATTTAATAACTCGAGCCCCCGTTTCGTACGACAATAGACTCAAAAATCTCATGGGACAGACATCAGACCAACAATTGGGCCCTTTTTTTAACTATATCCCAACATTAACCATATCTAGTATGAGTTAACTACGGACGAATTATAACCGGACGAATTTTCCGCGGATGAAGTTTTCCAGCACCAATGCCTCCTACCTTACCAGAATAACCACTTTTCACTAATGTCATAAATGTTGTATAGTGGTATTCAGTACACTACTTCATTTGGATTCTTCTTTCTTTAATCTATCCCTAATATATAATAAGATAATGATGACTAGTAGACGTTATATATATTATATTTACTATCGCACTGGTTAAAGACACATGGGCCGCGATCTTATAAAGATCCTTCAACCAACTAACATTTTGGCTTTGAATTCAACCCCAGTTTCAATTCAGTTACATTTCGTAATCCAAAAAACAGGTATTAACATAATGTATATTACCTAATTGACACGCAGGTAGATCTGTGGGGTTATTGTCCTATTTAACTAAATGCCTTTTCAATATATCTTAACACATTTCTAATTTATTTAGTCTTTTTCTCTGTCACTTCTATAAAATACTTCATTGTTGCCTAAGCAGCTTTCTTCAACAATAGCTATGCTCTAATGAGTTTACTTTATTAAAGTTAAAGCAGCTAAAAAAGCATCACACGGATTCATCTTAATTAATTGACAATTAAAACAGTGGCAATGTGGGTCTCGAGCCCGCGTCCTAACTCTCATACTCAACTAATTAACACGTTCTATTTCACTGTGAATTGGCTAAATAGACCCTATATAAATCACGCAAGTGGGACATAAAAACATTCAGTCACCAAGACATCACTAAAACATCACTAAGACACCACTAAGACATCACTAAGACATCACCAAGACATCACTACGACATCACCAAGACATCACCAAGACATCACTAAGGCATCACTAAGTTCTCACAAAAAACATGTGTCTAATAGAAAACTGGTGATAAATCTGAGGGTAATCCGCCATCTACAAATAAAAGGTGAGGCAAAATTAGTGAGAAAAATATTAGAGGGTAATAAATTTATGGTGGGGCCAGAGAAGATTAAGAGGGGATAATAATTTATCTAAGAAGAGGTTAAGTCATTTCAGTTCAAAGAGCTGGCTTCATTTCAGAATTTTTCGAAACCTACATATAAACTCAGCGTATGAATTCCTTTTCTAAACCTAAAACTTATTTAATCCAATAAAGCAATTAGCCACCAATAAAATAATAGAATATATTGCAGTGGAGGAAATAATATAATGGTAGAACTCTTTCGCCTCTGTAAATAGTGCGGCCAAAGAATGTTGGTATTGTTAAGACCTATTTACAGTCTTGAACTAATGAGGCACTAGAAACACCTTCCACGTCGGTGCCTTTCTTTGGAGCTCTGGAGCTGGAACAACGAGCTACTTACAACTATGGCCACTTTCTTTGGAACAACGAGCTACTTACAACTACGGCCACTTTCTTTGGAGCTACTTACAGCTATGGCCACTTTCTTAGGAGCTCTGGAGCTGGAACAACGAGTTACTTACAACTATGGCCACTTTCTTTGGAGTTACTTACAACTATAGCCACTTTCTTTGGAGCTACTTACAACTATAGCCACTTTCTTTGGAGCTACTTACAACTATGGCCACTTTCTTAGGAGCTACTTACAACTATGGCCACTTTCTTTGGAGCTACTTACAACTATGGCCACTTTCTTAGGAGCTACTTACAACTATGGCCACTTTCTTTGGAGCTACTTACAACTATGGCCACTTTCTTTGGAGCTACTTACAACTATTGCCACTTTATTTGGAGCTACTTACAACTATGGCCACTTTCTTTGGAGCTACTTACAACTATGGCCACTTTCTTTGGAGCTACTTACAACTATTGCCACTTTCTTAGGAGCTACTTACAACTATTGTCACTTTCTTTGGAGCTACTTACAACTATGGCCACTTTCTTAGGAGCTACTTACAACTATGGCCACTTTCTTAGGAGCTACTTACAACTATGGCCACTTTCTTTGGAACATGAAATATAACCCACTTCAATTAGTAGATCAACTTTCAAACTCGGCGTGGTTTGAATGAAGAAATTAAAATTAGTAAACTAAGAAGTGAGTATGTATAAGTTTTTGATGAATTGGTAAAATAAATCTGTAACTTGAAAATACTATCAGAAAGATAATCACTACACTAAATACATTGAATTAAAGTTAAAATTATATCAAAGGAGCTTATTGAGTTTATCTCAACAAGTTACATAAGGTTTTATTAGCGATTAAACAGTGTTAGAATGAAGAGATATCGTTTAGAATGAAGGATAGGAAGCAATTAGCCAAGGTCATTGACCACACGCATCAAAGAGGGAAAGCTAAAGCTCCAACAAAGATCCGAAGCCACCAATATTTACAGATTGGTGGGACGGACAGAGCGGTCTCTTCTATTTCACAACCCACCACCATTCATCTATTTCTGAGCAGCCAGAACTGCGCCAAAACAATTTGTCACCGTGACGTTTTTCGAGAGCTGTTCAGGCGGAGGCACAAATAGAAAAAAATATACAAGAACGATGAGTGAAAGAGCTGCCGGTATTGCCTACCATAAAGAACAACACTCCAAAATAAATATAGGGGAGGGGGTACCTAAAGGAAATTGTACCTAGGGTAAATGGTACCTAGGATAAATGGTACCTAGGATAAATGGTACCTAGGATAAATGGTACAAAATTATAAGATAAATGGTACCTAGAACAAATGGTACCTAGGATGTATACTTATAGTTATAAAATTTTCAGACCGGTTAATTATTTGAAATAAATTATTTTGTGACTTTGAAATAAAGCAAAGTCATTGGATAATCCCCTTCTGTTCGAGTGTTTGTGGTTTAGAGGATTTTTTTCACAATGATTTTTATTATTATGAGAGTTAGTAAGTTCTACTTAATATGTCACATAGAACAAATTAGCGAAGGTAATTAACCCCACGGAGCTCTTCCTTGGCCAAATGGTTTTGCGTGGACAACTTGATAGATATAATGAGCTTTGTGTGTTACGTATTTCTTACAGTTTTCAAATTGTTGTACCTTTTCTGTCCTTGAGTACCGAGGAGCCTAAGAACTGATCTGACAAGAAATCAGTTTTCCCTCGTTGCTTGAGAATAAAACTGGAGACAACCTACAGGTGGTTTGAGGGCCAATAGCAATTGGAGGATTGAGAGGAGGACTGTCCCAGGATTGGACTTGGGTGGCGTTTTGGTAAGAATCTTGAGAGTACATAAACAGTGTATTGAAGTGATTAATGCCTTTTCTAACTCTCCTTATCTGTCGGTCACTCACGCTCTACTCACGGGAGAGTCTGAAGAAGTGGATAATGGATATTTATTTATTGAAAAATTGTTACAATTATTTTTTTCGCAAGCACCAATATAAGAAAAAACTTATCGGGCTAGGGCTTAGGAACCTTCAGGTTTCTGCAAATATAATAAATACTAAATCTGAATGGTAGGACAATCTATAGGTGCTTTAGGAGATTTTTGATACTTTCACATGGAATATATTAGAACCCTCCTTCTCCTGAAGTATGAGTAAACTGCACGATTTTTTCAATTATAATGCATTTTATGAGCTAGTTACAAATATTAATGCTATTGAGAACACGTTATACTTAACGGGCAAGTACACTAGTTACAAATATTAATGCTATTGAGAACACGTTATTCTTAACGGGCAAGTACGCTAATTACAAATATTGATACTATTGAGAACATGTTATTCTTAACGGGCAAGTACGCTAGTTACAAATATTGATGCTATTGAGAACACGTTATTCTTAACGGGCAAGTACACTAGTTACAAATATTGATACTACTGAGAACACGTTATTCTTAACGGGCAAGTACACTAGTTACAAATATTGATACTATTGAGAACACGTTATTCTTAACGGGCAACTACACTAATTACAAATATTGATACTACTGAGAACACGTTATTCTTAACGGGCAAGTACACTATTTACAAATATTGATACTATTATGAACACGTTATTCTTACCGGGCAAGTACACTAGTTACAAACATTGCTACCATATGGTCCAGGTTATTTTTGAGGGGCCTGTACACCAGTGCATTACCACAAGATGGCTGCTATCTCATCCACTAAGTATTACTGCAAGTGACGGGCAATGATATAACATATAGTCTCTCTACAGAGATAATCCTAGGAATCAATAATCTAGGAACGACCTCGAGAATTCCTACTACGCAACGGGAATACGCGCTACAGGATGAAAACCAGGAATGGTAATGTTAAAGCCGCCTGTCCGGACTGTAAGTTGTAGTGAAATGAGCGACCATATGGGAGAGAGTACATTGAAAAAGGTATTAAATTATATTGTCAAACATATAAAGGATGTATGGTAGGTAAGTCGGTTCTAGATCTTCAGTCATGTAAGAGAAAACGATATACCTTAATAATTTTTTTTATGTTAATTGGTATCCATGATACCTGTAGGTATCATGGATACCAATTTAAATAGCGAGTTAAAAAAGGATACAAAATAATTTGTTAGAATGTTTGATCTTTTTTAGAATTTGATATTTTGTTATAAATACAACTCTTGAATAAATGCTGAAATATTATAAACTAGATGACGGGCATTCATAGAGCGCATACCTTCGCCACCGCAAATAAATAATCTTGACCATCTAATATTCCTCGAGTTATGAAGGCCCTTGACCTTTGACCTGATCGCTCCCATTATCTAATCAAATGGTTCCTGGGTAATGACCAATCATTCTACAGAATTTCAGGCAATTTGGTTGAATAGCTTTTGAGTTATGCGAATAACAAGATTGTATAACAAGATTTAAAGTACATAAATGCCCCCTAAAACATCACTCTCTGCAATCTTCGAAAGTGGGGGACATAGAAGATTGAGAGAGTTATGGTGGGGCCATAGAAGATTAAGAGAGAGTTATGGTGGGGCCACAGTAGATTTAGAGGTCCCCTCTCAATCTCCTATGGCCCCACCATAACTCTCTCTCAATCTACCTTGGCCCCACCATAACTTTCTCACTGGGTTTCACTCCAGTACATTTGTATCTCACAGCACTATGCAATAACTCACATGAAAATATAATTCATGCTATGAATTTATAATAGAAAATAAATATATTATTTACGTTTCTCTTCCATTTTAGAAACTGCGACGCAAACGAGTCCGGAAATTCGCTAATTGTAACCTAATGCATTTTTGCATTTAAACTGCGGAAGAAAGTTTTAAAAAAACATTATTTTAAATTGAATTTTTGAACTGCTATTGAGTTTTGAAGCTACAAATCTGTTCCTGTATTTAATCTTCAATTTTCAAAATCTTCAATTTCTTTTTCTTCAAAATCTTCAATTTCTTCAAAATCTTCAATTTCTTCAAAATCTTCAATTTCTTCAAAATCTTCAATTTCTTCAAAATCTTCAATTTCTTGATATTTGTTGGTAGGACTCTTTCCATAATTTTAATTTTCAAATACATCGCCATAAATTTTTCGATTGGGTTCAAGTCTGGGGACCGACTCTTCCATTTATTGCAAGACATCAACATTATTTTATCTAATTTCAATTGGTATCCGTGATACCTGCAGGTATCTTGGATACCAATAAAAAAAAACATTATTATAATATCGTTTAATCATTTAAGCTAAAAATTATGGCCATTCAAGATAGACCAAGAAAACTTGTTCACTATACAGGCTACTCCCTTACTCAGGACACTACACTCACTATAGAGGATTTCACTATAAATGAGTTCCAGTGTATTTCAATTTGATCCCCAATATCACTACCGAAAATCCTCCACACATTAATTTTCAATGTAAATCCATGCATAAATTAGATCTAACATTGGCCAAAAAATGTCAAACACGGTATCGCAATTTAGCATTGGGATTATAATGTGTAGAATAATCACACTGGCGGCTAGAGTTAGTAACGCAGTAAAACTCTACGGGAATCACTAGCCCTCACTCGATGTAGTAAAATAAAATAAAATTAATAAATGCAGGGTATTTGATGTTGATAACGGGGTAGATTTTACATCACCGAGTCATTGCATGTTACCGATCAAGTTTCACATAAAGGTAAATTAGAAAATGAAATATAAATAGATTTAAATCATTTAAAAGACGGTTCATATTGAATATTCCTGTTCAAAATGTTTGTACTTTGAAAATAATGTTAACAACTAATTCCAATATATTCATAATGCTAATGTTAACAATAGTCTTTACAATAGTCTTTACAACAGTCTTTACAATAGTCTTTACACTAGTCTTTACAATAGTCTTTACAACAGTCTTTACAACAGTCTTTACAATAGTCTTTACAACAGTCTTTACAATAGTCTTTACAACAGTCTTTACAACAGTCTTTACAACAGTCTTTACAATAGTCCTTACAATAGTCTTTACAATAGTCTTTACAATAGTCTTTACAACAGTCTTTACAACAGTCTTTACAATAGTCTTTACAATAGTCTTTACAATAGTCTTTACAATAGTCTTTACAACAGTCTTTACAATAGTCTTTACAACAGTCTTTACAACAGTATTTACAACAGTCTTTACAACAGTCTTTACAATAGTCCTTACAATAGTCTTTACAATAGTCTTTACAATAGTCTTTACAATAGTCTTTACAACAGTCTTTACAACAGTCTTTACAATAGTCTTTACAATAGTCTTTACAATAGTCTTTGGAATAGTCTTTACAATAGTCTTTACAATAGTCTTCACAATAGTCTTTACAATAGTCTTTACAATAGTCTTTACAATAGTCTTTACAATAGTCTTTGGAATAGTCTTTACAATAGTCTTTACAATAGTCTTTAAAATAGTCTTTGCAATAGTCTTTACAACAGTTTTTACAATAGTCTTTACAATAGTCTTTGCAATAGTCTCTGCAATAGTCTTTACAATAGTCTTTACAATAGTCTTTACAATAGTTTTTACAATAGTCTTTACAATAGTCTTTACAATAGTCTTTACAATAGTCTTTACTACAATAGTCTTTACTACAATAGTCTTTACAATAGTCTTTACAATAGTCTTTACAATAGTCTTTACAACAGTCTTTACAATAGTTAGTACCTAATTAAACTAATTGCTCAAGTTTTTATTCAATTAAAAACTGCAGATAAAGTTGAAGAAATACAAACATTACTTCGATATCTTACTTGTTAATATCTAGTGACATGTCAGTAGATATGAGTGTTAATATCTAGTGACATGCCAGTAGATATGAGTGTAGATATCCAATGAAGAAGGAATATGTCCGTAAAAATGTCAAAAATATCACAACTCATTTCAATTATCATAACTCATTTCAATTATCACAACTCATTTCAATTATCACAACTCATTTCAATTATCATAACTCATTTCAATTATCATAACTCATTTCAATTATCACAACTCATTTCAATTATCATAACTCATTTCAATTATCATAACTCATTTCAATTATCATAACTCATTTCAATTATCATAACTCATTTCAATTATCATAACTCATTTCAATTATCACAACTCATTTCAATTATCACAACTCATTTCAATTACCATAACTCATTTCAATTATCATAACTCATTTCAATTATCATAACTCATTTCAATTATCATAACTCATTTCAATTATCATAACTCATTTCAATTATCAAAACTCATTTCAATTATCATAACTCATTTCAATTATCATAACTCATTTCAATTATCACAACTCATTTCAATTATCATAACTCATTTCTATTATCATAACTCATTTCAATTATCATAACTCATTTCTATTATCATAACTCATTTCAATTATCATAACTCATTTCAATTATCAAAACTCATTTCAATTATCATAACTCATTTCAATTATCATAACTCATTTCAATTATCAAAACTCATTTCAGTTATCATAACTCATTTCAATTATCATAACTCATTTCAATTATCAAAACTCATTTCAATTATCATAACTCATTTCAATTATCATAACTCATTTCTATTACCATAACTCATTTCAATTATCATAACTCATTTCTATTATCATAACTCATTTCAATTATCATAACTCATTTCTATTATCATAACTCATTTCTATTATCATAACTCATTTCAATTATCATAACTCATTTCAATTATCATAACTCATTTCAATTATCATAACTCATTTCAATTATCAAAACTCATTTCAGTTATCATAACTCATTTCAATTATCATAACTCATTTCAATTATCAAAACTCATTTCAATTATCATAACTCATTTCAATTATCATAACTCATTTCTATTACCATAACTCATTTCAATTATCATAACTCATTTCTATTACCATAACTCATTTCAATTATCATAACTCATTTCTATTATCATAACTCATTTCAATTATCATAACTCATTTCAATTATCATAACTCATTTCAATTATCACAACTCATTTCAATTATCACAACTCATTTCAATTATCATAACTCATTTCAATTATCATAACTCATTTCAATTATCACAACTCATTTCAATTATCATAACTCATTTCAATTATCATAACTCATTTCTATTATCATAACTCATTTCAATTATCATAACTCATTTCTATTATCATAACTCATTTCAATTATCATAACTCATTTCAATTATCATAACTCATTTCAATTATCAAAACTCATTTCAATTATCATAACTCATTTCAATTATCATAACTCATTTCAATTATCAAAACTCATTTCAGTTATCATAACTCATTTCAGTTATCATAACTCATTTCAATTATCATAACTCATTTCAATTATCATAACTCATTTCAATTATCACAACTCATTTCAATTATCACAACTCATTTCAATTATCATAACTCATTTCAATTATCATAACTCATTTCAATTATCATAACTCATTTCAATTATCATAACTCATTTCAATTATCATAACTCATTTCAATTATCATAACTCATTTCAATTATCATAACTCATTTCAATTATCACAACTCATTTCAATTATCACAACTCATTTCAATTACCATAACTCATTTCAATTATCATAACTCATTTCAATTATCATAACTCATTTCAATTATCATAACTCATTTCAATTATCAAAACTCATTTCAATTATCATAACTCATTTCAATTATCATAACTCATTTCAATTATCAAAACTCATTTCAATTATCATAACTCATTTCAATTATCATAACTCATTTCAATTATCAAAACTCATTTCAGTTATCATAACTCATTTCAATTATCATAACTCATTTCAATTATCAAAACTCATTTCAATTATCATAACTCATTTCAATTATCATAACTCATTTCTATTACCATAACTCATTTCAATTATCATAACTCATTTCTATTATCATAACTCATTTCAATTATCATAACTCATTTCTATTATCATAACTCATTTCTATTATCATAACTCATTTCAATTATCATAACTCATTTCAATTATCATAACTCATTTCAATTATCATAACTCATTTCAATTATCAAAACTCATTTCAGTTATCATAACTCATTTCAATTATCATAACTCATTTCAATTATCAAAACTCATTTCAATTATCATAACTCATTTCAATTATCATAACTCATTTCTATTACCATAACTCATTTCAATTATCATAACTCATTTCTATTACCATAACTCATTTCAATTATCATAACTCATTTCTATTATCATAACTCATTTCAATTATCATAACTCATTTCTATTACCATAACTCATTTCAATTATCATAACTCATTTCTATTATCATAACTCATTTCTATTACCATAACTCATTTCAATTATCATAACTCATTTCTATTACCATAACTCATTTCAATTATCATAACTCATTTCTATTACCATAACTCATTTCAATTATCATAACTCATTTCTATTACCATAACTCATTTCAATTATCATAACTCATTTCTATTATCATAACTCATTTCAATTATCATAACTCATTTCTATTATCATAACTCATTTCTATTACCATAACTCATTTCAATTATCATAACTCATTTCTATTACCATAACTCATTTCAATTATCATAACTCATTTCTATTATCATAACTCATTTCAATTATCATAACTCATTTCTATTATCATAACTCATTTCTATTATCATAACTCATTTCAATTATCATAACTCATTTCAATTATCAAAACTCATTTCAATTATCATAACTCATTTCAATTATCATAACTCATTTCAATTATCAAAACTCATTTCAGTTATCATAACTCATTTCAATTATCATAACTCATTTCAATTATCAAAACTCATTTCAATTATCATAACTCATTTCAATTATCATAACTCATTTCTATTACCATAACTCATTTCAATTATCATAACTCATTTCTATTACCATAACTCATTTCAATTATCATAACTCATTTCTATTATCATAACTCATTTCAATTATCATAACTCATTTCTATTATCATAACTCATTTCTATTATCATAACTCATTTCAATTATCATAACTCATTTCAATTATCATAACTCATTTCAATTATTGTAACTCATTTCAATTATCATAACTCATTTCAATTATCATAACTCATTTCAATTATTATAACTCATTTCAATTATTATAACTCATTTCAATTATCATAACTCATTTCAATTATCATAATTCATTTCAATTATCGTAACTCATTACCATAACTCATTACAATTATCATAACTCATTTCAATTATCATAACTCATTACCATAACTCATTACAATTATCATAACTCATTTCAATTATCATAACTCATTACCATAACTCATTTCAATTATCATAACTCATTACCATAACTCATTACAATTATCATAACTCATTATCAAAATTCATTATTTCTTTTCCAAACAATTAGTTCAATGAGTAAATATTGACGCGAAAAAGAAAGAAAAACTCGTTCCTCAAAATCTTGTTTTGATAACAAATAAATTATTAGAGAGAATTAAATAAATATTTCTATAATAGAACTATTAATGAGCTGTAGAAAAATATAACAAATATATTATTGGATATTATTTTAAAATATCAAAGAGAGAAGATAATAAAGTGAATGGGACAACTAAGGACAATGTGTAACATTATGGGACAACTAAAAACCATCTGTAACAATGAGGGACAACTATGAACCATCTGTAACATAGGAACCCCTTTCTTACCATTAATATCTCCCCTTTCTTACCATTAATATCTCCCCTTTCTTACCATTAATATCTTCCCTTTCTTACCATTAATATCTCCCCTTTCTTACCATTAATATCTCCCCTTTCTTACCATTAATATCTCCCCTTTCTTACCATTAATATCTCCCCTTTCTTACCATTAATATCTCCCCTTTCTTACCATTAATATCTCCCCTTTCTTACCATTAATATCTCCCCTTTCTTACCATTAATATCTCCCCTTTCTTACCATTAATATCTCCCCTTTCTTACCATTAATATCTTCCCTTTCTTACCATTAATATCTTCCCTTTCTTACCATTAATATCTCCCCTTTCTTACCATTAATATCTTCCCTTTCTTACCATTAATATCTTCCCTTTCTTCCCATTAATATCTTCCCTTTCTTACCATTAATATCTTCCCTTTCTTACCATTAATATCTTCCCTTTCTTCCCATTAATATCTTCCCTTTCTTACCATTAATATCTTCCCTTTCTTACCATTAATATCTTCCCTTTCTTACCATTAGTATCTTCCCTTTCTTACCATTAATATCTCACCCTTTCTTACCATTAGTATCTTCCCTTTCTTACCATTAATATCTTCCCTTTCTTACCATTAATATCTTCCCTTTCTTACCATTAATATCTTCCCTTTCTTCCCATTAATATCTTCCCTTTCTTACCATTAATATCTTCCCTTTCTTCCCATTAATATCTTCCCTTTCTTCCCATTAATATCTTCCCTTTCTTACCATTAATATCTTCCCTTTCTTACCATTAATATCTTCCCTTTCTTACCATTAATATCTTCCCTTTCTTCCCATTAATATCTTCCCTTTCTTACCATTAATATCTTCCCTTTCTTCCCATTAATATCTTCCCTTTCTTCCCATTAATATCTTCCCTTTCTTACCATTAATATCTTCCCTTTCTTACCATTAATATCTTCCCTTTCTTACCATTAATATCTCCCCTTTCTTACCATTAGTATCTTCCCTTTCTTACCATTAATATCTCCCCTTTCTTACCATTAATATCTTCCCTTTCTTCCCATTATTATCTTCCCTTTCTTCCCATTAATATCTTCCCTTTCTTACCATTAATATCTCCCCTTTCTTACCATTAGTATCTTCCCTTTCTTACCATTAATATCTTCCCTTTCTTACCATTAATATCTCCCCTTCCTTACCATTAATATCTTCCCTTTCTTCCCATTATTATCTTCCCTTTCTTCCCATTAATATCTTCCCTTTCTTACCATTAATATCTCCCCTTTCTTACCATTAGTATCTTCCCTTTCTTACCATTAATATCTTCCCTTTCTTACCATTAATATCTTCCCTTTCTTACCATTAATATCTCCCCTTTCTTACCATTAATATCTTCCCTTTCTTACCATTAATATCTTCCCTTTCTTCCCATTAATATCTTCCCTTTCTTACCATTAATATCTTCCCTTTCTTACCATTAATATCTTCCCTTTCTTCCCATTAATATCTTCCCTTTCTTACCATTAATATCTTCCCTTTCTTACCATTAATATCTTCCCTTTCTTACCATTAGTATCTTCCCTTTCTTACCATTAATATCTCCCCTTTCTTACCATTAGTATCTTCCCTTTCTTACCATTAATATCTTCCCTTTCTTACCATTAATATCTCCCCTTTCTTACCATTAATATCTTCCCTTTCTTACCATTAATATCTTCCCTTTCTTCCCATTAATATCTTCCCTTTCTTACCATTAATATCTTCCCTTTCTTCCCATTAATATCTTCCCTTTCTTCCCATTAATATCTTCCCTTTCTTACCATTAATATCTTCCCTTTCTTACCATTAATATCTTCCCTTTCTTACCATTAATATCTTCCTTTTCTTCCCATTAATATCTTCCCTTTCTTACCATTAATATCTTCCCTTTCTTCCCATTAATATCTTCCCTTTCTTCCCATTAATATCTTCCCTTTCTTACCATTAATATCTTCCCTTTCTTACCATTAATATCTTCCCTTTCTTACCATTAGTATCTTCCCTTTCTTACCATTAATATCTCCCCTTTCTTACCATTAGTATCTTCCCTTTCTTACCATTAATATCTCCCCTTTCTTACCATTAATATCTCCCCTTTCTTACCATTATTATCTTCCCTTTCTTCCCATTAATATCTTCCCTTTCTTACCATTAATATCTCCCCTTTCTTACCATTAGTATCTTCCCTTTCTTACCATTAATATCTTCCCTTTCTTACCATTAATATCTCCCCTTCCTTACCATTAATATCTTCCCTTTCTTCCCATTATTATCTTCCCTTTCTTCCCATTAATATCTTCCCTTTTTTACCATTAATATCTCCCCTTTCTTACCATTAGTATCTTCCCTTTCTTACCATTAATATCTTCCCTTTCTTACCATTAATATCTTCCCTTTCTTACCATTAATATCTCCCCTTTCTTACCATTAATATCTTCCCTTTCTTTCCATTAATATCTCCCCTTTCTTACCATTAATATCTTCCCTTTCTTTCCATTAATATCTCCCCTTTCTTACCATTAATATCTTCCCTTTCTTACCATTAATATCGATATCCAATAATCACAACCAAAGATGGCTACCCCCTTTTAACATCTGAAATATTTATTTACCTCAACTCTGTTTCGATACGCAGTAGCTTTTGTGCATCCTCGAGCTAAGAATTAGCAAAACTCATTATAAAATAAATGCTTATAGATTCTTTCTCATAAAATAAATACATAATAACAACAAACAACTTCACTGATAGCCACAAAAAGTGCTAATTAATAACTCCTGACAGGCTGGGGCATAAGTACTCTTTATTAAGTCTGTATTAAGACTGAGAGGTTTAACGGGTGGTACCGCACTTAACGGTAGTGAAAGACTCTTTTACGGTGAAAGGGAAGAGGAAAATGAAGAGTTAAGGGTGAAGGAGAAAGATGAGAGTGAAGGGGAAGAGGAAAATGAAGAGGAAAGGGTGTGAAGGAGAGAGATGAGAGTGAAGGGGAAGAGGAAAATGAAGAGGAAAGGGTGAAGAAGGAGAGAAATGAGAGCAAAAGGGGAAGAGGAAAATGAAGTGGAAGAGTGTGAAGGAGAGAGATGAGAGTGAAGGGGAAGAGGAAAATGAAGAGGAAAGGGTGAAGGAGAAGGAGAGAAATGAGAGCGAAAGGGAAGAGGGGAATGAAGAGGAAGATTGTGAAGGATGAGTCACTGTGATATAAAATTCAAAGTGATACGAATAAGTTCCAGGTTATCGGACGGTTTCACAATTTCGATCATTTAAAAAAATACATTTTAACATTTTGACTCGATGTTTCAGTTGGTATCCATGATACCTGCATGTATCCTGGATACCAATTACCTGTGTTGCTGTACGATAAAGAGTCAAGTTATTGATTTATAATATTCGAGAATATAGAAATCGAGTAAGACATTGAATATTATTCAAGTTATTATTAATATAAAAGTTATGTGCTCCAGACACACATGATATAAATATTAAAATAGTTCCAATATACTTCACTATTAATATATTACTTCTTTGTTGAAGAAATAATGCTTATTAAGTGGTATTAAATAATAAATATCTTACTGAAACCATTATTGTCAATAAATAATATGCAATGTATCAGATGTAACTGATTTAGTAGGGGTTTAACGTCTGCATCGGAACCAAAAGCCATATCGCTGACGTCGAAAGGAAATTAAATACAAAGGACTGGAAGAAGCAGTCAGAAAGGAAAGTGGCTCCATGAATAAAGACACCTACCACCGTCAGTGGTAATGCTCATAGATGCAGAAAAGCTACTCCGTGAATACAGTCATTTACCAAGGAATGTGACAAAAAGGGACACAAGCACCAGTGGCTGCACTCAGAGATGGAAGAGGAAAATGAAGAGTTGGAAGTAAATGAATCCTACGAGCCTACCGAACACACAAATCTAAGAACTAATTACAATGGTTACAGTAGATCATACATATGGTGTAAAGGGTGATGGCCTGAGATGGGTCTGAAGCCCATCTCAGTTGAATACCGAGATTCTAGACCCCTAGTACTGAATCTGTCCTGAACTCCAAGTTACGAACCACTGACTACTAACCCTAGCGACTGAGCCCTCACTCAGTTATACCTCTCGACTTCTAACTACTCTAGGTTCACAATTACCAGTCTATATATACTCTAAGTTTTCTACCTCAACCTATCTGATAAGGGTTCTAGGACAACTCGCCGCCGGACAATTCGCCGGGAGGACAACTCGCCGCTAGGACAACTCGCCGCGTCATTTATGTTTTGCCGGTGTATAAATCATTTACATATATTTAAAAATATTAAAAATTTGAACACAGATTTGTTTCTATACAATCAAGACTAACGCAAAAACAGTAGTTGAAATTTTTTATTATTTCAATTAATTAGTTTTTTTTGTTATATCCGCAAAAAATGTTAAAGATATTAATTTAAATTTAGAAGTGCTTAACGTCTGCTTCGAAACGAAAGCCTTTCTGGTTGACGCCAAAAGGAAATTAAATACAAGGGACAGTAAAAAGAAGTCAGAAAGCAATTTAAGTGACTCCTTTAACAAAGGCACCAACCACCAGTCTGTGGTTGGTGAATATACTCACGTGTAGATGAGGAAAATGAAGAGGTGATAGTAAATGTAAATTATTAGCCTATCTAAGACAAAAATCGAAGACTTCCTAGCTAAAGAACCTCTTATTTGCACTGATGTAATAGTTTTTAATTAAAGTTATTATTACATGTCATTAAATATAGTAGACACATAAACTGGTTTTCTTTGCAATAAAAATTATTTTTAGCAAAATAATTCCAAATAGAACGTAGAAAATTATATTGTTAATTTACAACACACACCATGTTTATATAATTATAGTTAAAAAAACGTTATATTTAACTTTTGAAATGGTAAAGAAAACATTTTCAAATACTGCTAAAAAAATTTGCTAATTAATTTACAACACGCAGCTATACATTTGAAATATTTTATTAAAAACATATATCACATGGCGAGTTGTTTTGGCGGCGAATTGTCCTAGCGGTGAATTGTCCTAGCGGCGAGTTGTCCTCACGGCGAATTGTCCGCGGCGAATTGTCCGGCGGCGAGTTGTCCGGTCACCCTGATAAGCTAGCATAGTTTGGGTGGCACAACTAATTCTCATAGACTACCCACAAGTATTCCAAATCTTTACCAGACAATCGTAAACACATTTTTAAATATTTTATTACTCCGTGAGAAAGATGCACTAGACTCGAGGCAAGTAATGTGGCTGACTAAAATATCTACTAATTCTGAATGTTGAATTCGCAACAACGAGATTTCGATGCATGTAGGTAACTTGTGGGGTTCACTACCTTAAAAAAGGGTTAAGAACCACTACCCCGAGAGCTACCGAGAGAAAAATTAGGTAAATGAAGTGTAAATGAGAGTAAATAGAGAGCATTGAATCAACAGTAAATAAAATGTAAATTAGTGTAAATAGAGAGCAAAGACTCCCCAATCGCAAAGAGTTTCATTTAATTCCATCAGACTTTTAATGAGTAAATTGTAGAATCTTTCACTTAATTTAGACCGTGATTGAATTAACATAAAGTGAGAGTGAGGGAAGAGAGTGAGAGAAAAGAGTGAGAGGAGAGAGTGAGGGAAGAGAGTGAGGGAAGAGAGTGAGAGGAGAGAGTGAGGGAAGAGAGTGAGAGGAGAGAGTGAGGGAAGAGAGTGAGAGAAGAGAGTGAGAGGAGAGAGTGAGGGAAGAGAGTGAGAGGAGAGAGTGAGGGAAGAGAGTGAGAGAAGAGAGTGAGAGGAGAGAGTGAGGGAAGAGAGTGAGAGGAGAGAGTGAGGGAAGAGAGTGAGGGAAGAGAGTGAGAGAAGAGAGTGAGAGAAGAGAGTGAGAGAAGAGAGTGAGGGAAGAGAGTGAGAGTAGAGAGTGAGAGAAGAGAGTGAGAGTAGAGAGTGAGAGAAGAGAGTGAGAGGAGAGAGTGAGAGGAGAGAGTGAGAGTAGAGAGTGAGAGTAGAGAGTGAGAGAAGAGAGTGAGAGGATAGAGTGAGAGGAGAGAGTGAGAGGAGAGAGTGAGAGGAGAGAGTAAGGGAAGAGAGTGAGAGTAGAGAGTGAGAGTAGAGAGTGAGAGAAGAGAGTGAGAGAAGAGAGTGAGAGGAGAGAGTGAGAGGAGAGAGTGAGAGGAGAGAGTGAGAGAAGAGAGTGAGAGTAGAGAGTGAGAGTAGAGAGTGAGAGAAGAGAGGGAGAGAGTAAGGGAAGAGAGTAAGGGAAGAGAGTGAGGGAAGAGAGTGAGGGAAGAGAGTGAGAGGAGAGAGTGAGGGAAGAGAGTGAGAGGAGAGAGTGAGGGGAGAGAGTGAGGGAAGAGAGTGAGAGGAGAGAGTGAGGGAAGAGAGTGAGAGGAGAGAGTGAGAGGAGAGAGTGAGGGAAGAGAGTGAGAGGAGAGAGTGAGAGAAGAGAGTGAGAGCAGAGAGAATGATAATAACTGCCTACTATCACTCTCACCAGCTTCAATATCACCAGGTAGTGTCTATCACCACTCTAAGGCAAGAGACCATCCTGCCAATGAATATACTCAATATATATATAGTCTATACTCACTATAGTCTATACTCACTATAGTCTATAATCACTATAGTCTATACTCACCATAGTCTATACTCACCATAGTCTATACTCACTATAGTCTATACTCACTATAGTCTATACTCACTATAGTCTATACTCACTATAGTCTATACTCACTATAGTCTATACTCACTATAGTCTATACTCACTATAGTCTATGCTCACTATAGTGTATGACAACATTAGCTAAGTGTGTTCTAAATGGATATCATTTACACTTAGACACAAGAATTAGGGGTAGCATGCATACACGGAATTATGTAAATTAATTATATTATATACATCACAATTTACAGTAGCATAGATACAGGTTATTGTAAATTAATTATATACAACACAATTTACAGTAGCATAGATACCATCGAACCATTTTCTATACTATAGATAACTCTGTTCTATCCAGTAGATAAATATAACATTTTCTATCTATGCTCTTTATTAATGTCTAAAATGTGTTCTTTAGTTACTAGGCAGGCCTATCCCTTGCCCATAGCAGGCACTGATAAGTGCTATCTCTTCTAACAGATAAAACACACTCTATTTGCAGTCTCTATTATCCCCCGCACATTCTATTCATAGGTAAGCATCATGAGAAAAAGAACATGCGAAATAGATGGTGGATGCTATCCATTGAAGGGCTAGCTGTCATATTTTAGATATAGTGAATATACACGGTATGGACTACAGTGCTGTGGATTTGGTTATACAGTATAACTCCTCTATAGTGAATGTAGAGTCATGGGTAAGAGAACTACCCCGTATAGGGGGCAAATTATCTCTAGTCTGCCATGTATGGCCATCAGATTTCTAAAACTCATAGCGATTCATGGAAGACTATAGAAAATTTGTTCAATATACGGGATGTTTCTCTTACTCAGGATTCTACATTCACATAGAGGAGTTTTACTGTATTAATATATATTATATTTTTGAAGAACATTCGTGATAATTTCTAACATCAGGGATACCATTGAAAATCTAATTAATTAATTTTAATTAATTTAATAAATAATATGAGCGAATTATCTTGGAAGTCCATTTCTTTCAATGGGCAAATACATTAATTATATATAAAATTTAATTAAATACGAGTTTTAATACCAGTACACAAGATGAATACGAATTGAAAGTCGAATCTATAATTCATCTAACTACTGATATATCCTTCTTCTGGAAGTGTTATATGTAGCGCAATTTGGCAACAATATACATCATTGCCAAATGTCACCATAGAGCTCATTTCTAATTTTTATTGCCAAATACCTCCACAAATGCACATTTAACTTTCATATTTAAAATGTTTCAAATTTAAATGTCAAAAATTTCTACGCTCAAATACCCCCAAATTATATTTTAATTCCTAACAATAACTCAACCTCAACTCTTATTGCCAAACGGCTACACGAACATTCCTAGATTCTTTCCAATGCGATCTAGCAACGCATCATTAATTCGCGCATTGCCAAATGGCGTGAGATGCTAAAATCCTAATCTAATTGCCAAATGGCACCATATGGTAAATTCCAAATTTCATGCCAAATGGCACCACAAGATGCAATTCAAATCCCATTGTCAAATAGCACCACATAGTAGTATCCAAATATTATTGCCAAATGGCGCCATATGGTACAATACAAACATCATTGCCAAATGGCGCCATATGGTACATACAATCTCATTGCCAAATGGCACCACCACATGGTACAATACAAACATCATTGCCAAATGGCAAGACATTGTAAAATACAAATCTCATTGCCAAATGGTGCCACTTGATACATTAAGAGCAGTTATTGCCAAGTACTTCCACACTATCACCCCAATTCTTTTGTAAGGGCAAGTGATTAATGAATGGTGGAAATATAAGTGGTTGCCTAGGTACCTCAATAATATACGAGAACGCGTAAATCTCTGATATATATTATATACTAACCAGACTCGGAATATCGAGAGTACCAAGGCACGAATGTTGGACAGGACTCTTAATGGACTGTACGGCTATAACTATAATTCATTCCGCTCTCAAAATCATTTATTCGTGTTAATTCATTGTGAGAATATCTGCATATGTCTTTTATTATGGAATGATATAGGTATGAACTCTCATAAATATAGCATTTGTGTAGTCTTCAATGAATATGAGTAATCGGCCTATTTATTTATCAAATTTAGGTATTTTTTGGCCTATTGCATAAATGAAAATCGATCTGTAAAGTTTTCTCATATAAAATAGATATTGTTCGTGTATTTTAACAGCGCGTCACTTTTAAACGATGGAATAATAATTTATTCTGAAATTCCGTACTTCTGATTCGATTCCTTAACGTTTATAAGACCATATATGAAGTTTTCAGCTTCAAATAGAAGGCTTCAAAGATTGAAATTCATTCCATGGCTGTCTACAGAGAAAATCAGGTGAGCCAATTATAGTCACTCTCCTATAGTGACTGTCACTCTCCTATAGTGACTGTCACTGGCAATGGCTGAGAATAAATCACACTACAACTCCACCCTTGAGTCATTGCGACACTCTTACAGTCATTGCAAATGTTAGCACAGATTGTACACGAGTGCTACAAGGTACATACAGTAAATCTCCTACACGTTAATCAACTCAGAAAGTACAGTCTCAAGTATCAAAGAATAAATCTTACAAACCTTAGTTAACTAGAAAGATAGTGTAAAATCTATTAATTAGTGATATGAAGAGAGAAATATCGTTCAAATCTGGCAACCTTCCACCGCAGTTGCCATAACGCGCTATACAGTTTGTGGGCGGGGCTTAAATTTTCAGTAACTGTAATACTCTCAAGTATCATAGATTAAATCTTATAAACCCTAATCAAATCAGAAAGATAGTGTAAAAATCTAGAAATAGTGATTTGAAGATAGTGTAAAATCTGAAAAGAAATCCGATCAAATCTGGCAACTTTTAGCCGCTGTTGCCATAACGTGCTATACAGTTTATGGGCGGGGCGTAAATTTTTCAGTATCTGCGGTAGACTACAGTATTATTTTATTATTTTCTTTCTAATCTCGATTCCGCACACACAAATGATAAAGATTTGAAGTATGCCACGAGATGAAATTCATTTCCAATCATCCAGGATGTTTTTTTCCTTCTTGTCATCTTACCGTGGAAGAGCTCGAGGGGAAGGAGCGGCAAAAAACAAGTGATGTGATTTCCATGTACCCAATTGGTTGGTAGTCAGCACATTCTTTGTTGACAGAAAATAACTAAATGAACAGTAACGGACTTATTATTCCTAAAGCTGGAAATGGAAAGAGTTACCTTACTCGACTTCATCCTCAAAAACAGTTTGTCAACAAAAATATAAAGTTATACAGTTAATATTACAGTTACATGTCAAATTAATGTGTATGAGAATACGTTTAATGATTGAGATAAATAAATTTATATTCTCTATCACACTTTGGTTCAGGTATATGTACATGCAGTAAAACTCCACTATAATGAAATCCTCTATAGTGAATGTAGTGTTCTAAGTAAGGAAGAAGCCTCTATAGCGAACAAATTTACTTTGGTCTGCCTAAAATAGCTATTAATTTTCTAAAAAACTAAAGATAGCTATTTGTGGCAGACTAGTGAAAATTGATTCACTATACATGATTTCATTATATACGAGTTCATTCCACTGTATATAAAAGCTTAAGGTCTTTCCACCAGACTTTTTGCTAAGCTCCTCCTACTTTTTCCACGAGAATATAAGAAAAAACGATATAAATCGTATAATTTTAATTTGGTATCCATGATACATACAGGTATCATGGATACAAAATAATAATTATACGATTTATATCGTTTTTTCTTATATTCTCGTTGAAAAAAAAGGAGGAGCTTAGCAAAAAGTCAGGTGGAAAGACTTGAAAAAACCTGCGTGTG
Organism: Caprella mutica; assembly: GCA_947561585.1. Classification (NCBI taxonomy): domain Eukaryota; kingdom Metazoa; phylum Arthropoda; class Malacostraca; order Amphipoda; family Caprellidae; genus Caprella; species Caprella mutica. The sequence continues at coordinate 291,899 of CANNZV010000724.1, forward strand.
TTCGGCCCTTTAGAAACAACATCACATTCAAAAGCTGATATTCAATAGGTAGCCTATCTTCCAGAACAACATTTTAAAACATTTATAAAGCCTTTCGATTCCATTTATTTACATATTTTTGCAAATATTTCTGATTTGTTCTGATGCGTCACAGTAGACATGATTAACTGTGACAACTCCAACATTTATCCTTTTTAAAACACAGTAATTAATTTGATAATGTTGATGTTTACCCGTTAAACACCGGAAGAACAATTGTTGTGACACTATGAGTTACGCGATACCAATCGCATGTCTGTCATCAGAAATGTGGAACCGTTCGATAACTTGGAATTTACCCCAGTTTCATCAGTTACTTTTTATTCGCTCTAAAAGAGTTTGGTTCACAAAAGTAACTAATTGGAGTAACAGTAACCCATTGGAGTAACAGTAACCCATTGGAGTAACAGTAACCCATTGGAGTAACAGTAACCCATTGGAGTAACAGTAACCCATTGAAGTAACAGTAACCCATTGATGTAACAGTAACCCATTGGAGTAACAGTAACCCATTGGAGTAACAGTAACCCATTGGAGTAACAGTAACCCATTGGAGTAACTCTAACCCATTGGAGTAACAGTAACCCATTGGAGTAACAGTAACCCATTGGAGTAACAGTAACCCATTGGAGTAACAGTAACCCATTGGAGTAACAGTAACCCATTGGTCTAATTATAACCCATTGGTCTAACTATAACCCATTGGTCTAACTATAACCCATTGGTCTAACTATAACCCATTGGTCTAACTCTAGCCCATTGGTCTAACTCTAGCCCATTGGTCTAACTCTAGCCCATTAGTCTAACTCTAACCCATTGGTCTAACTCTAGCCCATTGGTCTAACTATAACCCATTGGTCTAGCTCTAACCCATTGGTCTAACTCTAACCCATTGGAGTAACAGTAACCCATTGGTCTAACTATAGCCCATTGGTCTAACTATAGCCCATTGGTCTAACTATAGCCCATTGGTCTAACTATAACCCATTGGTCTAACTCTAACCCATTGGTCTAACTCTAGCCCATTGGTCTAACTATAACCCATTGGTCTAGCTCTAACCCATTGGTCTAACTCTAACCCATTGGTCTAACTCTAACCCATTGGTCTAACTCTAACCCATTGGTCTAACTCTAGCCCATTGGTCTAACTATAACCCATTGGTCTAACTCTAGCCCATTGGTCTAACTATAACCCATTGGTCTAACTATAACCCATTGGTCTAACTATAACCCATTGGTCTAACTATAGCCCATTGGTCTAACTATAACCCATTGGTCTAACTCTAACCCATTGGTCTAACTCTAACCCATTGGTTTAACTATAACCCATTGGTCTAACTATAACCCATTGGTCTAACTATAACCCATTGGTCTAACTATAACCCATTGGTCTAACTATAACCCATTGGTCTAACTATAACCCATTGGTCTAACTATAACCCATTGGTCTAACTATAACCCATTGGTCTAACTATAACCCATTGGTCTAACTCTAACCCATTGGTCTAACTCTAGCCCATTGGTCTAACTATAACCCATTGGTCTAACTCTAACCCATTGGTCTAACTCTAGCCCATTGGTCTAACTATAGCCCATTGGTCTAACTATAGCCCATTGGTCTAACAGTTGTTCAGTTTGTTCTAACTATAACCCATTGGTCTAACTCTAGCCCATTGGTCTAACTCTAGCCCATTGGTCTAACTCTAGCCCATTGGTCTAACTCTAGCCCATTGGTTTAACTATAACCCATTGGTCTAACTCTAACCCATTGGTCTAACTATAACCCATTGGTCTAACTATAACCCATTGGTCTAACTATAACCCATTGGTCTAACTCTAACCCATTGGTCTAACTCTAGCCCATTGGTCTAACTCTAGCCCATTGGTCTAACTCTAGCCCATTGGTCTAACTATAGCCCATTGGTCTAACTATAGCCCATTGGTCTAACTATAACCCATTGGTCTAACTATAACCCATTGGTCTAACTCTAGCCCATTGGTCTAACTCTAGCCCATTGGTCTAACTATAACCCATTGGTCTAACTATAACCCATTGGTCTAACTCTAGCCCATTGGTCTAACTCTAACCCATTGGTCTAACTCTAGCCCATTGGTCTAACTCTAGCCCATTGGTCTAACAGTTGTTCAGTTTGTTCTAATGATTCATGAGCAGTTTCGGCTAATCTGCATTAATACATCAAAATGATGAATGATCTTACGCAGGAAATGAGAAGTAGCCTCTATAGTGAGAAAATACCTACACTATGGGTAAAGGGATTACCAACACTGTGGGTAAAGAGATTACCAACACTGTGGGTAAAGAGATTACCTACACTGTGGGTAAAGAGATTACCAACACTGTGGGTAAAGAGATTACCTACACTGTGGGTAAAGAGATTACCAACACTGTGGGTAAAGAGATTACCTACACTGTGGGTAAGGGATTACCTACACTGTGGGTAAAGAGATTACCAACACTGTGGGTAAAGAGATCACCTACACTGTGGGTAAAGGATTACCTACACTGTGGGTAAAGAGATTACCTACACTGTGGGTAAAGAGATTACCTACACTGTGGGTAAAGAGATTACCAACACTGTGGGTAAAAAGTTAATATCTATCCTAATAATACCTGTCATGTGTTTATTTACTAATTTGTGTCCGTTCTTGTTAACATGAAGAATATGTACATTGATGTCATATTCTAATTCTTGTGTTATTATCTAATTTTATATGTATTCCACCAATCAAATATATCAGTCCAAGAAGAAAAATTAATTAATCACAAAAAAATATATTAATTAAAGTATAAGTTGCACCTCTATGGTTAGAAATTAAAAGCTTACTACCACTGAGAATAAAGTTTGAAAGTATTGTTTCTCAAAAATAAGTTTTTTAAGATATTGGTTTTAAAGTTACTAGCTCATTGATTGGCTATAGAGTGACCAATAAGAAAATAGGAGGGCGTGCTGCCTCCCCCCCCCCCTCCCAAAAATTCATCTATCAGGTCAGTACAACAAACTAGCGGATACAACAAACTACATTACAGCTATCTATATAGCAAGTTTCATATTTATTATTTCAAATATAATTTAATTTAACTCACAACAAAATTCAAGGAGGAGGAGAGGTAACGGTTTAGTGCTCCACCCCCTGTCGGCTCCTCCTTCTTACCGACCAATCAGAGAAGAGTTATCGTTAAAACCATCATCCGTAAGAACATTATTCTTACAGCACCGTAACGATATAACATTTTGCGGTAGAGACTATATTTCAAAAACCTTATTCGCTGTTTATTATATTTTTAATATTTTAGCAGGAAGAAACATAATCTTTCTTGGGCACACAAGTCATTGATCAGTAAATAACTAAATCTGAGGACACGGACCTTGTGTGGATTGTTTAGTTACTCCAATATAAATATCATTAAAACCACTTTATATTTAACGGGAAAGTACATCAGTACTTTAATAATAATATACTTTCTAATGATAAAATACTATGATAAGATATAATTTTCGGACTGTTCGTTATTACAATATTGGCCATTATACAGAGAGTTACAGACTCTTCACCATGAGCAACAGGCTGTCGCAAAGTAAGTGGGCACAGACGCAGGGTGTCCTGATTTGCATAGATATGGGTATATTTAATAGATACAGTATAGATATCATCAATAGATACTGTATGTGTATCTTTCATAGATACAGTTTGGGTATCTTAATAGATAGAGTAGAGGTATCTTTAATAGATACAGTTATCTAATAATAACCAATATTGAAACTACCTACTCTATGCAAAAATATGCATATCTATATACAGGGTGACCAACAGTTTTAAACAATTAACCTTTTTTATATATTTTCCTTAAACGATCAGTTAAGCACATGTGTACTCTTTCATATATTATAGAGCACATGTGTACTCTTACATATATTATAGAGCACATGTGTACTCTTTCATATATTATAGAGCACATGTGTACTCTTACATATATTATAGAGCACATGTGTACTCTTACATATATTATAGAGCACATGTGTACTCTTACATATATTATAGAGCACATGTGTACTCTTACATATATTATAGAGCACATGTGTACTCTTACATATATTATAGAGCACATGTGTACTCTTACATATATTATAGAGCACATGTGTACTCTTTCATATATTATAGAGCACATGTGTACTCTTACATTAGTAAAGGCGGAGACAGTCTGTAAAGCACAATATGTGAATTATAAAATATTATTATTCAATATGCTTCCATTACCCATATATTACAAAATTATCACTAATTTTATTTAATAAAATTGTGGGCATAAAAGGTAAAAACAAATGGAAAAAGATTGATAAAACAAAAACATACAAATGAAATAACAACAACATAATAGAAATCATATAATTTAGCTTGTTATTTCAATTATGGAATTTTGCTTACATGTTAAACTATAGTAATAAATAATAATAAACTTTATTCAGAAACAGATAAAATTAGAATACAGAAAATGCATAATACGTATACACATATGTACATTCAAAACATAAGTATAGACACTACTTTTTTTCAATGGTTTACTTAAAAAAAATGAATGCAAAATTATAAGTTTCTGAATATATTGAATCTAAATCTCCGTTATTCCTTTTTCATTTTCTTTATTAATTCCTCTCAGTTGTCTTTAACTGTTCCAAACAGTTAAGTAACTCTTGCGTCACCCTGTAGATAGATGCTCCCGCTCCCCATCCGAAGATTCCTCCGGTCGGAACGGGAATAAAGCTGTACTGGGAATTGGTTCGAACGCTTTCAATTGAAGTGTTGAAATGCAAAGCGAGGCAAAAAGCGACATGGCTATCATTTATTGAAATGGAGTCGGTAGGCACTCGTGATCTTTCGATAGCCATATTTATATGGAGGGGTTATATAACAAGTTAATTGCTCCGATAGAACTCCTCTGTAGTGAACTCATCTATAGTGAACTCCTCTATAGTGAACTCCTGTGTAGTGGACTCTTCTATAGTGAACTCCTGTGTAGTGGACTCCTCTGTAGTGAATGTAGAGTACTGAGTATGAGAACTACCTGAAGCTACCTCGTATAGTGAACAAAGTTTCTTCATTCTTATTCCTCTATAGTGAAAGTAGTCCTTAGTAAGAGTTTAATCCTGTATAGTGAACAAATTTTCTTTAGTCTGCCATGAGTGGCTATCATTTTTCTATAACTAATGGCCATACATGGAAGTGGAAGACCTTGAACATTTGTTCACTATACGGGGTAGTTCTCTTACTCAGGACTCTACATTCACTATAGAGGAGTCTACTATTGAGAATTTCTTCTTAATTAAATCTGTCTTCTAATACAATTTAAAATAAAAAAAACTGTGTTTTATTAAAGATTGTCATTCAATATTAGGATTTATAAAACAAACAAAAAAAGTGATGAAGAAATATATTAGATTGTGGATCGAATAATAAACAAAATCAACATCAAGCTCACTTACTTTGATATTTGTTATCAATATTACTTGTTATTAATAACAATATTCATCTTTTATTATTTCAAGAAGGTTGCTTTTATCTGGAATTTCCAACAATAAACCTGTTAAATTTTAACATTAGTGTAATAAATATTAAAATGATACTAGGGTGTAAGTTGAGAATTATATGATGGTTTCACACTTTCGATAGTATAAAAAACTATATAATAATTATAATTAAAATAACGAGTTAAATTATAATAATTATATTTCATGTGATCGTAAATGTTGAATTGTCTGGTAACTTAAAACTCTCCCTGTTTCTTCCACATAATGCATTTCCAGTTCACTCAGCTTAATTTCAGACTAATTCACCTGCTGGCGAAATAGAAATAACTCCAGCTAACTTTTGTCTAACTTCTGTACCTGTCTGCTGCCTGGCACACCTACCACGCTAGCAAATTATCCACCCTTCTTATCCCCGTAACGAACTCTGAGAACTAACGCACCTACCATTTCAAGTTCTTAACCAGTTGCTGCTTAAAGTCCACACCCTCAAGCCTTTGCACGGTGTACGCTTTTCTGATTGGATTACCGAATTGACACGTCATGCGTTTGGGGCTTTACCAGACTGTGATTGGCTTGCAGTTGACATGTGTATTGAAAAGTAACAGTTTCTAAGTGACGGGAAATGCGTGATGAGTAGGACTGGTTTGTGATTGAACTAATTTTTTTTAGCCATTTGCAATAAGAAATACCGGTCTTTGATTGATTATAAAGTTTTACGTCATGTGTGCGAGTAGTACCAGTAGCTGATTGGACTAGAAAGTTTACGTCATGTGCGCGAGTAGTACCGGTAGCTGATTGGACTAGAATGTTTACGTCATGTGCGCGAGTAGTACCAGTAGCTGATTGGACTAGAAAGTTTACGTCATGTGCGCGAGTAGTACCAGTCGCTGATTGGACTAGAAAGTTTACGTCATGTGCGCGAGAAGTACCAGTCGCTGATTGGACTAGAAAGTTTACGTCATGTTCGCGTAGTACCGGTTTCTGATTGGACTAGAAAGTTTACGATATGTGCACGAGAAGTACCAGTCGCTGATTGGACTAGAAAGTTTACGTCATGTTCGCGTAGTACCGGTTTCTGATTGGACTAGAAAGTTTACGATATGTGCACGAGAAGTACCAGTCGCTGATTGGACTAGAAAGTTTACGTCATGTTCGCGTAGTACCGGTTTCTGATTGGACTAGAAAGTTTACGATATGTGCACGAGAAGTACCAGTCGCTGATTGGACTAGAAAGTTTACGTCATGTTCGCGTAGTACCGGTTTCTGATTGGGTTAGAAAGTTTACGATATGTGCACGAGTAGTACCAGTCTCTGATTTACTAGATAGTTTCACGTTTTGCGTGTCCAGTTGTACTAGTCTATGAATAAAACATCAATCATTCGAGTAAATTTTCCTCCGTCATATCAGACAGACGATTTCACTACCGGATCTAGAAATTTTCACCGTAAGAATATTTGTCGCATGAAAATTGGCCGCAATAAAATTCGCTGCAGGATATATTGTTTTTAAAATAGCACGTTTTTAGTATACGAAGCAATTTATGTTTATAAATAGTTACTATTTTTCCCTTTAAACCCAATAAATGAAAGTGAAATATAAGAATAATGTACCCTATCTACAGCCAACCCCGTATCAGAGAGCGGCTGCAATAGCTTTCAGAGGATATGTGACAGTTCCTATTAAGGCCACAGCAGTTACTTGTAACCGATTAATATTGAGAAGAAGCAGTCGCAATTGATTTGGCCGATAATAGAAATCCGATAACGTGATGCCTGCCCCCGTACAGTTCATCTTGATTCCAGTGGCACAAACTCTGTCACAGAACTTTTCACTCTAAAAACTTTGAGCATTAGCCACATAGTTGATGCAAATCCAGTTGATTCTTCGCCGCGAACCCTGCTGTCATATTTCTTCCAGTTTCAGACGGCAATAAATACTCTTTTGAGACTGTTTGCCGCTGTGCAGAAGTTGTTCAAATTAGTTGCCGGGAGTTTGTGTGTTCTGGTAAAGTTTTTACAAAAACAACAAAGGCATTGACTTGTCCAGTCTATTTCTTTGAATGAGATCGTGTCTTTGAATTCGCTGATCAGGTGCGCTATATACCTACTGTCTTTCTAAATAATTATAGTAGAAACAATAGAAATGGCTTTAATTCACGCAAATTTAGTAGGAATATGTACTTATAGCTTTCAGTTTGCACCGTATCTCTCTATATCTTCATTTCGAAAACAAATCAATAACACATTTTACTAAACAACGTTTAATCATTTTAACCTCGTCTACATTATTTGCTATATTCATAAGGAGTCCCATTAAAGTTTGCGATGGTGGCCTGCTGATTGATATGTCTAATTTGATATCCCCAAATGGGTTGAATTAAGTTCCATCTTTCTCGACGTGCAGCTGGAGAGTTTTTCCCATTAGGTGTGATTGACGGGGGTAATGAAGCCTTGATCTACCACCCGTGATGGGTAGACCAGGGTAAGAGAATGGGAGAGAGGGAGCAGTCTTATAGGTAAGAGATGGTGAGTTATCTCACTAATGAGAAGTGCAAGGTAAGAGACTATTAGAGAGGGAGAGAGCAGTATTGGGTAAGATAGTAAGAGTTACCTAACCACTAAGCAGTCTTACAGGTAAGAGAGTCAGAGTTATCTAATCAATAAGCAGGCTTATAGGTAAGAGAGTAAGAGTTACCTAACCACTAAGCAGTCTTACAGGTAAGAGAGTCAGAGTTATCTAATCAATAAGCAGGCTTATAGGTAAGAGAGTAAGAGTTACCTAACCACTAAGCAGGCTTATAGGTAAGAGAGTAAGAGTTACCTAACCACTAAGCAGTCTTACAGGTAAGAGAGTCAGAGTTATCTAATCAATAAGCATGCTTATAGGTAAGAGAGTAAGAGTTACCTAACCACTAAGCATGCTTATAGGTAAGAGAGTAAGAGTTACCTAACCACTAAGCAGTCTTATAGGTAAGAGAGTAAGAGTTACCTAACCACTAAGCAGGCTTATAGGTAAGAGAGTAAGAGTTACCTAACCACTAAGCAGTCTTACAGGTAAGAGAGTCAGAGTTATCTAATCAATAAGCAGGCTTATAGGTAAGAGAGTAAGAGTTACCTAACCACTAAGCAGTCTTACAGGTAAGAGAGTCAGAGTTATCTAACCAATAAGCAGTCTTACAGGTAAGAGAGTCAGAGTTATCTAATCAATAAGCAGGCTTATAGGTAAGAGAGTAAGAGTTACCTAACCACTAAGCAGGCTTATAGGTAAGAGAGTAAGAGTTACCTAACCACTAAGCAGTCTTATAGGTAAGAGAGTAAGAGTTACCTAACCACTAAGCAGTCTTATAGGTAAGAGAGTAAGAGTTACCTAACCACTAAGCAGGCTTATAGGTAAGAAAGTAAGAGTTACCTAACCACTAAGCAGTCTTATAGGTAAGAGAGTAAGAGTTACCTAACCACTAAACAGGCTTATAGGTAAGAGAGTAAGAGTTACCTAACCACTAAGCAGTCTTACAGGTAAGAGAGTCAGAGTTATCTAACCAATAAGCAGTCTTACAGGTAAGAGAGTCAGAGTTATCTAATCAATAAGCAGGCTTATAGGTAAGAGAGTAAGAGTTACCTAACCAATAAGCAGTCTTACAGGTAAGAGAGTAAGAGTTATCTAACCAATAAGCAGTCTTATAGGTAAGAGATTATGATTCTTTTTAGCATTATTGTATAATGGTCATCATAGTGGTGTTGATATGCTCATTACTGGAGTAAATACGTACCACAAGGTTCTGTAGCCAATGCAATAGCGTTCTTTGTTCTTTCATTACACAATGAGTGTTCATTGATATCATTAGACATTTTGCAACCAGTAACTTGATTACTGTTGCTAATTGAGAGTATCCTGCCTGATATGTCCTTCAAAACTGTTCTTTCTTTCAAAAGGAGAGAAATAAATGTAACTTTATTAGTTGTCATTTGATATCGTTTTATAAGGAGACTGCGTATAATTTGATACCTCCTTGGATATTGTGTGGGAGTGTTTGTGTATCCATGATACTGCCGATACACTTTATCCAACGCTTTGCAATATAATATATCTCTCCCGTGTATCCATGATACTGCCGTTTTTCAATGTACTAGTGTGTATATACTATTTGTGTATTTCTCTCCCGCGTATCCACGATACTACAGATACATTTCTGAATAATTTCTCTCCCATCTCCCCTCTCTATCTCTCCCTACTCCCCTCTCTATCTCTCACATCATCTCTCACTTCATCACGTAGAGTGTAGGGTAAAGCTCCTATCGCAAAATCTAATGCACGGAAATTTCTTTTCAACATTTTGAGTGATCGCTGCAATGTATCTGATAGTAATTCAAAGTCTCTTTTCCACTTTATTCAGGGTAGCCTTTTACTTCAATCTCCTTGTAGTGGATGGGAACAACTTTAAAACACATGAAATAATTAAAAGATGTTCAATAATATTGTTGTTTACATTTTGTATTGTCCAATCGAAATGGTAAACAAATTAAATAGGATCATCTCGCTATAGAATGGTAAATAACTGATATTCAAAGGTACTAATCAACTATTATATAATACCCTGTTTATAATCCCGTTTATGATTCCTTGCTTATAATCCCCTGTATATAATCCCATGTATATAATCCCCTGTTTATAATGATATCCTTTCAAAGTAGTAGAGTCAGAAGGATTAGTTACTCCCAAAGGATACCCTGTACCCCATAGTAAGGATACCCTGTACCCCATAGTAAGGATACCCTGTACCCCATAGTAAGGATACCCTGTACCCCATAGTAAGGATACCCTGTACCCCATAGTAAGGATACCCTGTACCCCATAGTAAGGATACCCTGTACCCCATAGTAAGGATACCCTGTACCCCATAGTAAGGATACCCTGTACCCCATAGTAAGGATACCCTGTACCCCATAGTAAGGATACCCTGTACCCCATAGTAAGGATACCCTGTACCCCATAGTAAGGATACCCTGTACCCAACACATTTTATCAGCAACAAATTTAGTAGGGAGATTTATAGACTCTTTTTATGCTACCTTAATTGACTGTGACTAAGAAGCAGTCAATCTGACTGTGACTAAGAAGCAGTCAATTTGACTGTGACTACTAAGCAGTCGATTTGACTGTAACTACCAAGCAGTCAATTTGACTGTAACTACCAAGCAGTCAATTTGACTGTGACTAAGAAGCAGTCAATCTGACTGTGACTAAGAAGCAGTCAATTTGACTGTAACTAACAAGCAGTCAATTTGACTGTAACTACCAAGCAGTCAATTTGACTGTGACTACCAAGCAGTCAATTTGACTGTAACTACCAAGCAGTCAATTTGACTGCAACTACCAAGCAGTCAATTTGACTGTAACTACCAAGCAGTCAATTTGACTGTGACTACCAAGCAGTCAATTTGACTGTGACTACCAAGCAGTCAATTTGACTGTAACTACCAAGCAGTCAATTTGACTGTGACTAAGAAGCAGTCAATTTGACTGTGACTAGAAGCAGTCAATTTGACTGTAACTACCAAGCAGTCAATTTGACTGTAACTACCAAGCAGTCAATTTGACTGTGACTACCAAGCAGTCAATTTGACTGTGACTACCAAGCAGTCAATTTGACTGTAACTACCAAGCAGTCAATTTGACTGTGACTACCAAGCAGTCAATTTGACTGTAACTACCAAGCAGTCAATTTGACTGTGACTACCAAGCAGTCAATTTGACTGTAACTACCAAGCAGTCAATTTGACTGTAACTACCAAGCAGTCAATTTGACTGTAACTACCAAGCAGTCAATCTGACTGTTATTTACTTTTTACACATTTGTATCTCAAACATTATTATTGGTAGATACTTGATTTTTTTTTTTTTTTAATATAAGGAGACGGAACAAAAAATACAATTTAATATTTATCTCAGTTATTTTAATTTGTATCTGTGATACTGGCAGGTATCATGGATAAAATGTAAAATAAAAACAGATAAAAAATTGTATATATCGTTATTAAATAAATAATAATTACTATATAGTTTTTTTCTTATATGACCGAAGATGTAGCACTGACCCATAATTCGTAACTTACCCTACACTTCAAGTAGAGTTACTCTGCGACATGTGTACATGTCATTAAATCTATTTACTCAGTCACTATAGACACACATATTATCTGTTTATCTCCTTATTCATTTGTGGCACTGTAATTATTAATAAATACACATTGATATATATGCTATTTATTAAATACTTTAAGCTGTACAGAAATATTAAAAAAAATATCCTACTGAAGTTATTTTCTATTTTATTTTGCATAAGGTTGAACTTCTATTTAATTTATTAAAATAATAGCCAATAAATAGATAGTTATAGGATATAAATTAAATAACGAGTTTAATGTTAAATTAAGTATGTGTTACTAAGAAGATCGAAAATATTTACCAGGCAAGAAAGATTTATTCCTGGGACATTCCCTTACTATCCCAGGTATAATTGCTTCTTACCTGGGATATTCCCTACCTATATGACTTAACCAAGTCATTCATCACACTCTAACATCTCTCTGCCAAACCTGTGAAGTCCTATGAGTTTGCTCTCGCCCTTGGCTTTTTAATTTAGGATCAATCAGCACAAGGACAGAATTCCTTTGCTTTGACCTCTACTGTGAACAGTGAGGTGTTATAACTGCGGTGATATGAATTAATGTGTGAATTAAAATGATTAGAATTGAAGAATTAAACACCCCTCGCCAGGGGCTCCATCTTAAAGCTGTCTGTGGTGAATGGAAGTGAGGGGGCCCCCGAACTGTTGTAATTTGGATTATGTATTGTCTTTATTATTTTTATTATGTTTATATTTTTTTTACGCTACTTGCAGTTTTAGAGGATAGCGCTAGGGTTATGCTCTTCAACTACGAGGTCTTAGATTTTGTGTTAGGTAGACTCGTAGGCTATATTTACTATCACCTCTTCATTTTCCTCTTAGATTTTTGTGTTAGGTAGACTCGTAGGCTTTATTTACTATCACCTCTTCATTTTCCTCTTAGATTTTGTGTTAGGTAGACTCGTAGGCTATATTTACTATCACCTCTTCATTTTCCTCTTCGATTCGTGAGTGCAGCCACCGTTGTTTGTGTCCCTTTTCGTCACATTCCTTGGTAAGTGACTGCATTCACAGAGTAGCTTTTCTGCATTCACGATCATCGTGACTTTGTTCATGAAACAATTTTCCTTTCTGACTGCTTCTTCCAGTCCCTTGTATCATATTTTATTTTGGTGTCAGTGATATAACCTTTGGTTCCGAAGCAGACGTTAAACCCCTACTAAATTAATTAATTATATCAATTAATGTTTTGTCTTATAATTAACTATCTTATTATTTCAGTACTAGATTGAATTTTTCATACATTTTATTAATTATTCTCAAGTAATTTTTTTGTTTAAATATTTTATAATTTAATTTTGATTCTTTTTGAAAAGAGCCACTGTTTAATAATACTAATCACAGGTATACATAAATGTTACATTGTCCCAATATTGCCCCAATATTGTCCCAATATTGCCCCAATATTGTTACAACATTGTCCCAATATTGTTACATCATTGTCCCAATATTGTTGCAACATTGTCCCAATATTGTTACATCATTGTCCCAATATTGTTGCAACATTGTCCCAATATTGTTACATCATTGCCCCAATATTGTTACAACATTACCCCAATATTGTTACAACATTGCCCCAATATTGTTACGACATTGCCCCAATATTGTTACAACATTGCCCCAATATTGTTACAACATTGTCCCAATATTGTTGCAACATTGTCCCAATATTGTTACATCATTGCCCCAATATTGTTACAACATTACCCCAATATTGTTACAACATTGCCCCAATATTGTTACGACATTGCCCCAATATTGTTACAACATTGCCCCAATATTGTTACAACATTGCCCCAATATTGTTACAACATTGCCCCAATATTGTTACAACATTGCCCCAATATTGTTACAACATTGCCCCAATATGAATAGATTGCAACATTGTCCCAATATTGGGACAATGTTGTCCCTGTTATGTGTTCACTTCCATTAGTTAACAGTCACTCTGTTTTCGGTTGAAGTCATTTAAATAATTGGTGTGTAATGTATTTGCAGATGAGTGCAAGTGTCAAAACAAAACAATTAAGCTCTGAGAACTCTGCGAACACCTTCCAAAACAACTTTAAATCATAACAACAGGGTCTTTAAATTATAACAACTGGGTCTTTAAATTATAACAACTGGGTCTTTAAATCATAACAACTGGGTCTTTAAATTATAACAACTGGGTCTTTAAATCATAACAACAGGGTCTTTAAATCATAACAACTGGGTCTTTAAATCATAACAACTGGGTCTTTAAATCATAACAACTGGGTCTTTAAATCATAACAACTGGGTCTTTAAATCATAACAACAGGGTCTTTAAATCATAACAACTGGGTCTTTAAATCATAACAACTGGGTCTTTAAATCATAACAACTGGGTCTTTAAATCATAACAACTGGGTCTTTAAATCATAACAACTGGGTCTTTAAATCATAACAACTGGGTCTTTAAATCATAACAACTGGGTCTTTAAATCATAACAACTGGGTCTTTAAATCATAACAACAGGGTCTTTAAATCATAACAACTGGGTCTTTAAATCATAACAACTGGGTCTTTAAATCATAACAACTGGGTCTTTAAATCATAACAACTGGGTCTTTAAATCATAACAACTGGGTCTTTAAATCATAACAACTGGGTCTTTAAATCATAACAACTGGGTCTTTGTGGTTATATATTTCAATATAACGAGCTATTATTTCCTCATAGTAGCAATACAGTAGGTATTTAAAATCGCTACATAAGTCTAACAATTATCTTTTATTCGAGAAAAAGAGCATTAAAGTTTCTTTGATATGACCGGCAGTAAACAAATTTGCTTTAGAATCAATGAGCTTCAAAGTTTATCTGCAAACTTTGTTTACTTTAGTTAGTTGGTAAACAATAATGTCCTTCTTTGGTAGATTGTAAACTATAAATGACTATTAGATGAAGTGATGAAGTATAATTAGATGAAGTATAATTTAACAATATCTTGGATATCAATTGAAATGAAAGTTAAATAAAGAAAAAATTTGTATGATCGAAAATGTGGAACTGTCCGTCAACTCGAAAATTACCCAACCATTTACCCATACAAAAAAAAATTGCGATATAAAAGTTACATCAATGAAAAAATGATTATCATTTTTTACCCGAGTTTTAAATTTTTCAAGCCCACATCATTCAAAAATTCCAATTCTTCTTTAGAGAGGCTTACCAAATTACCTCTTCAAATTATTCATAAAATCAAAAAACTCATTCCGGCCGATTGGTTTATAATGAGACTGTGTTATTTAAGTTAATAAGGTCCATTGAAAAGAATGATATTAATTTGTGCCTTTCTGATCATGGAAGTCATCTCGAAAGTCTGCCGACACTTTCTTATTAGCGAAACTAATGGGACCTATTGACGCTTGTCCTTTCACGAGAGATATTTCTGATGCATCCTATTAGAGCAAAAGCAAAGATAGAAGAATCAATATCGATAACTTATGGAAGCTTTGAAATGGAATTTTGAGGAGTAAAAGATGTAGCGACTTTTTGTGAGAAAAGGTGTTTATCCAAGGGAGTATAACTTTACCTTGCATCAAGAAATGTGAATAAAGAGTCTTGTGGTATTGATCCTTTACCAATGGGGAAATATAGCTTCCGTAAACGTGAGTATGGGGTTTAAGTATCAGGTATCGTGTCTGGAAATTTTACCGCAAGAAAATTCCCCGTACGAAATTTTCGGCAAACGGAATTTTTGCCACAAGATTTTTTTTTAAGCTCTTGAATTAAGAAATTCCAGCTGAATCAAGTAATCACCACAAAAATTGTAATAAATAATCTCGTTATCCATATCTAACACCTGTAATGTTCATAGTTAGGTTAGTTTATAAAAATTGAGTCCGGCGAACATTCTTACGAAGAAAATTCCTAGAACACTTCGACGTACCTTTAGTTTAAATGGTATCTTATTAATAAAGAGTCAGCCTGCATAAGGCATGCTATTTTCATCGAGTGAATAAAAAACCAGAGTAGTATCCATGCAATAATAGACATTAGAGTTCACCACATTAGATGCCTTTTAACTGATAGGCGGTGTTGATAATTAACTAGTTTTAACTTGTTAGAACACGTTTGTACTTGTTAAAACACGTTTGTACTTGTTAAAACACGTTTTAACTTGTTAGAACACGTTTGTACTTGTTAGAACACGTTTGTACTTGTTAAAACACGTTTGTACTTGTTAAAACACGTTTGTACTTGTTAAAACACGTTTGTACTTGTTAAAACAAGTTTGAACTTGTAAGAACACGTTTGAACTTGTATGAACACGTTAGAACATCCAAATCAAACTTCAGACTGAACTAAAATTCCATACGACATCCCACGCGTATTTTTATCGCTTTCTACCGAAACCTATCGAACAATCGCTCTTCAGTGGTATTCAACCTCCATTTATTGATAATGCCGAATGAGAAAAATCCTTCCCAAGTCTTTACACTTATCACCTCTCTAAGGTATTACTTTGGATGAGTAAAAAGGTGATGATAAATCAGTGCTAGTGCCATTTCATCCCTGTGTGTCTCAGCAAAAGCTGTCTCCCTCCACACTAATCCGCTTATTAAATTACTCTTTCTTCGTCTCGCAGAAATGTCACTGGGAGAACAAAATCTGCAGATTCTTACCAGTTGAAACTGTATAGAGCTTATTTGTCAGAACAATAGACTGTGAGAAAGACTATATCTAAACCATTCTAATGCCATTCATTCTCTAGACTCTAGAGCACATTGACTAGAATTAGATAACTTAGGTTCACAATGCGCATACGATTCACTTTACCTCATCTCTTTTTTAGGTTTTGTACCACAGTTCTGCAAACACAAAACACTTAGTAAATCAAGCTGCCTGTTTGTCCAAACCACACAAGATGTCTTCTTTTATTATTACCTCAGTCAGATCTCTAGTGACATTAAGATGCACTCGTTCACTCGCTCACTCGTGCACTGACAAGACGTCTCAGTAGAAAAAATGCACAATAACCGACGAAAATTATTCGACGAATAAATAATCATAAATTAAAACACAGTTTATTATCTTTCGTCGGACA
This sequence comes from Caprella mutica, assembly GCA_947561585.1. NCBI lineage: Eukaryota > Metazoa > Arthropoda > Malacostraca > Amphipoda > Caprellidae > Caprella > Caprella mutica. The sequence goes on from CANNZV010000724.1 coordinate 308,744, forward strand.
TTCCCGACATAAAATCCTGAAGATGTTTGAAATTGTGATCGAAAAGACGACCAATATTCACCGTAGTGGACAATTATGAACGATCTACCGATTATTAATTTTCAGAAAAGGGGTTTGCCTATTTAACAATGAAGTCGAGAGTTCAGGTCTGTAAATATGCTTCTTTTTTAATTTGATTATTAAACAGTTTTGAATTCACTTTACAAATCATTATAAATAAAGGGAATATTAATATCTATAACCGGAAACTTGTAAGTTGTTTAGAATAAATACACACTGAAAAGATCCTTCCTAGCCACTACACGGTACAATGAAAAAATCCTTCCTAGCCACTACACGGTACACTGAAAAGATCCTTCCTAGCCACTATACGGTACACTGAAAATATCCTTCCTAGCCACTACACGGTACACTGAAAAGATCCTTCCTAGTCACTACACGGTACACTGAGAATATCCTGTCTAGCCACTATACGGTACACTGAAAAGATCCTGTCTAGCCACTACACGGTACACTGAAAAGATCCTTCCCAGTCACTACACGGTACACTGAAAAGATCCTTCCCAGTCACTACACGGTACACTGAAAATATCCTATCTAGCCACTACACGATACACTGAAAAGCTACTTCCCATTCACTACACGGTACACTGAAAATATCCTGTCTAGCCACTATACGGTACACTGAAAAGATCCTTCCCAGTCACTACACGGTACACTGAAAAGATCCTTCCCAGTCACTACACGGTACACTGAAAATATCCTATCTAGCCACTACACGGTACACTGAAAAGCTACTTCCCAGTCACTACACGGTACACTGAAAAGATCCTTCCCAGTCACTACACGGTACACTGAAAATATCCTATCTAGCCACTACACGGTACACTGAAAAGCTACTTCCCAGTCACTACACGGTACACTGAAAAGATCCTTCCTAGACACTACACGATACACTGAAAAGATTCTTCCTAGTCACTACACGGTACACTGAAAATATCCTATCTAGCCACTACACGGTACACTGAAAAGCTACTTCCCAGTCACTACACGGTACACTTTAAAGATCCTTCATAGCCACTACACGATACACTGAAAAGATTCTTCCAAGTCACTACACGGTACACTGAAAAGATCCTTCCTAGCCACTACACGGTACACTGAAAAGCTACTTCCCAGTCACTACACGGTACACTGAAAAGATCCTTCCTAGACACTACACGGTACACTGAAAAGATCCTTCCTAGTCACTACACGGTACACTTTAAAGATCCTTCATAGCCACTAAACGATACACTTTAATGATCCTTCCTAGTCACTACACGGTACACTGAAAAGATCCTTCCTAGCCACTACACGGTACACTGAAAAATAAGTTAAGCATTGACCATTTGCAACTTTTCCTGTGGGGATACCTGAAGAGAAAAGCGTTCAAAAGCCGGTCACAAAATTTGGAAGAATTGAAGAAGCGGATTCGGGAGGAAATCGCTGCAATACCCATTGTGATGTGCCGAAGAGCAACAGAAAATATGAAACATCGTCTTCAACAGTGCATCGATACAGATGGCCTCCATCTTTTTAACGTCATCTTCAAAAATTATCTTTAAACATTCAAAAGTAGGTCATTTTTTCGCCCCACCCTGTATAACCAGAATTGATTGTATCCAATTCACCTCATAACGATGGTTGCCCATGTATCCAATGCCGTTGTATCCAATTCACCTTATAACGATGGTTGCCGTTGGATCCAATTCACCTCTTTACGATGTTTGCCATTGTAACCAATGCCGTTGTACCCGTTGTAAGTGATGAAAGAACCATCCTTCTCTCCTTTTTAGAAGATCCCGAGGCAGCAAAGTCATTATTCACAGATTAAAGCTCATCTCCAATGTTTCCTGCCATTATCATCTCAGGGGTTAGGGACAACACTTAGCTAACGCACTCACTTCCTTAAGTCATTATTCAGTGTAATTAGAAGAGTTAAAGTTAAATCAGTTGAGTGTAGTGCATTGGAAACACTCCATAAAGGGTCCTACACACGCGCAGGGTTTTTTAAGTTTTTCCACCAGACTTTTTGATAAGAGATTTTTGAATTTTGTAAGAAAAAACGATTCAATTGTTATTTATTGGTATCCATGATACCTGCAGGTATTATGGATACCAATAAAAATATAAAGACTTCAAAAACTTGGAATGCTCCGAAACTGGTGTTAACTAGGTTGCGTAAATTTTTAAAAAGTCAGATAGGTTCGGACTGTGAGTGTAGAAACATTGTGACATTACTTTTAATTAAATCAATTATATATTAAATGTATCAAATAGTCACACAATAAACATAAGGTAGGCAACGTTTAGATATTAATGGTAGATTGTTCTATACTAAATAGACTGAAAAAGCACCAGTTGCTGACCTTCTCACCAAACAAATCTGACTACAAGAGCACAAAACTGGGACCAACTTTAGAAAAGTTCTGTGAGCCAATTCCCAGAAGGAATCAGTTCGTACCATCGCCAGACGATATAGCTACCATTACACCATTTCTTTACAAGAACATTAACTGGTACAGAACTGATTACCTTCGCAGAATGCGGAAGGTAATGTTCTATTTATCCTCTTGTTATTCGAGTAAATCAAAAAGTATTCTACCAAATTGCCTGAAATTTGGTGGGACGATTGGTCATTAGCCACGGACCATTTGATTAGATTTTGGGAGCGACCACGTCAAAGGTCAAGGTTATTTATAACCAAAGGATTATTGGATGGTCAAGGTCATTTATAAGTAGCGGTTTACGTATGCGCTCTATCTACCGAGTGCCCGTTCTAATTTTGATACGAACTTGAATTAAATCCGTGCCTTTTTTGTCCCCTCTTTTAAGGCAGAAGCGGCAGAAACTCTGATAAAACTAATCTAACTTGATTATGCAATCCTGAAGTTATCACTGAAAACATGTTTGTCTTCTCTTCCCCAATCATTGAATTCCAATTTGATAGATAATGATTCGAACTAATGGAGGATTTTATGCCTTGCACAAGTTTCTGTATGCGTACAGCGAAAATGAACTTTGTTTGGATAATGAGACTAAGTAGGGACTTTTCCTTGCGGCAAATTCGACTTTTCGCCTTTTAGGAAAAATTGTAACGGGAGTAAAATCTTAATCATCGCTGTAGGGTAAGTTTCGGGTTATCGGACTATCCCATATTTTCGATCATGAATATATAGAGAATGTATATAATTTTAATTGGTGTCCATGAAGGGCCGTACACACGTAGGGTATTTTAAGTCATTCCACCAGACTTTTTGCTAAGCTCCTCTCACTTTTTCCACGAGAGAATAAGAAAAAACGATACAATTATTATCTATTTCAGTTGGTATTATATTAAAATAAAAGTTAAATAATGACAAAAATTCTTACATGACAAAAAGAATGTGGAACTGTCCGATAACTAGCAACAAACCCTACTCTATTTCTAAAGAAATGATGTAATGAAGAGATTCATAGGTCTGCCCTTTTCATTCCAAACTTAGACACCTGCTTAAGGTAATCCTGACTACTTTTTCTTGCTATTTAATTTACGTAGGGAAATTTCTGAGGAAATGAAGTGTACCAAAATGTTCATAATAAACAGCAAATTATGGTGGGGACTTAGAAGATTATGATGGGGGCTTAGAGCCTTAGAAGATTATGGTGGGGCCATATGAGATTATGGTGGGGCCATATGAGATTATGGTGGGGCCATAGAAGATTATGGAGGGGCCTTAGAAGATTATGGAGGGGCCTTAGAAAATTATTGTGGGACCATAGAAAATTATTGTGGGACCATAGAAGATTATGGTGAGACCATAGAAGATCATGGTGAGACCATAGAAGATTGTGGTGGGGGACTTAGAAGATTATGGTGGGGGACTTAGAAGATTATAGAGGGGGGCTTAGAGCCTTAGAAGATTATGGTGGGGCCATATGAGATTATGGTGGGGCCATAGAAGATTATGGAGGGGCCTTAGAAAATTATTGTGGGACCATAGAAGATTATGGTGGGACCATAGAAGATCATGGTGAGGCCATAGAAGATTGTGGTGGGGGACTTAGAAGATTGTGGTGGGGGACTTAGAAGATTATAGAGGGGGCTTAGAGCCTTAGAAGATTATGGTGGGGCCATATGAGATTATGGTGGGGCCATAGAAAATTATGGAGGGGCCTTAGAAGAATATGGTGGGGGCTCAGAAAATTATGGTGGGGGCTCAGAAAATTATGGTGGGGTCATAGAAGATTATGGTGGGGTCATAGAAGATTATGGTGGGGTCATAGAAGATTATGATGGGGTCATAGAAGATTATGATGGGGTCATAGAAAATTATGGTGGGTCATAGAAGAATATGGTGGGGGCTGAAAAGATTATAGTGGGACCATAAGAGATTATAGTGGGGCCATAAGAGATTATAGTGGGGCCATAGAAGATTATGGTGGAGCCATATAATATTATGGTGAGGCTTCAAATTCATATCAGTTTCCTGAACAAATAGACACAAACTATCTACATCCACACTGAATGAAACTTTACTAATAAAAATATTTCGAAACAATAAAAATATTTTAAAATAATAAACAAAATCCACTTTACCAATATCTTTTCAACATATTTATCACAGTCGTTATCTTTTTAACTCGTTATTTAATTGGTATCCATGATACCTTCATATATCATGGATACCAATTAAATAACCAGTTAAAATGTTCAATTACATATTTTTTCCACTATGATCGAAAATGTGTAACTGCCCGATAATACGCAACTTACTCCCTTTTCCGACTGATGTAGCGTAGGTACGCTAATTACTTAATTGAATTCAATCGGTAAAGCTTTACGCGATATCGTAGCGCTGAACGGCGATAAAAAATACTCTGATTTTATGATGCATGAAATAAAAACATAAATCATGTAGTAATTAGGTACATGATGTAGCAATTAGGTACATGATGTAGCAATTAGGTACATGATGAAGCAATTAGGTACATGATGAAGCAATTAGGTACATGATGTAGCAATTAGGTACATGATGTAGCAATTAGGTACATGATGAAGCAATTAGGTACATGATGAAGCAATTAGGTACATGATGTAGCAATTAGGTACATGATGTAGCAATTAGGTACATGATGTAGCAATTAGGTACATGATGTAGCAATTAGGTACATGATGTAGCAATTAGGTACATGATGTAGCAATTAGGTACATGATGTAGCAATTAGGTACATGATGTAGCAATTAGATACATGATGTATTTGTGAGATATTTCATATTTTCCCATTCACTTTCTCATTCACTTTCCCATTCACCTCCCCATTAAAGTCACCATTCACCTCCCCATTCACCTCCCCATTAAAGTCACCATTCACCTCCCCATTAAAGTCACCATTCACCTCCCCATTAAAGTCACCATTCACCTCCCCATTAAAGTCACCATTCACCTCCCCATTCACCTCCCCATTCACCTCCCCATTCACCTCCCCATTCACCTCCACATTCACCTCCCCATTAAAGTCACCAAAAAGTTCTCCCTAAAAATCTAAGAGGACTCCGAACTTCTGATATTAAATCTAATATTGTTACACTTGCCTAACATTTTAAGCCAAGAATATTTGCGGTAGCTATTTATTCGGTGTACGCAATATTTAACTCGCTTTATAAATTACATAACAAAATGTCAATAATGCGATAATAATTATAATTAATATTCTATAATTATTTTATATTTTTTTCTTATATGATCGAAAATGTGAAACTGTCCGATAACTCGGAACTTACCCTATATAAATCTTCTGTTATTTTGTCGATAAAATGATATCAATTGCATAATGTGAGTGTCCGAACACTGTGGGTGTCTCTTCAATCACTCAGTCACATGAGATATGTACGATGACATTACACTACATATGCATCACAAATAGTAAGAGGTGAAAAGTCTCGGGACTTTACTACCATTATTCAAATGACAGCAAATAAAAGACACACCCTCAATGAAATGGTACCTTATTGCCAGCTACAGTAGCTTAGAGTGTAGACTGTAAAGCTACAGTAGCTTAGAGTGTAGACTGTAAAGCTACAGTAGCTTAGAGTGTAGACTGTAAAGCTACAGTAGCTTAGAGTGTAGACTGTAAAGCTTCAGTAGCTTAGAGTAAAGGTTCTCTGGGAGCTCTAAAGGTTCTTCACCATCAATAATGATATATATTCTTTATTGAAACAGGTATATATTATTTATTAACTACATTTATCATTTTAAATGTGCATATACTGTAGAAAAAAGTAAATGTATTTAGTCATTAAATGTCATATTATGTATAGAATGTCGATTCAAAATGTGTATTGTGGAAAATTTTAGGTACTTAAAGTTAGACATCAAAATTTTTAAACCCTACCGCAATTCACTCACACCACCCTAACCCCTACCGAAGTATACTCACACCACCCTAACCCCTACCGCAATACACTCACACCACCCAACCCCCTACCGCAATACACTCACACCACCCTAACCCCTACCGCAATACACTCACTCCACCCTAACCCCTACCGCAATACACTCACTCCACCCTAACCCCTACCGCAATACACTCACTCCACCCTAACCCCTACCGCAATACACTCACTCCACCCTAACCCCTACCGCAATACACTCACACCACCCTAAACCCTACCGCAATACACTCACACCACCCTAATCCCTACCGCAATACACTCGCACCACCCTAACCCCTACCGCAATACACTCACACCACCCTAATCGAATAAAAATGGTTAAACAGTTGGAAGATAGATGGTAGCTACAACGTCAACAGTCTAAATTTAATCAGTCTTAAATTCATTCCCTATTCACTTTATTCGTTTCGAATAGTGGGAATAGAAGCTACTCTGATTTTATTCTGTGTAGCTCAGTAGAACATTCATTTATCGGAGGAATTGTAGACATACTTCTTTTGGCACTTGCTTTTTAAGAGGGCAGAGGGGTGATAACTAACTAACTATTGCATGGATTACTGCTTTACAAATACTGCTTTTACAGTATTACTGCTTTACTGCTTTTACAATACGTTACATGCATAGTATTTAATATCTAAAGCTACCTACGTTATTTACATAAATGAAATTATTGAGGCTTTTGTGCAATTCATCAGAGAGTGAGATTGAACTCGATAGTTTGAACTTAATTATTAGATCGGAATCTTTTTAATTAGTCACAAGGAGAAAATAATTCAGATAAAAAGAATACAGATGTAAAATGAATGGAAGTTTTTGTAATAATCAAAACTCACCCTCACTCTCTCCACTTCACCCTCACTCTCTCCACTTCACCCTCACTCTCTCCACTTCACCCTCACTCTCTCCACTTCACCCTCACTCTCTCCACTTCACCCTCACTCTTTCCACTTCACCCTCACTTTCCCCACTTCACCCTCACTCTCTCCACTTCACCCTCACTCTCCCCACTTCACCCTCACTCTCTCCACTTCACCCTCACTCTCTCCACTTCACCCCCACACTCTCCACTTTACCCTCACTCTCTCCACTTCACCCTCACTATCTTCTCTTCACCCTCACTCTCTCCACTTCACCCTCACCCTCTCCACTTCACCCTCACTTCACTCTCCCATTTTCAATGTGGTAAGTTCACCATCCAGACATGATTAAAACATGACTAAGTTTTCACATTAGCTGAACTCTTGAGAATAATTAGCAGATGTGAGAAAGAGAGGAACTGTAATTAGAAAACACACCTAGAAACAGCCTAGGTACCTACAATGCTATCTAGGTATACTTTAACATCTATCTACAGATACAATTATAATTAAATTACCTCGACAAATTAAATATCACTATTTGCTAAAACTAGTTATTTATTAATATGCCACTGAAAAGTGTTATGAAAATGATAAGACTATTTTCTGTTCTTTGAGTCTACTTTTTAAACGATATGGAAGTTTTTCTCTACTTTAATAGTCTTATCGTATAAATAACCTAGGAATATTTGAACTCATTCTAACTCACGGCTGCGCAATGCTTCATGTTGATTGAAATCATCTAACTTTCATCATCAAAAACTTTCTCTTGAGCTGCTTTGTGTGAATGACTTTACTGTTTACACTAAGCACGGGAGGTGGCGCTTATGGAGACTAGAATTGGAGTCATCGGTGTACTAACCAGGGAATGACTTTACTGTTTACACTAAGCACGGGAGGTGGCGCTTATGGAGACTAGAATTGGAGTCATCGGTGTACTAACCAGGGAATGACTTTACTGTTTACACTAAGCACGGGAGGTGGCGCTTATGGAGACTAGAATTGGAGTCACCGGTGTACTAACCAGGGAATGACTTTACTGTTTACACTAAGCACGGGAGGTTTAAGTGAATACAAATTCATGTTAATGGTAAATATAAGAAAAATAACTATTTTTTCATAGGTATTTGGTATCTATAATTAGAATTCATGAATTAGAATTTCTGTCAGAACTGAACTGATGAAATTACTCTAATTGAATTGTTAATTTTAAGGAAATTGTAGTACATCTTGTTAATCAATTAATTAGTAGGGGTTTAACGTCTGCTTCGGAACCAAAGGCCATATCGTTGACATCAAAAGGAAGTTAAATACAAAGTACTGAAAGAAGCAGTTAAAAAGGAAAGTGACTCCATGAACAAAGTCACTCACCACAATCAGTGACAACGCTCAGAAAAGCTACTCCGTGAATGCAGTCCCTTACCAAGGAATGTGACGAAAAGGGACACAAGCACCAGTGGCTGCCCTCGCGGATGGAAGAGGAAAATGAAGATGTGATAGTAAATGAAGCCTACGAGTCTACCTAACACAAAATCTAAGAGGAAAATGAAGAGGTGATAGTAAATGAAGCCTACGAGTCTACATAACGCAAAATCTAAGAGGAAAATGAAGAGGTGATAGTAAATGAAGCCTACGAGTCTACGTAACGCAAAATCTAAGAGGAAAATGAAGAGGTGATAGTAAATGAAGCCTAAGAGTCTACCTAACACAAAATCTAAGAGTAAAATGAAGAGGTGATAGTAAATGAAGCCTACGAGTCTACAAAACGCAAAATCTAAGAGGAACATGAAGAGGTGATAGTAAATGAAGCCTACGAGTCTACAAAACGCAAAATCTAAGAGGAACATGAAGAGGTGATAGTAAATGAAGCCTACGAGTCTACATAACGCAAAATCTAAGAGGAAAATGAAGAGGTGATAGTAAATGAAGCCTACGAGTCTACAAAACGCAAAATCTAAGAGGAAAATGAAGAGGTGATAGTAAATGAAGCCTACGAGCCTACCTAACACAAAATCTAAGAGGAAAATGAAGAGGTGATAGTAAATGAAGCCTACGAGTCTACCTAACACAAAATATAAGAGGAAAATGAAGAGGTGATAGTAAATGAAGCCTACGAGCCTACCTAACACAAAATATAAGAGGAAAATGAAGAGGTGATAGTAAATGAAGCCTACGAGCCTACCTAACACAAAATATAAGAGGAAAATGAAGAGGTGATAGTAAATGAAGCCTACGAGTCTACCTAACACAAAATCTAAGACCTCGTAGTTGAAGAGCATAACCCTAGCGCTATCCTCTAAAACTGCAAGTAGCATTAAAAAATGATAAACATGGTACATATGAGAAGAGGGACGCCACCCCCCCGTACCTTTCTATATTTTAATTACTTAACAATAATTAGTAAAGTATTCGCAGTTACCTTCAGCGTATTTCAATAATTCAAAAAATCTTCACAACAATAAGAGCAATCTTTCTAAGGACGAACTCAATGGTTGAAATAGAAAAAACACGTCAGGCTGCTTTGACGTCAGCGCTTCCATCACCGTGATTATGAGTATGGGAATGGATTCCAGGGGAATATGGGAATGGATTCCAGGGAAATATGGGAATGGATTCCAGAGAAATATGGGAATGGATTCCAGGGAAATATGGGAATGGATTCCAGGAAAATATGGGAATGGATTCCAGGGAAATATGGGAATAGATTCCAGGGAAATATGGGAATGGACTCCAGGGAAATATGAGAATGGATTCCAGGAAAATATGGGAATGGATTCCAGGGAAATATGAGAATAGAATTCAGGGAAATATGGGAATGGATAACTTGTCAGAAATGGATTCGAATCCGGAATAACAAATTAAATAGGAATTTACATATAAAGAATGAAATATTTTTAAGAATGAACAGAAATAGGAATGACACAATGAGTTACACTGAGTTATAACACACTTAATTTAGTTACACTGAGCTATAACACACTTAATTGAGTTACACTGAGTTATAACACACTTAATTTAGTTACACTGAGTTATAACACACTTAATTTAGTTACACTGAGTTATAACACACTTAATTTAGTTACACTGAGTTATAACACACTTAATTTAGTTACACTGAGTTATAACACACTTAATTGAGTTACAACACACTTAATTGAGTTACAACACACTTAATTGAGTTACAACACACTTTATTTAGTTATAATGAGTTCTAACACACTTAATTGAGTTACACTGAGTTCTAACACACTTAATTGAGTTACACTGAGTTATAACACACTTAATTGAGTTACACTGAGTTATAACACACTTAATTTAGTTATAACACACTTAATTGAGTTACACTGAGTTATAACACACTTAATTTAGTTATTACACATTTAATTGAGTTACATTGAGTTATAACACACTTAATTGAGTTACATTGAGTTATAACACACTTAATTTAGTTACACTGAGTTATAACACACTTAATTGAGTTACATTGAGTTATAACACACTTAATTGAGTTATAACTCACTTTATTTAGTTACATTGAGTTATAACACACTTAATCGAGTTACACTGAGTTATAACACACTTAATTGAGTTACACTGAGTTATAACACACTTAATTGAGATACACTGAGTTATAACACACTTAATTGAGTTACACTGAGTTATAACACACTTAATTGAGTTACACTGAGTTATAACACACTTAATTGAGTTACACTGAGTTATAACACACTTAATTTAGTTACACTGAGATATAACACACTTAATTGAGTTACACTGAGCTATAACACACTTAATTGAGTTACACTGAGTTATAACACACTTAATTGAGTTACACTGAGTTATGACACACTTAATTGAGTTACACTGAGTTATAACACACTTAATTGAGTTACACTGAGTTATAACACACTTAATTGAGTTACACTGAGTTATAACACACTTAATTGAGTTACACTGAGTTATAACACACTTAATTGAGTTACACTGAGTTATAACACACTTGATTGAGTTACACTGAGCTATAACACACTTAATTGAGTTACACCGAGTTATAACACACTTAATTGAGTTACACTGAGTTATAACACACTTAATTGAGTTACACTGAGTTATAACACACTTAATTGAGTTACAATGAGTTATAACACACTTAATTGAGTTACACTGAGTTATAACACACTTAATTGAGTTACACTGAGCTATAACACACTTAATTGAGTTACACTGAGTTATAATACACTTAGTTGAGTTACATTGAGTTATGACACTTTTAATTGAGTTACACTGAGTTATAACACACTTAATTGAGTTACACTGAGTTATAACACACTTAATTGAGTTACACTGAGTTATAACACACTTAATTGAGTTACATTGAGCTATGACACTTTTAATTGAGTTACAATAAACTATGACACACTTAATTGAGTTACAATTATTGATAACACACTTAATTCAGTTATTATACATTTACTCGAGTTACACTGAGTTATGAAACACTTAATGGAGTTACAATAAGTTGTAACACACTCAATTGAGTTACAATAATTTATAACACACTTAATAGAGTTGCATTGAGTTATATTACACTTAATAGAGTTATAACACACTTAATAGAGTTACACTGAGTTATAACACACTTATTAGAGTTACACTGATATAACACACTTAATTATGTTACAATGAGTTATAACAGTAAATTGTTTTTCACAGAGTGCAACCGTCCGATAATTCAGAACTTACCCTACCTAACTTGTTTTCATAATGTAAACAATGTAGGTTGCCTTTTTTCCTGTGCAATATAAAAAAGGGTAATTGTCAAAAAATACACACTCGCTAATGTAAACTTATGTTCATTTTGACATTACGTTAGTAATAATAATACCTGTAACCTGGATACAGACTAACTAATTATAAGTTAATAGCTTATGTAACCTAGATACCTACTAACTACTTATTAGTTAGTCTGTATCTAGGTAGAATATTATTCAATACGAGTTTTTATCTTTAGTTAAAACTAGGTTTTCTGAGGTTATTTTCGCAGAAATAGAAACCTTGATTTAATAATACCTACAACCTGTATTGGATGCTGTATCGAAACTCTCAGTGTATTCAATTAATAATGTTCAAATTACATTTGATAACAAATATAATAACTAGGATTGTGACAATATGCTTTCAAAATCACGAAAATATTATAGACGGAGAGAATTAAAGAGAATTGACTGGTTCTAACTTCTACACCAGCGGTATATAGTATTCGATACCATTTCATTTCGTCTATGATTTTTTTTAAGATCCATGATTTTAAAAGCATATCGTCACAACTCTTAATTATTAAACATTGAAAATAAGTGAGAAAGGAATAACACATAATGGGACAAACTTTGTAGTTTTTACGCATATAAATTAATTAGGTAAATTAGTTGGTGGCTACGTTCAGAATGTACCTAGAGAAGTGAACAGCTATGGTAAGTTACATGTTATTAAACAGTTTCACATTGTCGTTAAAAAAATATATATTATTTAAAGAAGAGTTAAATTATATACATTTTTCATTATATGATCGAAAATGTGAATCCGTTCGACAACTCGTACCGTATCCAAATTGCGTTCAAAAAAGGTACCTATTTACCTACATTTACCAATTGACAAGTTGAAGAACCCTTCTTCAGGGAGTGTATATTTTTTTCCAAAGGGAAGACGTACGAAAACATCTCATTAGTTTCGAAAGGGAATTTCAAAAGCTCTTTCCTCTATGAATTTAACGAACTTACCACGGAGACGCAACAACCGATATATACGATATTACCTATATGCTTTAATTACCCAAATTGCATTTTTCAAACCATGCAGCCCGTCAATTGAACTCTTTTCAGATGTATTTAAATTCACAGACATGATATGGAATGGTAGAAGCCCATTAAAATGGCTAACTAACCTACCTGGTAGCCAGACGAGAAAACACGCGGCACTGTCACACACCCCTACACTACCGCCACAGAACGAAGACTGAGACTTCGACCTCACGAGATGAAATCCCTTCCACTCTTTCGGCACACACATCGCTCTCTTCAGGTGCCCGGATATTCTACACATAAACCTACCATTGAAAATTGTTCAGGGGTAGTTCAGCAAAGCTTTTGAATTTAATATCACAGTGGGAGACGCATTAAGGTGTGCTCAAATGATGATTATATCACTCCATTGTTAGATGTAACGATGTGCTTATTTGGATGGTTTAGTGCTTGTATATCCTTGGAGTTTGGATGATGGATAACTGTTGAATAATGACTAGTGCTCTTTAAGACACACTCTCATCCATCCTCGATATTCGGATGTAAGCCCAAGGGATTTGGAAATGAAGCAATCGTTTAGGAGGGTACGGCCTGGCGCCCTTTTTATTATAGTCTCCCGAATGAGTTTTATGAGTCGCTTGGTAATACAAATTGTATTGTTACAATTGAACTACCTGAAATGACTTCTTTATCGCACTTTTATGTACAATTTCAAACTGAATCTTTTACCAGTTGTTATTCTAACGAGTAGGCATAATTCTTCTGATAATGACACATAACCTGTTATTCCACAACATAATTTGATAACTTAATTGAAAAGTGCACATAATGAAATAGATTTGGATGCACAACTGAACCATCTACCTACCATACATTCGAAATAGTTTCAATTGAATTAGCATTTTGTTTTTGAGTTTCGTTTCATCCGTTGATCGAATTCATTACCTAATTTCTAAAGTTGCTGAGTTCTATCTTCCTCTTCCACGGAAACATGGTAAGGAATGGCTATGCCTCGATATAATGCTTTTGATACCTAAATATATAGAATCTCGAGGAAGAACGGCTAACTCCAACTGATCTATGGACACTTTTGGACTCCTTCCAAAATTCTTCCTTATCCGAATTATACTTTTCATAATGCTTCGCAGGACAGGGAATATAAATTCAGCGGATTTAATAGATGTGGACGTTACGTTTGAGATATATTATAAAAACTGTTTATTTAATGCTTTAAATGCATTAGAACAATTTGAACATATCAAAACAATTGCGTATCCAAAGTAAAATCCTATTTTCTTTTCAGATATATTTATAATATTAAAACCCATTTCTAAAAATACGAATTCTCCAACCATGTATAGTTTATAAGTGCCTATATATATTTTTACCGTTTTATATACATTCTCTCAGAGTAATTTGCTTTGATAGCTCCTTAACTTGATCGGCTAACAACACTTCAAAGTAGTTTATCTCTCATTAAATAATTATTAGGTGGTACCAAAGGGAGAGAGCGCAACAAGCAAGAAGTTATGAGGGAGAGTGCGCAACAAGCAAGAAGTTGGGGAGTGAAGCCAAAGCTGTGCAACAAGTGTCTGGTGACTAGAAAGAGACAGGAAACTATTATGCGGAGGAAATAGAGGGGGTGGAGGTGAGTTAGAGGAGGCGAGATATGCTGAGATGCAATGAGGAGGGCAGATAGATGAGGAGATGGGATAGCTAAAGAGAAGGTGAGATACCTGAAGAGGAGACGAAATAGCTGATGATCTTTTACTTAACAGTTTTATATTATAATCTAAATTAAATATATGTGTTCCGCACGGTACCGCACCACTTGCCAATTTGCACAATCTCGAGAATGCCTTGCATGGTTTTAGCCCCCTAACGCACCCCAGTCCGCTTCACGGTGCATAATTTAAAGGGGGGAATTTTACAGAAATGGAATCTTGAGGTGCTTAATCTACAGGAGGGAAATCTTGGGGTGCGTAATCTACAGGAGGGAAATCTTGAGGTGCGTAATCTACAGGAGGGAAATCTTAGGGTGCGTAATCTACAGGAGGGAAATCTTGGGGTGCGTAATCTACAGGAGGGAAATCTTGGGGTGCATAATCTACAGGAGGGAAATCTTGAGGTGCGTAATCTACAGGAGGGAAATCTTTGGGTGCGTAATCTACAGGAGGGAAATCTTGGGGTGCGTAATCTACAGGAGGGAAATCTTAGGGTGCGTAATCTACAGGAGGGAAATCTTGAGGTGCGTAATCTACAGGAGGGAAATCTTTGGGTGCGTAATCTACAGGAGGGAAATCTTGGGGTGCGTAATCTACAGGAGGGAAATCTTAGGGTGCGTAATCTACAGGAGGGAAATCTTGGGGTGCGTAATCTACAGGAGGGAAATCTTGGGGTGCGTAATCTACAGGAGGGAAATCTTAGGGTGCGTAATCTACAGGAGGGAAATCTTGGGGTGCGTAATCTACAGGAGGGAAATCTTAGGGTGCGTAATCTACAGGAGGGAAATCTTGAGGTGCGTAATCTACAGGAGGGAAATCTTGGGGTGCGTAATCTACAGGAGGGAAATCTTGGGGTGCGTAATCTACAGGAGGGAAATCTTGGGGTGCGTAATCTACAGGAGGGAAATCTTAGGGTGCGTAATCTACAGGAGGGAAATCTTGAGGTGCGTAATCTACAGGAGGGAAATTTTGGGGTGCGTAATCTACAGGAGGGAAATCTTAGGGTGCGTAATCTACAGGAGGGAAATCTTGAGGTGCGTAATCTATAGGAGGGAAATCTTGGGGTGCGTAATCTACAGGAGGGAAATCTTGAGGTGCGTAATCTACAGGAGGGAAATCTTGGGGTGCGTAATCTACAGGAGGGAAATATTGAGGTGCGTAATCTATAGGAGGGAAATCTTGGGGTGCGTAATCTACAGGAGATCCCACTTGTGAAAATTAAAGAATTTTTTTTCAAACTTATATTAACAATGTATCTTCATTGGTTGAAGTAATAACTTTTAATATCAAGTTCTCTTTATAAATTATTTAAGGTTCTTACAGCACATTAACCGAGCAATGCTAACATTTAATATTTAAAATTCAAGTTGCAATAAATTCATGAATTTGCAAAATAATAAAACACAAGGTAAATTTATTATTATAGTGAACTATATAGTACAAGGCATCACTATTTTGATAATTATAAACTACTTCTTTTCTTACAACTAGCCAATGTTTTGTAAGTAATGTTCACGTTCCAAACAAAAATTGTAAGTAGGTATACTCATCAAACTCATGCTTCTCATTACCGCGGAAATGAATAAACTTACAAAGTTTGAGAACTATGGCACTGTTGATGAATGGTAATCTTGCTTCTATTAAATAGGTTATATTTTTAAATGATTAATTTAATTATGATATAATAGCTCTATTTAGTATACAATACACCTGTAGCTATTTAGTGTACAGTATATACGCTCAGATTGTGTACATTTGATAACCAGTTCAGTACCTTCGGAATTGCGTAAGGAAATGTTTTAGGCGGCATTTATTTATTTGCAATCTTGATATTCGCATAACTCAAAATGTCTTCAACCAAATTGCCTGAAATTTGGTGGGACGTTTGGTCATTAACCTGGAACCATGTTGTTAGATTTAGGGAGAGATCGGGTCAAAGTTCAAGGTCAAATATACTGAAAAAGTTATGTATGACCAAAGAAGCTATGCACTCGCTCTGCAGTGGCGTCTCGTCTCAATCTTCATTTTGAACCAGATACTGTTTGAACATTTGCTAAATATCTCCCAAATAACTCTTTGTTTCGACGACTGGATAACAGACCTAACATTTTACGACGAATCTTAAGTCTCCGACCGACTCGAACCTATCTCCGATCTCAACTGATGTCTGAACTGAACTACCTCACTTATGATCTTCTTTACTACCCTCCTTTTCTTTCTAAGTTACAAATCTAGCACCTAGATATTGTTCTAAAGTCTAAACCCTTTAACAAGGATTAGAGCAATCATCATAAGTTTTACCGTATTATCATACGAATTCCCATATCCTACATAAAAAGCTATCCTTATCCTAACTTCACCATCTTGTACTTTAATATTTCCTTATTTAAATTAAACCCTTACTCTTGACTGCTCTCATCAGTCAGGGAAACAAAGGAAACAAACTACAATTTCCTGGTTCAAAAACGTTGAACAGACAACAATTCTAAAGACGGTTGATTCCCGTTCTTGAGCAACAATTGAGCAAATCACTAATCTGATGCTCAAGAAGAAGATTGTACACTCTTTGTTTTGACTTTACACTCAACCCTAAGAAACAGCCTAGCAAGTGAAATAGAGTGCAACTGCATGTACATAAGTAATAACAAATTTATAATTTGCAAATCTAGGATTATAGGTTCACACCCACGAAATTTGATTGCATTTATTTGTTTTTATATACTTTTAAAGATTTTTATAATCAAAACTCTACATAAGTTGTTTTACCTCCGACTTCTAACTTTTCAGTCTGCAATTCCAAATAAAAAGAATGCACTCCGTTTGTTTTGATTGTCAGCTAGATAGGTTTATTAAACACATTATTAAATAGTCGTGTAAATGTATAAAATAGGAGAAACTTATTATAGAAACGTTCATATAATTCAGGAAATAAATTAAATGAAGGCCGAATACGCATGGTTTGATTATAGAATTCGAATGGAAATCAAAACAAAAAAGTGTACAATCTTCTTCTTCAGCGTCAGGTCAGTGTTTCGAACAATAATTAATTAATGGCCACACAGTTTTAAACCTTTAAAAGCAATATAAAAAGATTGATTATAATTAGCTCGCACCTACCTACTCATAATTTTGTATTCCCGATACCTACGCATATATTAGTATTTGATTTAATAATAAATATACTGAAGGTATTAACTCACGCTAGAGGTTAAAATTGCGCAGCGCAATTTAAATACTGTGCAGATCGACAAATTGTGCGGAACATATATAAGAGGTAAATAGAGTTCATAACTTTATTAACGGGAATGTACAAGTATACTCGGACACTCGCAGTATTCGGGAGGTGGGTGTCACCGTAGTTCACGAACCAATCTGTGTCTTAAAAATTACAGATTGAACTATCTTGACCTGTGTTATTAACTTATTACCCACTATCCTAGTACTGAGAGGTTAATTATGAGTTAGAATTTTTCGACTATAGCTACACAGCCTAAAGGGTAAGTTCTGAGTTGTCGAACTGTTTTACATTTTCGATTATACAGTGTTTCTGCAAAAAATGTATCCACTGCCATCGAATATATCTTATAACTAGGGTTGTGACAATATGCGTTTAAAATCATAGATCTTAAAAATATCACAGACGAAACGAAATGAAATGGTATCGAATACTATATACCGCTGATTTAGAACGATTGAATAGTCTTTAATTCAATCAGTCTATGATATTTTCAGGATCTATGATTTTAAACGCATATTGTCACAACACTACTTATAACTACGGAAAAATAAATTGTAGAAATTATTGATATCGAAAATTATCGAAAATTTGAAACAGCCCGACCCTATCATGCAGGCAACTAAAAGTAGAATAATGAATATATATCTTTTTATACAGTGAATTTTAGGAGATCACTTTATTGCATATTATTATTGAACTAAGGTCTAGGATCAATATTCTGCAAACCGCATATACAATTCTCTTCAGTTTTTTAAAGTTTTTAATGCTATGTGTGTAACAATTGAGCTAATCAATAACCTGACGCTGAAGAAGAAGATTGTACACACAGAGAACGGTTTTGTTGATACAACAAAAAAAAGTAGGTTTTTGGTTGTATCAACAAAATAAATTAGTCAGCTATGAGCCATCAAAATAATTTTGTTACAGTAAATATATATTTTTGTTAAGGTTTTTTTGTTATAATTACACTAGAATTTTTAAGGTAACAGTAACTAGAGCTTATTAGTTATAGTAACATTACAATACTGTTATTTCAAAAAATGTATTTTGTTATGTCAACAAATAGTATAATTGAAGCAACACAAATAATTTTTTGTAGTAACAAAATCATTTTGTTATTTTAACTGAAAAATAGATTATGCTGTTTTAATTACTATTTCTTATTATATTTCATATATTGTATATGTAAATTTGGCTGTATATCAATTAGTTTAATGTTACAAGTTGTTATATACAAATTAAATGGGAATAAATGAACATAGAAATGCAGTGGTACAATCAGGACTCGAACCGACGATCTCCAAACTCCAGTCTGCGGCGCTAACCTCTCAGCCATCCTGGACATGGTAGAAGTAGGATTGGAATGAACTATAAGCAATATGAAAACATGCATGCCTTTTATAGTTATTATAAATAAATATTATTTAATATTCTATTGATTTCATATCTTTTCTTTTTTATAATGACAAGCAATAGAACATTTAAATTGAATATTTTTAAAATAGCTATCTATTAATATTTATCAATTCCCTCCTACCTACCTAGTTTCTTACTAGGTGTTATCAATCAATACCTACATAGATACCTACTAGTGTGTATCATTACTTACGTAGTTATGATACGTAAATAAGGCTTTGGAATGAACTTGCTGCAATATGTATCAATATTTTTACCATTTAGATTTGCACCAAGACTCAATGCATTACTTTTTCCCGCGTAAAACAGACGAGGGACATCACGCGTGGTACATATGTGGGAATATCGATGCAAAATAGCACTCAAGAAACACGTATAAATTTATATATATATTGATTCTGTACGAACAATGAATACATATTGTGGTAACTTGAAATTTATATGAAGCCTAATAACAAAAAGAAATAGCAGATAATTATTACTAATGACAATATAATATTGTTAATAGTAAAAAATTTATCAACAAAAATATAATATTATTGTAGCAAAATTATTATTTATAAAGACAAAGGTATTTTGTTAAACAACAATGTTATATTTTAACTAAATTTTTCAATTTACTACTACAAAAACATTTTGTTATAAATAAAAAAACATTTAACAATATTATATTGTTATCACAGCAATATTTAAGTTAATATGAACAAACCTTTTTTAGTAACCTTAACAATATCCCATAACAAAAAATGTACTGTTAACTTAAAGAAATTTTTTGTTGTAGTGAAGAAATCTTTGAACAATATTTTATTGCTGATTTAACTCAATTGATGGTTAATATAACAAAATTTTCCCATTACCATAACCAAATGTTATCGACAAAATACGTTTTGTAAATTTAACAAAACCGTTCTCTGTGTGTACACTCTTTGTTTTGATTTCAAATTTGAGTTTTTTAAACAAACAATGCGTTTTCGGTCTTCATTTAAGATATTAATTGTTTTCTAAAGTAAATAAACGTTTCTACAATAAGTTTATCCAATTTTATACCTTTACACGAATATAAAATAGATTATCATACCTAATACCTAGTTGAAAATCAAAACAAACGGTGAACATTCTTTTTCTTCAGACTGAAAATTAGAAAGTCGGAAGTAAAGTAGGTATTGTAGAGTTTTGATTATAAAGATCTTAAAAAGCATATACCATTAAAAATATAGGTACTACCAAAGTGAATGGGGTTTACAGCAAAATGATAAGAAACATTAGCCTCGTTGATTGAAGCAATAGAAATATTTCCTTGATGGATAGGTACCTACCTTTAAAAAGTAAACAACACTAATGTGAGTATAATAAGGTAATAGAGATATTTCAAGTTAGAATCAGCGACTCCTGTTTAGGTTATCAATTATCAGTCTCTTATAGTTTAGGGCTAAAAAAATAATAAGAAACATTAGCCTCATTGATTAAAAATATAAAAAAAATGTCACTATTAGTTATATATCTCCAAAATAAAGTTGTAAGCAGGTAGAGTGTTGTTACAGTTATTTATTTGAAGGTAACTCCTAGCTGTAAATTTGACATAGAAATCCATTCAAGCCACGTATGACTGTATTTACATACAGTCTATCTCCCTGTTTGTGCTCGGAGTTTATATCAACAGGTTGTACAGCACAAAGATTGATTGTTATAATACATAGACAAGCCCTACTTTTATTACACCCCACTTTTATGAAAGATGAAGTAATTGCGAGACATGCCTCGATGTTTTTACTAGGGCTGGGACAATATGCTCTTAAAACTATAGATCCCAAAAACATCATAGACGAAACGAAATAAAATGGTATCGAATACTATATACAGCTGTTTTAGAACGATTGAATACTCTTTAATTCTCTCCGTTTAAAATATTTTCGGGGTCAATAATTTTAAAAGCATATTGTCACAGCTTTGATAATTACATTTCGTAGAGATAGAGGCGATTATTCCACGGCAACTACAACAAATATCAAAATTACTATCCAGATGCGGTAATTATAGAAGTAATTGGTTCAGAAATTAGTTTTTATGAAAACAGAAATTTTAACAGCGACAATATATAATACGTACAATTCACCTCTGTTTATTATTTCTATCTTCTGTTCGAGAGATATTTTCTCTTCTTTGAACAATAATTTTAGTTTTCATGTATTTTTCCTCTTTGAAGTTATAATGAAAAGCTGCAAAAAAGGTAGGATTATATAAACGTTAAAAACTCACATTACCTATAACTTGAAATTAGAGTGCTATAATCAACGTATTCCATTTTAGGGAAGTTCGGTGTTATAGCACTGTTGCATATCTTCGGACTCGTAAAATCAATATATAATATTTATTATTTAATTTGTATTTCAATTGGTGTCATATCTTCGCAGGTATCATGCAACTAATTAAAATAGAAGTTAAATATTATTTATTATATTTTATTTTCTTACGAAAATGTAGAACCTAGTAAAAACTTAGAACATACATATACTCTACTGCCTAAAATATTTCACATAGCATAAAATTGTTTTTTTTTTTCAATATAACCCCATTATATAAATCTAAGTATCTAACTAATCACTCACAAATACTGAGTGCGAGTTTAACTAAGGTTCATTTTTAAATCTTTTAATTCATTCACTACTTTGAACTTTAATCACAGAGTGTCACTAATACTCATATAAACTTAGTCATGGTAAATAGATAGAAAAGTATGCTAAGTACAATATTGGAACATCCGAAAATAGTATGAGTGACGTCACCCAAAATATTTTCCATTTGTTTTTAAATAAAAAATATGTTATTATTCAGTTAAATGTGATTTTTCATGGAAATTAACTTATATAAAATAGTTTTTTTTATCGCGTTTTACATTCTATTCACTTTTAATATTCAACTAATAATACTTTTAAAATTTAAGAGTACCTACTTTGTGCGACGCCATTTGTTTATATCGTTTCTGAAGAATGGATAAAGTTCACCGTCAATGAATTCGAAACTTAGCATCCTTCTCTATTTATTTACTATGAGCTTAGTCGAACCCTTACAGCATTTTTCTTTTAGTATAATTCATACTGAATACTTAATATAATAAATAAGTCCTATAAAATGAAATGTTCAATTAAGGAGTAACACTTATATAGTTATTTGTGTCATACCTCGGTCTTATTACCATTTGTAATATGACTGAGTTGTGATTTGGTAATAGAAGCAGGACCTGACTGTTAGAAAACATATTATACATAGCTAAATTAAGGGTTTTTAAAAGCAATATATAAAATCTCACTTTGCTAAATAATTAATTATTGTCCTTGAAATGTAAAATTTAGAGTAACATCTGTGTGAACTTGAGTCAGTTGAATTTTTTCGTAATTATTCTATTTTTTTTTTTAGTTGCGTGAAAGAAATTTTGGTATAGCTATATTCCTAGTTCATGTCCCTATTTCATTTAGGGACGTGAACTAGGAACCGATTCAAATACCCCCTCCTATTTCATTTAGGGACGTGAACTAGGAACCGATTCAAATACCCCCTCCTATTTCATTTAGGGACGTGAACTAGGAAGGGGGTATTTTTATATTAATAATTTTCTTATTATAATAACCATTTAAATACGAAAACAAGAGTATTTATATTTCAATTGGTTTTTCAAAACGATATCCTATAATTTCTTTAATTTCAAATATTCCTTTTTGGTATTATTTGTATATGTAGTCAAGATACTAGATTTTCTGTTATTTAACTTTCATAGTGCAACAAATTTTAATAGAATAAAAAGGTAATTAAATTTAAGAAAAATTGATTTTAAGAATTACCGAATTTTTTAATATTATATGTATAGACTTGACATTCTTTTGTATTTTGAAAATCAATAAAAAAAAATAATTCTATAAATGACTATCAGAAACGAATTAGTAATTGATATTAAAGAAATGTATTATATATTGCTACAATACATGAGATAACTATAACAATTGATAAAATCTATCATTTAAAGAAGAATTTATCCCTATTTAAATTAATGAGCGTGTATAGCGGTTTGTTATAATTACGACAATCAGCTGTTCAAAGTACCTAATATATTTATGGCCAGGCCTGGTGAAAATATAGATGGCATTGTTTAGACTTAATTTTCAACACTGCCTTAATAACCTTCATGTCCTTTGAATTGATGAAGGGTATTATCGCAATTTAGTAAGGGTAACATATTTAGTAGGTATTATAAGAATATGTTCTAATCAAATATACGGTATTATTACCTTATAAAATTTCTCATACAACCAATAACTTATAAAAAAATTATCTGATCGAATTATTGGAAGATACATATATTATAGTTTGAAATATATAAACAAAGTATGCAACTTAATCGACCAACTCTGACAATGTAGTATCTACATATAAGTTACACTTCCCAAGTAAATTCCTATATAAAATAAATAGATTCTCGTTTGGAATAAAATCAAGCGACAAAAAAGATTATTATGATAACTCTAGCGGGATACTCGTAACTTTAATCATATGACTGTCGTCTGCCTGAGGTTGTGGGGTAGGCATATTTGCATAAAAATTCCCCTGTAATGGATGTCCAAAGTGAGTTTCAATTAATAAATTACAAGAAATATTTGAAAAACTAAATAGGATGTTTTTAATACGTTAAAATATCCCTGATAGGTGAAAGTACTTGCTAGTTTGAAGGTTTTCTTAAGATATTTTGTTTATGGTACTCAGGGGTACCACACGTAAACATTTTCGAATATAATTAATTCATGAGGTATTAATCGAGATTAATATATAGAAGAATTTGTTAAGCTACTAATAACACGATATAGTAATGTATAAACTGTGTTTATATTCATATTTCTTCAATCTAGTGTTAATTTGACTTATTCTTGTCTATTTATTTTCTTGTTACGGTTGGTACTCCTGTTTGTTTTGATCATGTGACAGCTGATTTTTGTGGCACAAGCTGAAGCGTTGCAATCCAGTTAACTTCATACGTCCTGGGTCTCGCTATAACTTATATTAGTGTATAGTGCTAATTTTGACATAAAAATGGGTTCTCTGACCAACTTTCCTGATGATATTGATAGAGGTAAATTTATTAGCTAACTGAATTTTTTTATTACCTAGCTATAGGCTTCTATACGGTATACCTAATTTCTAAATAATAAACCTACTAAGATAGTTATAATAATTACAAATAGTCTATTGAATTTGATTATTACTAATTAAGTATTTCTTTATTGAGCTAGGTATTCTGTTGGATAAAGTTTGAATTTATTTCTATATTTACACATTACACTAGAATTTTATATGATTTTATAAATTGAACTAGGTAGTAACTGGCACTGCCTAATTTTATTTTAATGTTATTTGCTATATACCTGAACTGACTAAACAGACCTGGTTATAAAGTATTGCTAAATGATCTTAAAAGTTAAATTTTTTTGTCAAAAACACCCAACGAAAATCATATTTGAGAGTTTGAGACTTCAGTAAAAATTTGCCATCATCATCATGCCATGATTATAATAATAATGATAGCTTCAATGGCAGTCTGCAGAACATGGGAGTTATTTGGGATTATGGGATATTCTCTGCGTATAACTTTGTGAATTAATTCCTGTTTACTGTTTTACATTAATTTTGTACAAACACTTGAATTAATCTCTAACCACTCTAGGTACCTAGGGTCCAGTCTGTATTTGTAATAGGACTGACTTTCTCAAAAAGCTGAAAAAATCCATCATAAATTTCCAGTATTTTTGCTGATCCACCAACATTTTCCCAATTTAATTTACCATGTATAAGAGTATATATGTCAATTAAAGCCAATTACCTAATTGGCTTAGATTTGAAATGGTCAAATCTCAGATATGTCTAATTGGCTTTAAATTTTGAATTAATTCCTATGTTCCCATGTTAATTTTAGCTTGAAATCTTCAAAAAATGAGCCAAATTGGCTTGGCTCAGATTTTTTGTAAAATTTTGACTCAAAATTGGCTTATAATTTTCAAGCCTGAAACATAGAATTTATCCACCGAAAATTATTGTAACATAGGAATAAATAGCTAAAAATCCACCGACTTTGCCAGAATATTATATTTAAAGGGTATAAAATTGGAGACAGACTAGCCTAGGGTCACGCAGGTAAATTGCGGTCCTTTAATTTTTAATTGCGGCCTCCTCAAGAGAGTCTCTGAAACATTTTGAACCGAAATTATCTTAAAATGTTCTATATCTATCAAAAGAAATGCAGTGCATGCTATAATTTATCCAGTCTGCAGAATATGGAACATTTTTCCAAGACTCTCTGCGGGAGTTTTTGATTGAATTTTTAGAAATTTGAGATCTCTGCAGGAGATCTTGAATCAATTCCTATGTTATCATTAATTTAGCTGCGGCAGATTTTGAATTTATTCCTATGTTACCATTAATTTAGCTGCGGCAGATTCTGAATCTGCTACTGAGAGTCAGAGAGTAACTGTCTCTCAAATTCTACAGACTGGTAATTTATTAACTTAAGTTTTTAATGTGTGTTTTGAAACTATGATGTTTCTGTTGTTAGAGGCCGCAGTTAGTTAGTGACTTATTGTGCCGCAATATACCTGGTTAACCCTATATTTACAATAATTTTACTGTGAACAGAATAAGAGATTTCTACGAACACTTAACCAGTTTCTGCAGTCTTTCTGACAGACTTTGTTTTTTGTTATAATTGTTTAGAGCAAATTGGCAAGATGAAATTATTATGAATATAAAATAACTCTGTCAAGGTTTTCATTCTAGTTTTCAGTGACTTCAGACTTCTATCTGGCTGATAACTTGATATGCAATATTTTGAATGTAAATTTCGGTAGCTCATTCAGCAGGTAAAATTTTTTTTACCAGTCTGCAGAAACTAGTAAAGTGTTCATAACTTCATTAGTCTTCATAGGGATCTCTTATTCTGTTCACAGTAAAATTAATTAAAATATAGAGATTAATTCAGCAGTGTTTGTAGCAATATTAATGTAAACATAGGAAGTAGTTCAAAATTGTTTGTAGAGAATATCCTAAATGACTCCTGCATTCTACAGACTGGACTTTTTAGAGAGAAAAATTGTCAAAAAGTTAAACAATGTTTCAGAGGCTTTCAAATTGCAAGCCAAGTTATCACTAATTCTGTGCCAAGCCAATTTTGGCTCATTTGTTGAAAATTTCAAGCCAAAATTAATCCTTGTTATTAATGTTATTATTTTTTTATAGAGTATGTCAGTTAAAACCAATTAATTGGCTTATATTTCAAATGGTCAAAACTCTGATATATGTAATTGGCTCAATATTTTGAATCAATATCTATTTTCATTATAGTTTATTGTTCCCATGTTAAATTTGGTTTGGAATTTTCAAAAAGGAGCCAAAATTGTCTTGGTTCAGAATTTTTATGATATATTGGCTCAAAATTGTCATGCAGTTTGCCAACCTCTAAAACATAGAAATTAACATGGGAACATAGAAATTAATTTAAAAAATTAAGCCTATTACTTGCATATATCTGAGTTTTGACAATTTGAAATCATAAAATGTAAGCCAATTATTTGGATTTAAATTTAACTGACATACTTGATAATATGGAAGTTAGAGGGTATCAATCAATTACAGCAATAAAATGATGGCAAGTTTAAAATTTGAAGCACTTACCTGATAAAAATCATTGTTAGGCTGTTGGCCTGAGGGATTTTTCAATCATTGCTCTATTGTAACTCTATTTCTCAGTTCACTTACCTGTTTATATCTGCAGGTACAGCTGCGGCTACCAGCCAACTGGTGCAGAAGGCCAATGAGATCAGGCAGGAGAAAGTCAACTGGCCCTCCTATCTGCAGTGAGTATTATCTTCATTAGCTATATATTAGTATTAGTCTGCAATATTGTGCATTGACCCTTTCACCACCAAATGATTTTTCTGTGTATGCCATTTGTATTCTATGATTTCTTTATGAACAAATCTTTTCAATTAACTAGATGACAGGCACATGTGGAGCGCATACTACTTATAAATGACATTGACCATCCAATAGCTACTCCATGGGATATAAATGACCTTGACCTTTGACTTGCTCCCTCCCAAAATCTAATAAACTGGTTCCTATTTAATGACCGGTGCACTGACAATTGGGCCCCACTACAGTTAGACCCCTTAGATTAGAATCTTTAATCTTTCTTGTCCTCCAAAGATGTTAACCCAAACATCACCTCAATCCTTTTCCCTTCAAGGTCTCAGATGATCAGTCAGGAGGACTATGACATCATGATTGGTCTAGAGAGTTCTAAGAAAGACTCCCTGCTTCTCCACCAGAGGCCTCTGGTGGCAAAGACGATTATTTCTCTGCTCAGTCACGTCAGCAAGGATCACACCATTCAGTACATCCTCACTGTGCTCGATGATATCTTCTCCGTGAGTCCTTACACATAGCTATCAATCCTAATAATTTCCATAGTGTGCTTATTTATTTGGTTTTTGCTTCTTGAGAATGATAAGAAATTGACATATGTATGGCAAGCTGTTTCACAAATACAAACTACTTGGAATATTTTGATGTAAATTGAATGGTAATTTATTCATTATGCGAAGTAAATAGGGTTACAACTTACAATTTATCAGACAGTTCCACAATTTTGATCATGTTGGAAAAACTTTTCATTTAATCATTTTTAACATGAAAAATGTAACCATGATAGCTACACATGGGATTATATTGATATGATCTTTTAATTCTTATGTTTTTACTTTAACTAGAAAGTAAACTTTTAAGGGGTTAAGTAAGCTACACCAAAATATATACTTTTGAGAACCCGTTATTTTTAATGGGAAATTACACTGGTATATAATAAACTGTAGCAGTTTTTATGATAGCTACTGATAGTTATCTTCAATCTTTTTGGTTTTAAAATGCACGATTATAAAGTAATTGGGTTTATTGTTCATCATCATTGTTTTACTGCACTTGATAGTGAATTCAAAATTAAAACTGGATTTTGACTAAAATGTTAAATATTGAATATTTTTTTCCTAAATATCTGATAACTAGTCACTTTAATTGCTAATAGAAATAATTGATTTTTTCTTAGCTATTAATAATAATCATTAATAAGAAAAAATTATTAATTTTTAGGAGGATGGCTCTCGCATTGAAATGCTGAGAGATCACGCTAAGAAACAGAAAGGTGAGAACCAGTGGGCTGTATTTCTGAACCTGCTCACCCGACCTGACCCTTTCATCACCCACATGACGGCCAAAATCCTGGCTAAGATGGCATGCTGGTCTGATGACAAGATGCAGGGCTCTGACCTTACCTTCTACCTAACCTGGCTGAAGGATCAACTCAGGTCACCTGTAAGTCACTGAAATTAACTCTAAAAAGCCGCACCCACGCATGGTTTTCAAAGTCTTTCCACCAGACATTTTGCTAAGCTCCTCCTACTTTTTCCACGAGACTTTTGAATCATTAGAAAAAACAATATAATTATTATGCATTGTAGTTGGTATCCATGATACTTGCAGGTATCATGGATGCAAACTATAATATAAAATAATTATTTCTATTTTTCTTGTATGATTTAAGTCTCATGGAAAAAGTGGGAGGAGCTTAGCAAAAAGTCTCATTGAATGACTTTAAAATCCTGCGCTTGGTTGGCCCTTTAGGGTTTTGTTAGTAGTTACAATTTTACTCTATAGACGAACACATTTTTTTGTAGCATTTACTATTTCGGTGCACTGTCGTGTTTAATTAGAAGTGCTGAACTATATTTTTCCTTTTTGATTCTGTTATATTTTACTTAGCTAGCTAAAAAGAACATTTCTTGTCAAATCACATTCTTGCTATCAAAACCCAAGTAGAATGCTGCCAAATTTCTTATTTAGCTATTTATTTAAATTTCAATTCATAAATTCCCTTACAAAGATTTTGATTCTATTAAATAGCTACTCAATGAATTTCAAACTATTATCATATCACATTAAAATTGTTACTCAGCAATTATTTATTTTTATCAAATTCTAAATAATCATTGATAGACCATGAAATGCTTTAGCGCAGAGTTAGTTAGATCGCATGGAGTGCCTATTCTCTGTATGCACTGCAGTTGCTACACTAGATACAGTAGTGCCATGCTCTGTCACATCGTCCTAGAACATAGTCAGTCGCTTATCTAGAGTATACTATTGTATCTGTCTTACTTTTGTTATTATTTTTAAGCCATTGCAGAGTTTGATACCAAATTGATCCCTAACTAATTTTTTTCTTGCTATGAAAAAAAGTTAATTTTGAATTAATTGATCAGTCATTTTTTAATAGATTCATGCAATTGACTTTGCGTCAATTGAAGGTCTTTAATAGACCACAGTTCCCTCTACCCAAGGTATAACTTTTATTTTCCCCATCAAACCTAATAATTTGCTAACTTGTCTCATTTAGTTCTTTAACCAATGTTTATTTTTTTCTCGTTACGTTCAATGTGTTCTATCCTCTAATTTGGTTGTTACGGATAAAGTACTAATACTTCGGTGCAATAAATCAGAGAAGTGATTGCATAAAGTCTCGAATTAAATGGTTTAATGATATCCCTACTGTCAGTCATTTGCAGTCACTTCTCTAGCTTATTTTACCGTGTCGTTCCAAGCCTCGTGTCCGTAAGCTTCACTTCCCTCACTCCTGCACGACTCTCTCCTCTCTACTTAGGATATAGATCGCCTCTTAGAGAAAAAGTCTCAGCGAAATGAAGTCAATGGAAGACCTGTCCCCAAAGCCAACCCGGATGTGAGTATTTGTTGACATTTCAAAGGCATTATTTGGTCCGGACAGTTTTAAATTGAAAGCGTGAAAAGGAAAATGGCGGTTTTTAGGATCACTCTTGTACAGTTTATTTTTAAATTTGGGTTCTCTCTGAAATTTTCTTTTTTCAAACGGGCTGGCTCACCAGATAGTTTTAAAATGTAGAAAATTGGCCTTTGGTCTTTTGCCTCTCAGTCTTTATGAGCTATGTTTGATAATCATAAATATGAGGCCAACCTAGCTACTTACTGTACTTACTCCAGTTGTTCTTTCAAATAGTTTTGTGTGTTCAATTGAATGTAAAAATTCTATATTTAATTATTCCATATCCTAATTTAGCTCCTCCTCCACCATTTGAATACTCTCAGTGAATCCGGACCATTTTTTTGCTTGAGTTTTGTCATTTGCTAATAAAGTGAAACTTTCAATATGTTCTAATGCAGGTAAAGTGTTTTTTTTTTGTTAAACCTTTAAATTTAGTACCTAGTTACCTCGTTGCTTCCTATTAGGTATATATTTAGAAATTCCCTTTAGAACACGTGTGAACTTGTTGGAACACGTGTGAACTTGTTGGAACACGTGTGAACTTGTTGGAACACGTGTGGACTTGTTGGAACACGTGTGGACTTGTTGGAACACGTGTGAACTTGTTGGAACACGTGTGAACTTGTTGGAACACGTGTGAACTTGTTGGAACACGTGTGAACTTGTTGGAACACGTGTGAACTTGTTGGAACACGTGTGAACTTGTTGGAACACGTGTGAACTTGTTGGAACACGTGTGAACTTGTTGGAACACGTGTGAACTTGTTGGAACACGTGTGAACTTGTTGGAACACGTGTGAACTTGTTGGAACACGTGTGAACTTGTTGGAACACGTTTGAACTTGTTGGAACACGTTTGAACTTGTTGGAACACGTTTGAACTTGTTGGAACACGTTTGAACTTGTTGGAACACGTTTGAACTTGTTGGAACACGTTTGAACTTGTTGGAACACGTTTGAACTTGTTGGAACACGTTTGAACTTGTTGGAACATGTTTGAACTTGTTTAGATTCTTAGAATCAGTAATTTTTAGCTAGTATCACTACTATTATATTTGTCTGAATCTCATTATTAGGGTTGTGACAATATGCGTTTAAAATCATAGATCTTAGGAATATCATAGACGAAACGAAATACAATGGTATCAAATACTATATACCTCTGATTTAGAATGATTCAATACTGTTTATTTTTCTCCATCTATGATATTTTCAGGATCTATGATTTTAAACGCATATTGTCACAACCCTATTCATTATTGTTCCTAGATAGTTCGGACCACCCTTGGATATCCTTACTCTACCTAAAATTGAAAACCTAGTTACAAGAAAATTTCAAACAATCTGAATTATTTATAATCTTGATAGTTGAATATTTCAAGTGATTTTTTTTTAACCAAGCAAATTCACAACAGTGTACTTAAATACCTTCTATTCTCCTCTGGTTCAAATTCCCCTCCCTATATTGCATGTCTGGTATCCTCCCCCCCCCCCCCTTCTCCAGTTCATTACCTAGTACCTACTTCTTACCATTTGCCCTACCTATACCTAGTAAGGGTTACTATTCATTGGTCCGATGCCCCACTAGTCTGACACTTTCGCAATTTATTTCTGATTTAACGTAAAATAGAGGTAGGTACCTATATCAAGGGACATGCTGCAACACATTCCAACTGCCCTGCCAGGTCATTAAACAATCATGACGTGTACAGTCCAACAAACTAGCGGATACAACAAGCTTCATTAAATGATGAAATCGAATGAGGGATAGCAAACGACAGCACCTAATTAATATTAAAAATGAAATAAAATAGGAATATAAAATCATATATAAATGGAAGAGAATATTTTTTATTTAGATTAGGTAGTTATTCAGAGTTGGGTATATCTTTCTAATTTATAAAAAAGGAAACTAAAAATGGTATTCATAAAGATCTAGCTAGTTGTCGTACTAATAGAACGTCGGGCTAATGAGACGTCAGATTAATAGAGACGTCCTCCCCTAACTAGTAGGTATACTTTGTAGGATTTCAATGCTCTGTTTCTGAAATAGGTCAATGAATGAATTTTCATTTAGATTATCTAGGTACTCTGTATACTTCGAAAGTTCACTCCAGTCATTTTCTCTTCGCTTCATATTATTACAGTAATTATTTCTATGAAGGAAACAACCATAGAAAATTTCACCACTCAAAATAATCTAAACATCACCCGGTGAATTTCTTCCATTGGTTATCATTTTTAAATTATTGACTGGTAGGCAACTTATGTAAAAATTAATTGAATTGATGTTTCTTATTAGTCAAATAATGCACTCTACTGAATCAGTAAACATAATAATTAAGTTCTGTTTTGCACATTATTTATTCCATATTTCAATTCTTAATTACCTTGAAAATAATTTGAATTATATTATTAAAGAACTGTCCATTTTTATAAACTTCGAAAGTACAACTACATTTAATGATTTCCTTTTCCTAGGGGACATTAATGTTTAAAAAATATTTAATTTGAAGAATTTAAAAATTTAATTTAAAGAATCTAAAAATTTAATTTGAAGAATCTAAAAATTTAATTTAAAGAATTTAAAATTTTAATTTAAAAGAATTTGAAAGTTTAAGAATAATAAATTGTGCTAAATATTTTTCAATGCTTTAATGCCGTTGTCAGGGTAACGAGTATGTGCAGAGTGTGTGTCGCTGTCTGCAGATGTTACTGAGAGTGCCTCTCTACAGGGACACCTTCTACCAACTGGACGGAGTGGTAACTATTGTACAGGTAAGTAACTGTAGTTATACGGAAAAAATTGATGGTTCCCATCTTCGGACATATAAATAAACTTATATAGCTACTTCTTATTTAATTTTTATTGGTAACAATGATACCTGCAGGTATCCTGGATACTAGTTAAAATATGACTTAGATATGCTACATCCTTAACCTATGTATGACCTATGTGCTCTTTTACATCTTTGTTCTTATAATTTTTAAAGGTTCTTGGGTCAGGAAAACACAACTTCCAGATTCAGTACCAACTGACATTCTGCCTCTGGGTTCTGACTTTCAACGACACTATTGCCGAGAAAATGAACAAGTAGGTTATTAGTGTACTCTATTGGTGAGAAAATGAACAAGTAGGTTATTAGTGTACTCTATTGGTGAGAAAATGAACAAGTAGGTTATTAGTGTACTCTATTGGTGAGAAAATGAACAAGTATGTTGTTAGTGTACTCTATTGGTGTGAAAAAGAACAAGTAGGTTGTTAGTGTACTCCTTTGGTGAGGAAATGAACAAGTAGGTTGTTAGTGTACTCTATTGGTGTGAAAAAGAACAAGTAGGTTGTTAGTGTACTCTATTGGTGAGAAAAAGAACAAGTAGGTTGTTAGTGTACTCTATTGGTGAGAAAATGAACAAGTAGGTTGTTAGTGTACTCTATTGGTGAGAAAATGAACAAGTAGGTTGTTAGTTTACTCTATTGGTGAGAAAATAAATAAGTAGGTTATTTTTACTCTATTGGTGAGAAAATGAACAAGTAGGTTGTTAGTTTACTCTATTGGTGAGAAAATGAACAAGTAGGTTGTTAGTTGACTCTATTGGTGTGAAAAAGAACAAGTAGGTTGTTAGTGTACTCTATTGGTGAGAAAATGAACAAGTAGGTTGTTAGTTTACTCTATTGGTGAGAAAATGAACAAGTAGGTTGTTAGTTTACTCTATTGGTGAGAAAATGAACAAGTAGGTTATTTCTTTTCTATTGCTGTTGAATGGATGTGTAAGTTTATTTTTGTGTTCATTTTTAGGTACAGCGTCATTCCAACTTTAGGCGATATTCTCAACGAGAGTGTTAAGGAGAAAGTGACTCGCATCACGCTTGCTGTCTTCAGGAATTTGATTGAGAAGCCTCAGGACTCGAGTGTGGCCAGGGACAACTGCATTCAGATGGTGCAGTGCAAGGTAAGCAAAATATCAGAAATTTTAAAACTATAAACCTTTTTTGAAAAGAAAGAGGTATGTCAGGTCGAAACTATAATAGAGCACATCTATATTGATCTCTTTCTGTAGGTATTTTCTAGGGCTATTGATTATAGAAGTAGTCAAGGGGTTTATATCAATTATTTAGTGGTCTTTGATAGTATATATGTTTCGAACAAGATTATGATTGCGCTGCGCTGTTTAGTATTGGAAATTTTGTGTCAATCTCGAGAATGGTTGAGGAATTTTAGATTGTGAATCTACCATTAAACGCGCTATGCTTTAGGCAATGGGAGGAAATTACCTACTCATAGTATCTTGGTACCTAGATAAACTGAGGGTAGTTTCAAATATGGTAGCTACCTTGATACACTAGTCTAGTAATTTAAAGTTAGGTACCAAGATGCAATTGTTGAATAGTTACACTAGTAAGGTATCTAGATACGCTAGTTGAGTAATTTAAAGTTAGGTACCAAGATGCAATTGTTGAATAGTTACACTAGTAAGGTATCTAGATACACTAGTTGAGTAATTTAAAGTTAGGTACCCATATTTAATAGTTACAAAGGAGAGTTTCTGCTTGAGGGGGCTTATGCTCTTTAGAGGGGATCGTGTCCAGGGAGGGTGGAGGCTTCGAAAACACGTGCAAGTAACCCTTGGGCAATCTTGAGATTGCGCGCGATTTCAGGTTCCTCAAAAGCACAATCTTAGATAGTACAAATCGGTAAATTGCATGGAGCATATATACTTTTAAATGAGATTTATAATAGTTGGTGATTTTGATGTAATTATATATTGTGAAGACTAATACTGTGGAAAAGCTGTTTTAATTAATAATATTTTAATTAATTGTTGTTATTTTGTGTATCCATGTTTAAAGGTTCTGAAGCAACTTGAACTACTGGCTCAGCACAAGTTTGATGACCAGGACATTACAGCAGATATCGAGTTCCTCAATGATAGACTGCAAGCATCTATTCAAGATCTCAGGTGAATTTATGCTTATAAACAGCCATCCCAGCCACCCCTATAAACAATACAAGCCCCGAAGGGGTGCCAGGTATCCTTTTTAAGAACCAATGGTTGACAGCTATTCTTCAATTCTCAATCCAAATATCAGTTTATAACCCATGTGCAACTTTTCAGTTCTTTCGAGGAGTACTCTTCAGAGATCAAGTCAGGTCGACTTGACTGGACACCAGTTCACAAGAGTGAGAAGTTCTGGAGGGAGAACTGCCACCGCCTCAACGAGAAGAACTACGAGTTGCTGAAGATTCTGATTCATCTGCTGGAGACATCAACTGACCCCCTCACCCTCTCCGTCACCTGTCATGACATAGGACAGTACGCTAGGCACTACGCCAGGGGAAAGAAGTGAGCAAAATACCTTATGTTTACTGAAGTGGGTATCCATTAAATCCAGTATTGATGACTATTAACTAGAAGAATTATCGTTCATTTGACCCCCAATATTTGCTCCTTGTATGATGATGCTAAAAGATTAGCTATAGGATAAATTCATAAGTCTTATCTCTTTCAAAACATTTGTGATGTAGAAGCTGGTGCAGCAGTTGTCTTTTGGAGCCAAATTTGAAGAGTCTGGTAGAAAATATTATGAAAGCGATAGACCAATGAATTCATCCTAAAACCAGCTAGTATAGTTAGTTACATCCTATTTAATTAAGTGCATCATTCAAGAATCAAATTACCTTGCACAGTTCTAAAGTATGTATTCTGTTTCAGAGTGCTAGAGCAGTTGGACGGTAAGCAAGGAGTCATGACTCACCTCTCCCACTCTGACCCAAATGTGAGGTACGAGGCTCTACTAGCCGTGCAGAAACTGATGGTGCACAACTGGTGAGTTGTAGGCTAATAGTTCACAACTAGTGAGTTGTAGGTAGCTACATGCTGATAGTTCACAACTAGTGAGTTGTAGGTAGCTACATGCTGATAGTTCACAACTAGTGAATTGTAGGTAGCTACTAGCTAATGGTTCACAACTTTTTTCTTTTTCAGGGAGTACCTCGGCAAGCAAGTTACAAAAGAACCAGAGGCTGGCCAAGCCAAATAAAACTGTACAACTTTGTTAATTCCTCTGTTTGGTGTATATAAGATTATATTTAATGGATACATTATGTGCAATGTTACAAATGAAGTCAGAAGATAGAAATGAAGGGCTTAAATGATTAGTGTGCTATCTGCATTTCTAACACAAAATCTCGCAGTCTATACCTGCTACTATAATTATAATTGGAATATTAAAGAAATTTGTCAGTTAGCAGACTAATCATTCAAGTTATTGTATTTTATATTATCTAAATATTTTATCTGAATAATGTAGTGTAAGGCGGGATTGAGTGAATTTGTAATTTATTGTAAGGTTAAAACTAACATTCCTTGTATTTAGCCTTTATTGTATTTTAGATCTATTGGTTTGTTAGAGTAGCAAGCTAGTAAATATGTATAGAATTGTATTTAATTTCTCAGTATATTTTACAGAAGATTATTTGAAACTGCTTTCATTTCCCCATTAAGATATTACTTATGTAGGTTTTGTATTCTTTGGCGATTGTAGTTAAAATAAACATCATTTAGCCATTCTTCAGGAAAAATTAAATATAGAAAATGGAATAAAGAACTAAACCAGAAGTTCTTATAATTGTATCTTTTCAATCTATTGCAATACAATGGTCAGAGGGTGCCAGAGAAAAATACTCTTAAGGGGCCGTACACACTTAGGGTTTCAAGTCTTTCCACCACACTTTTTGCTAAGCTCCTCCTTCTTTTTCTATGCATCATGGATACCAACTAAGATAAATAATTATTAGATCGCTTTCTCTTATATTCTCGCGGAAAAAGTAGGAGGACCTTAGCAAAAAGTCTGGTGGAAAGACTAAGAAAAACCCTACGTGTGTACAGCCCTAATGAGTAAATTTCACTAAATATTTATTTAACAAGAAAAGCTAGTTAAGAGAACATCTCTTATACGATTCTTAGTACCCACTCTTCATTCTTTTGGTTAAATTAATTATTTTGAAAATGATGAGCAGTGGTAAGAGACAGCGCCATCACAAGAATAAACAGACTTGAGTGGAATTTCCTGTAGTTTTTTTTACATATAAAAAACTTACCGTTGCCAAAAGTGAGAAAGTACCCATCATCTAATTTGATAGGACAATGAAAGTTGTTTATCCTAGCGAAATAAACATAGTTTTATTTGATACATTTAACAGTAACTAACAATTGGGCTCGTGAAGCTATGGGATGACACGCAACTTTGGTCCTTATTAATCAATATTTACATCTTGGCGACTACTTTACTATATACAGCCCGTATGTAGAGAGAACAAATTTACCTAAACGTTAAATAAATAAATAGAACGAAAGAAAGTTGTACAAGAGGGGACTGCCGAATTGAAAATTAAATTACCTTTCAAATAAAAAATATCACAAAAAAATAATAGTTAGCCTATCCTTATTCATATGCAATTTCATTTGAGTGCTGGGTAAGTTCCGAGTTATCGGACAGTTCCACATTTTCGATCATAATAGAAAACTGCATACAATAACTATAATTTACTTCAGAACATAAAATCTAAGAGGAAAATGAAGAGGTGATAGTAAATGAAGCCTACGAGTCTACCTAACACAATATCTAAGAGGAAAATGAAGAGGTGATAGGAAATCAAGCCTACGAGTCTACCTAACACAAAAAAAATCTAAGAGGAAAATGAAGAGGTGATAGAAAATGAAGCCTATGAGTCTACCTAACACAAAATCTAAGAGGAAAATGAAGAGGTGATAGTAAATGTAGCCTATGAGTCTACCTAACACAAAATCTAAGAGGAAAATGAAGAGGTGATAGTAAATGAAGCCTATGAGTCTACCTAACACAAAATCTAAGAGGAAAATGAAGAGGTGATAGTAAATGAAGCCTACAAGTCTACCTAACACAAAATCCGAGAGGAAAATGAAGAGGAGATAGTAAATGAAGCCTACGAGTCTACCTAACACAAAATCTAAGAGGAAAATGAAGAGGTGATAGTAAATGAAGCCTACGAGTCTACCTAACACAAAATCTGAGAGGAAAATGAAGAGGTGATAGTAAATGAAGCCTACAAGTCTACCTAAAGTTTCATCGTTCAGCAATAGGAATACAAAATCAATACATTGAACTAGTTTTCAGCGATAAACACTGGGTGAGCGATGATCACAACAAATCGTTGGATGCAAAACGTACTTTAACATTAAAATCTGAGACCTCGTAGTTGAAGAGCATAACCCTAGCGCTATCCTCTAAAACTGCAAGTAGCGTTGAAAAATTATAATCATGGTTAAAATGAAAAAGATGATGCATAATCCAAATTACAACAGTTCGGAGCCCTTCTCTTCCATTCACCACAAACAGCTTTAGGATAGAGCCCATATGGGCAATAATAATTAGTAACGTTAATTTTCAATTATATACTCTTTTACATGATCGAAAATGTTAAACCGTCCAATAATTCATAACAAACCCTAGAGCATATTAACTTAAATACAGGCTTCGAAATAAATAGCTTGTAGCTACTTATTAAAGCAATTAGAACCTAAAGAAAACACATAGTACCAAAATATATAAATAGAGATCAAATGACATCAGTTACACTGCACTCAAAACGATAAAAAAATATTACATTCTCCAAAGAAAATGGTATCCATGATACGAATTTAGATTTCGAATACAGACCAAAAATTGTCCAAAGGAAAATGGTATCCATGATACGAATTTAGATTTCGAATACAGACCAAAAATTGTCCAAAGGAAAATGGTATCCATGATACGAATTTAGATTTCGAATACAGACCAAAAATTGTCCAAAGGAAAATGGTATCCATGATACGAATTTAGATTTCGAATACAGACCAAAAATTGTCCAAAGGAAAATGGTATCCATGATACGAATTTAGATTTCGAATACAGACCAAAAATTGTCCAAAGGAAAATGGTATACAGGATACGAATTTGGAATTTCAAACACAGACCAAGAATTAATACAAGGATCTGTATTTGTAATTCAAAATACAAAATCTTGAATAATTCTAAAGCAGACCCTTGAATTTCGCATTTAAGATCCGAATTTCAAATACCAAATACAGATACAATCCTTTTATTTTAAAGACAGACCACTGATTTTTCTATACAAAACATAAATTCCAAACACAGACCATTGAATTTCAAATACAAAAAGTTTTGAATTTCAAATACAAAAATTCGAATTTCAATTTCGAATACAGACAATCGACACTGGTATATCAAATTCAAATTTTGGCAAATTTAATTTTTTCTCCAGACTTAGCAATTCTTCATCTTAAAAAAATCCAATAAGTTGAAGATTATAAATAACAAGATTAAAAATCAATTTCTGGTAACTAACAAGACAAATTATTAGTAAAAGTTAGTTCTAAATTTCAATGGTTTGAAAAATATTATACACTAATCAAACTATCCAAATTACAACAGTTCCACCCAGCTCAGAAAACTATGTCCTCATGGATGTAAGAGGAAAATGAAGAGTCTATATGATTTCAAAACTAGGTAACATAAAACCTAAGCCCTTGCTAACGGATTTAATTTTCAGCCCTAATACTACTTCCGTAAAAGTGAGAACAATCTTAAATAAATTGAACAAAGGAAGAAAGGGAAAAATCATTATTGACCTATTTTCAGTTAGGGAAGTTCCGAGTTATCGACTGGTTAAAAAAATACAATTACTATTTAGCTTGTTACAGTTGGTATCCATGATACTCTGCAGGTATCATGGATACTAATTAAAAAATAGTCAAAACTAATAATTACTTCAAATTTTTCTCTTTTGTGTTCAATAACTCAGAACTTACCCTAGGCTGGGTATAGTATAAATACCTAACAATGAAATCATCAACAATTTACCACTTTCAACAGTTCACAACAAACAATAACAAAAAAAACAAAAACATGAAATGAAAGCGAGCAAAACCAAAAGGGAAGAAAAATGCCCAAGCGGTAAAAAAACGCGTCATGTCAAATAACAAAGAAATGCGTTTGGATTTTGTTAACTAACTTTTCAGTCGGTTGTACCTTCCTTCTGATAGTTGGTACGTAGCCACTGACAGACGGTGCTAAAAAAAGAATTGGGAGACTAGCAAGATCTGATACATCTTTCAAGCACACTATTGGTAATGATCCGTTTTTTTTGCGTCCGTATGTTTTTTTTACGATAATTGACCATATTGATGGTAGGTTAAGATGACTCAATCTTCTCTGAGTAAAGGCATACCCCACTATAATGTTTCACACTTATGACAATCGAATAAGTGAGGAAGATGTCTCGCTTATATTTTTCTTGGTATAAAAAATATTCTAGGAGTAACTTAAGTAATTTGGTCATTCGTTTTCAGTTAAGCTGTTTTCGCCGTAACTTATAAGACCGACGGGATAGATTAAAATAATTTTATGGTGATTAATGTACATTAATTAGCAGCTGAACTGAAAATGACCAACAAAATTATTTGTTATACCAGAAGAAATAAAAGAGAGACATGTCCCACACTTATTCGATTATCATAAGTCTGAGACATAATAAGAGCGGGGTATATCTGTATCATGCCTTTACCGATATTTAAACATATTTCAGTACATCAATGTTTTCACTAGTACCTATCAGATCCTCCGTTAGTTTCTCATCAATTCAATGAACCAAAGTTGTTTCGTTACAAGGACATCTTATAAAATTATAGTTAGCGTTTAAAATGGAAGTGAAAAAGAAGTTGAAAAGTGGAATAAACAATCCATACCCGTATGTATAAAATACGAATTCTCCTTGGAAGTAGTTAGTTAATTTAGATAATCATAACTTTTTGGATTAATAAATAGTTAATTATTATTAATATTGGCTATTGTATCCATGAACAACATAGATGATAGTGAAGATAAAGTGCAGACCAGAAAGGTGTCCAAACGAACACAGTGGAATTTCAGTAAGAGAATTCCAATGTTCGAGTGTTCACTTCTTGTCCCATTTTAAACTTCACTATCTTTATATGTTTATTGAGGGAAGGTTTAGCCTCCTGATCATTGGCGTAATAATCCGTGTTGAGTCTGTGTCTGCGTAATATTGATGATCTTCTGTTCTGTATTTTTCTACCTGTCAAAGGTGTTGTTTCCACTTCCTCGTCACTGTAATAACTCTCATTTGAATTTGCGTCTGTAACCGGGTCGTTGATGCTGTCTTCTTTCAGCACCTCATACTCTGTTTGAAAGGCGCTGGAGGATGTTGGAATGTGAGCACCTATCTCTATTACCTCGTCTAACACGGGAGACCGCTTCATGTGCAGTTTACGCAATTTAATTTTCAGCTTCTTGGGATCCGGTTTGGTTTGTGTGGGAGTGGATCCTGACTTACCTTCGTTAGGGGAAATTTCCCTAGTTCCCCAAGGCAACCTAGATTCTGCAGGTGTTTGAGGGGAGGAGCCACACTGTGGGGACCTCCTCAGGCCATTCAAACTAGGGGAACAGTTGCCAAGGGTTTCCTCTTCCTGGAATTCGTAAATATCTTGACAGAGGTTAGTCTTGGTAGGCGTAATATCGGAACCATAAATATCGGAGCAGTTGCCGGTTAGGGAGTTTGTTGCCCTGACCAGAAGGGATATGTCACTATGTTTCGGATCAAACTGACCATCACTCTGGCCAGGTTCGTCAACACGAAAGGGCTGCCGACTCTTGTGAAACATTTTTTCCGACACAGAAGACGTGCCACTGATTTCAGACCCAGTGTCATCACTGCGTGAAGATTCATCAGTGGTATTACCATCTTCATCATCACTGGGACAAGCTGATGAGTTCTTAGATGTGAACTCTGCCATTCTAATGGTAATAGTGCTCTTCTTTTTACCTCTTAGCCTAAGAACTCTCTTGTCGCTCTCCTTTTCCATTTCCTCAGGAATGTTGGTGCTACCCCTTCTCCTAGCTCTGACATTCCTACTTACCTCACTGCTACTAGTCTCATTATTAGCACTCCTTCTCACTTTCTTGGCTTTTGGAAACATTAAATCACCAGTTATATCAGACTGCTCTCCAGAATTATCAACCTTACGCTTTCGACTTCTATTATTTCCTACTTTACTATTAGAACTTAAATTACTATTGCCGCTACTGTTAGAGAGATCAGAGTCCCTAGAGTTGGCTCTTGCTCTCAATTCTCTCTTGTTCTCACTCCCCTCATTTGGTTTGTTGTCATGGTTTACTACACTGCGATCGGCAGTAACATTCTGCTGTAACTTCTGGCGACTTTTACGCAATCTGAAGTCAGTTTCCCGTAAAGAATAGCCTTTCTTCTCCTGGTTAGACGTACTGGAAAAGGCTCCGGTACTTCGCCTGTAACAAATTGAGTTGAAAGTTATAGGGTAAGTTGGTATCCACCTAAATTATTAAATCATATATTTTGTGGAACTGTCTGTATATTATTAAGATCTTACACAAATACTGAGAAACCTAAAACTAATAATCAAATCAAATTTAGGGTATGCTATTCAATACAAATTCAAAGACTGTGGAATGAAAGAATTGGCTAGTTGAGTTATGATAAAATCTTTATTACAACAACATAATATACAAAAGGATTCGCAGAAAGCAATCTAAATTAATTAGGAGATATAACTAACTGTAATTATTTATAAAATAGTTCTATTATGAGATATAACTGACCTCTCACAGGTGATACATTCACAGTAGGAGTTATTGTCGCCAAAGAAATCTTCTCCGTACATGCAGGTTATCTCTTCACCTTCTTCTATGTCCCTCAGGACCTTCACACAAGCCGTGTCCCTTCCTGTCGCCACAAACTGAAGGGAAGGAAAAAAATTAATTAACCATTCCTATTTATTAATAGTTATCAGTAATTTATTAACTAATATAAAGATAGGGAGGGACTAAAGTATCGGTTAGTGACTGGAAGGAGGAGTCACATCAGCACCATCAGGTGGAAGGAGTCACATCAGCACCATCAGGTGGAAGGAGTCACATCAGCACCATCAGGTGGAAGGAGTCACATCAGCACCATCAGGTGGAAGGAGTCACATCAGCACCATCAGGTGGAAGGAGTCACATCAGCACCATCAGGTGGAAGGAGTCACACACCATCAGGTGGAAGGAGACACACACCATCAGGTGGAAGGAGACACACACCATCAGGTGGAAGGAGACACACACCATCAGGTGGAAGGAGACACACACCATCAGGTGGAAGGAGACACACACCATCAGGTGGAAGGAGACACACACCATCAGGTGGAAGGAGACACACACCATCAGGTGGAAGGAGACACACACCATCAGGTGGAAGGAGACACACACCATCAGGTGGGAGGAGTCACACACTATCATTATCAGGTGGGAGGAGTCACACACTATCATTATCAGGTGGGAGGAGTCACACACTATCATTATCAGGTGGGAGGAGTCACACACTATCATTATCAGGTGGGAGGAGTCACACACTATCATTATCAGGTGGGAGGAGTCACACACTATCATTATCAGGTGGGAGGAGTCACACACTATCATTATCAGGTGGAAGGAGACCCACACCATCAGGTGGAAGGAGACACACACCATCAGGTGGAAGGAGTCACACACCATCAGGTGGAAGGAGTCACACACCATCAGGTGGAAGGAGACACACACCATCAGGTGGAAGGAGTCACACACCATCAGGTGGAAGGAGACACACACCATCATTATCAGGTGGAAGGAGACACACACCATCAGGTGGAAGGAGTCACACACCATCAGGTGGAAGGAGACACACACCATCAGGTGGAAGGAGACACACACCATCAGGTGGAAGGAGACACACACCATCAGGTGGAAGGAGACACACACCATCAGGTGGAAGGAGACACACACCATCAGGTGGAAGGAGACACACACCATCAGGTGGGAGGAGTCACACACTATCATTATCAGGTGGGAGGAGTCACACACTATCATTATCAGGTGGGAGGAGACACACACTATCATTATCAGGTGGGAGGAGACACACACCATCAGGTGGAAGGAGACACACACCATCAGGTGGGAGGAGTCACACAATATCATTATCAGGTGGGAGGAGTCACACACTATCATTATCAGGTGGGAGGAGTCACACACTATCATTATCAGGTGGGAGGAGTCACACACTATCATTATCAGGTGGGAGGAGTCACACACTATCATTATCAGGTGGGAGGAGTCACACACTATCATTATCAGGTGGGAGGAGTCACACACTATCATTATCAGGTGGGAGGAGTCACACACTATCATTATCAGGTGGGAGGAGTCACACACTATCATTATCAGGTGGGAGGAGTCACACACTATCATTATCAG
The DNA here is from genome assembly GCA_947561585.1 of Caprella mutica. Lineage (NCBI taxonomy): Eukaryota > Metazoa > Arthropoda > Malacostraca > Amphipoda > Caprellidae > Caprella > Caprella mutica. The sequence continues at coordinate 353,502 of CANNZV010000724.1, forward strand.
GTGGGAGGAGTCACACACTATCAGCATCAGGTGGGAGGAGTCACACACTATCAGCATCAGGTGGGAGGAGTCACACACTATCAGCATCAGGTGGGAGGAGTCACACACTATCAGTATCAGGAGTCACACAGAGAGATATTCAGCTCCTCTTGCTATTATGGCACATGTCATACAGAAGCAATAACAAAAACTTGTAAATTTTGAAGTCAGTTAGGCTAGACTGCGTTTTGACTAATTGTAGTCATCGTGTTAAGGTTATTCATTAAATATGTGTTTATTCTAGGAGATCTCACTTTACAGTTTGCTCGACAGTCGTGATTGATGTAAGCCGCAGGACCTAGCCACAACTGAGCGCAGTTCTTACGACACGAGTACATCACAGAGAAGTCGTTCTTGCCCGGTGTGAGTAACTGAGCTTCTTCTTCCTCGGTCAGCTCAGCTATGCAGCCAACGAGGAAATTTATTTGCTCATTTTTATACCTGGGATAGAAAGAGTGAAGCATATGAAAAATAAAATGTCATTTAGTTAGTGACTACAATTAAAAAGAAGCTAAGTACATTATGATAGAAATTACAGAGATAGTAGAGATGACGGACCCTAGACTGTTATCTTTACTAGCTCCAAAATCACTATTAATCAAATCATTACAAAATACTCACCATCTTTTAGTTGCAGCTATTTTGGCTCCTACTCTATCCTCCATGGAATACCTATTGCACGGCTGTACTTCAAAACCGCTATTCTTGTCAAAGACTCGCAGATAGCGCATCACATGCTCCTAAAAATAAAAGAGATGAACGTCAAACAAACGACCAATGTTTTGCACAAATATAATTTCATTATAGTCTATAGCGTAAAGCTTCAATGAACAGAAAAGAATTAATACCGGATGGTAATTTGATTTCAATTGGTAAAAATGTAACGATAACTAATCTGAATCAAGTATTCCAAACTAAATATGCAGTTCTTTAATATATCAATTTAACACAGTTCTTGATAAGTTTAAATTCCAATGCATCAATTCTAACCTGGAATGCCAACTGGTAACTTTTGGATTTATTGAGGAAAGCTTTGTTGTGGACCCATTCCCCAGCTATGATTTGTTTGAAGGCCTTGCTGTAGTTCTGGTGGATCCTAAAATTATCAACTATCAGTTTGCACGGCCCCTGACTGCTCATCATGGGGCGAAACCTGGAAAAGGATCAATTTTCAATTATTTTACGTGTTCAAAAGAAATAGAGACTATATTCACAGATGTTCTATTCAGGTATTTTGATACTCTTATCTTGTCGTAGAAAATCAATTTTACAAAGAGAAAATCACTATGGTGCATTCACTATTTAATCACTATTTTTCACGTTTCAATGAATAATGTCAATTGCCTTTAAAAAATTGCCAATTTTCTCTTTTGCATCAGTTATCATTTTTCACATTTTTATGTCTCAACACCAAGCAGTCAACTTTAGTTTAAAATTATATGCTGCAGAATAACTCACTTTAGGGACATTTTGTGTGATGTAAAACCGAGCATTGGGTCAATGATGAGAGCCGTGACCAGATCATCACAATCTGATAGTTCACGGGGGCTCAGACCACACCCAGTTGAGCTCAGTCTAGACATGGTGCTGCCGTTAGAGCCAGACTTCAGAGCTCCTACATTGCTTCTCACAGACTGAGCTACAACCATAACTGATCCTGTGGAAAAAACTGAATGATTGAAAAAAACAAATAGAGTAACTAGCAGACGGAAAAATTTATATATGCTTTCAGTTAAATATGAAAATTTAGGTTGTTACAACTGCCCTCGACTTTAATCGTTTTAACTAACTGCAGATACTGGTGTAGGGTTCAATAAGAAAATCCTTTAATTTGACATTTGTTCTCTGCAAAATGCAGGTTATTATAGGAGGAAATTCTTGATAGTTCATACAGAAAATGTCCCATATTCTGCAAACTGATGATCACATACATTCGCTAATCAATATTGTTCAGTAGGGATTTAATGTTAACAAATGAATTAATTCTATTGTTCTACAGAAAATTAATTGGAATGGATTTAAAACTGTTCATGAAGAATAAGCAAAATCATCTCTCATATTCTGCAGACTGGATTCATTGGAAAAGACTTCACTAATTTTAGCAGACTAGCATATATGACTCATATTTTTGGAAGGTCAATTGTCATTTAAAATATTAATAACTTTCCCAGCACTATCTATGAATCCATCGTCAGAGCAATTGGAAACCAATCTCAGCGCATTCGAGAGATATTGAGGTGGCTTTAATAAATCATAAAAGGTTAGGTCAGTTATTTGCTTAGGGAGTACATGGAGCAATATTCCTCAAACATGTACCTAGCTATCAATCAATGATTTCGCTAGCAATGGATCCCAGACTGTATTTAATATAGATTGATTCCACCAACTCCTTCTTTATAAATAATATTAATATTCTAGAAAAGTCAGTAGATTTTTTGGCCATTTATTATTATGTTGCCATTAAGTTTTGGAGGCAAAATGTTGGTGGATCAGCCAAATTATAGGAAATCGTTGGTGAATTTTTAAATTTCCAGTCTGCAGAAACTGGTAAGTGTTTGTAAAGATATCTTGTTCTGTTTGAATCAAAATTAATGTAAATATAGGGATTAATACAGAAGTGTTCGTGGCAAAATTAAGTTAATTCAAAATTGTTCAGAGAGAATATCAATAATATCTTCCATATTCGACAGACTTGATTTTTTTCAGGTTTTTGAAAAAGTCAGTGGAATTTTGTGCACCAAATACAGAATTGGACAGATCCCTCATCCCAAGTAAAATAGTATGGCTCATAAACTCTCAATTTGACCCTCCAAAAGAAACCAAATTTCTCTCTATGTTGATTAAATTAACATAAATTCTCTCTAGAATAACATTGTAGAAGTAGAATAGGAGAAATTTAGATATTTCTTGCCATTTGCAATTGAAGGGCTCAAAATAACTGCTTTATTACCTGGACCTCATCTTGGACGGCATATGCTGCACAAAATCCCAATGAATTTTCAAAAAGCTGAAAAAAATTGCCAACAATTTCCAATAATTCATCTGTTCCACCAACATTTCTCTAATTTATCCACCAAAAATAAATTAATGGCAACATACAAATAAATAGCTAAAAATCCACAAACTTTGTTAGAATAGCTATTATTTTCAAACAGAGAAAAATTCCCCCGACATATCGGTTGAATTACCATGAAATTATATAGAAATACAGTGTGACGGCTACAGGTATAATTGATACCAATTTAAAATATCATATCATTTTTTATTTATGACTGAAGATGTGAAACAGAGTCAACTGAAAAACCAGGAAATAAAGCATGTCCAAACTTGCCATATTAATAGTGAATTTGTGAGCCCTTCAATCCAAGTAAAATAGTAGGGCTTTAACTCTCCATCTCTCATCAAAAATCACTAAATTTCTCTCTAAAATGATCAAACTGTCGTAATTTTTTTTCAAAATAACATTGCAGGCATGCAGCATAGGAGAAAAATAGGTATTTCTCACCACTTGCAATTGAAGGGCTCAAAAAACCTGTCACAAACTCGCCATTATAATTTAAAATGGCGAGTTTGGATATGCTTTATTCCAGATTGTATTTGATGGTAAATTCCAATTATAAGTCGGCAGATATTCAATTTCTCCAACTAAATTTTTTTGACAATGTCGGAGGATATTTAGCTATTAATTTCTATATTACCATTAATTTTTGGAGGGGGAACCGGAAAAATTTTGGAGAACTAGACAAATTGGTGAAAAATGTTGGCATCTTTTTCTCAGATTTTTGAAAAAGTCTGAGGAGTTCAGTGCACCAAATACAAACTAGGCTTTATTACCTGGCCTTCAATTGCAAATGGTGAGAAATATATATTATTCTCCTATGCTATAATGTTCCAAGTATAATAATCCAGTCTGCAGCCAAGTAAAATAGTATGTCTCATAAACTCGCCATTTGTCTCTCCAGCTCTCTCCAAAATTCAACAAATTCTCTCCAAAATGATCAAATTTTCATAAATTCTCTCCAAAATAACATTGTAGCATAGGAGAAAAATAGATAAAACTCGCCATTTGCAATTGAAGGGCTCAAAATAACTGTCACAAACTCGCCATTAAAATGGCGAGTTTGGACATGCTTTATCACTTGGGTCTGCAGAATATGGAACATTTTTCTAAGACTCTCTGCGGGAGTTTTTGATTGAATTTTTAGAAATTGGAGATCTCTGCGGGAGATCTTGAATTAATTCCTATGTTACCATTAATTTAACTGCAGGAGATTTTGAATTAATTCCTATGTTACCATTAATTTAGCTGCGGGAGATTTTGAATCTGCTGCTGAGAGTCAGAGAATGACTCTCTCTCAAAATAAAATCTCTGCGGGAGAAGAGACACATTCTGCAGACTGCCTATTATTTTGGAGAATTTAATTTATGATGATTTGATCATTTTGGAGTCATTGAGAGAAATTTGGTGATTTTTGGAGAGAGATGGAGACAAAAATAACAATTTACAAATAGATAGTTTATGAGCCATACTATTTTACTTAGCTGATCAATAATTCGTAACTTATCCTATTTCCAAAATTCCATTTTGTACAGTGTACTGTGGAGTGTGGGTGAACACTGACACACAGAAGATTCAAGACTGATCAACTGTAAAAAAATAAAGTATTCCATAAAATGAATAGGTTTACACCTAGGTGTAAAATAATTATTGCTGGGACTGATAAGTTAGCATGAAAGCAGCAGAGGTTCCAGAATATGATTTAGGTTACAGGATTACTATAAACAAGTTACAAGTTAACAAATTAACTACAGAATTGCCCATTATGTCTTTAAACATTACCTAGCAGGCTAGCTAGCCTAGTAAAAAAACACTTAGGTATCTGAATTTAGGCTAGAAATTTATTTTAGGCTTGGCCAATCCAAATTTAAAAGAGGAGTAGAATTTAGCAGGCAAGAAAAATAATTTAAAAAATCTCAAAATAGAAGATAGGTACCTAACTACGAGAAGAAAATAAAAAAAGCATTAGGCTACGCATAATTTATAATAACCGATGGCATAATACGAAGATAAAAGTACCATTATTATGAGATGAGAAAATAAGAATTAATTAGCATTCAAGAAAGAGACCGCTGAGAATAACAAGATGGTTATTTTATCGTTGGGTCGCCATCACTCAGAGCGTCAAACTTATCTACCTTATATTAATCACCACTCACAATTAGGAGAATCAGAGAGGTAAGGGGATAATGAAAGAAACATCAATCAATGCTATGGAACTAATTGATAAAAGTTTTAATTATTCAATTTGGTTTCTTCGATAGCTAGATTAAAAACCTGAAATGTTCGATGAACAACAATATTCTAGCTACCATAACCAGGATAGCCAACTGCTATCAACCATCGCTATCATTAAACAAAAGATAATTGTTACAAATAATATATTACTTAATCACACTTATACACAAAAGATCATTTTCTGTAATTAATATAACTCTGATAAATATCAACACGAATATATTGAATAATAAGGTATTGACCGATAAGCATTTATACCAATACTTTATGATGAATACCATAATAGTTATATGACCATTAAAAATGAAAAATAAAACTAATTATTCATTGAATTCGATTTATGTTGACATTAATCTTGAATGAATGTTTAAAAATAATTTGCTCAAAAATTTAAAGAAAGTTCCAACCCATCTAATATGTATATTCAGTTGGTACTTCTGTTATTCAAGATTATTTTTAAGGGATACTACGTAGATTATTAGATAGTAGTTTCCTGTATTAATCTATATACTTTTTGTCTGACTGAAACATTAACTTACTTGTTTAATATTTTTATGTATAAGTGTGTAAATAGCGATGGACCATGCAATGATCAATAATTATCTTGCGGCTCTTTCCAGAAGCTCATGCGGTGTATGAAAAAAAAAAACGGTTCATGTGGTCCAAAACCACTGTGATTTGGATAGTAGATTTCTTGGTAATTTCCTAGTTCACGTCCCTATTTCATTTAGGGATGCAAACTAGGAATCGATCCTAGTTCACGTCCCTGATTAATATACAATTATATATTATATAGGGTCGTGAACTAAGAAGGGGATATTTATAAATTATTTTTTCTTAAATTCAATTAACTTTCATCTGATTAAATTATATTGCACTAAAAAATATTAATTAACAGAAAATCTAGTATCTTAATTACATATAAGTAATATGAAAAAGGAATATTTGAAATTGAAATTCAGCTAATTTAAGAATATCGTTGTGAAAAAAAAAATCAAATAAATTAGGATGTCTGACGAATACATTCGATATTAACTTACTTGTTTCGAGATTGGACTACATGTGAAAAGTATACCTACTTCATCCAAATGGGGTACGGTCAAGAGCCCCCCCGGTCAAAAGCCCCCCCCGGTCATGAGCCCCCCTAGGTCATAAGCCCCCCTGGTCACGAGCCCCCTCCATGTTTTTTTAATCCTTATTTACCTAGTTAAACAAATGAAGAACTACTTAGATAGAAATAACTGAGAGTTGCTAATGTAGTTTGTTGTATCCGCTAGATTGTTGTACTACACACTTCATGATTGTTTAATGACCTGGCAGGGGGGTTCGGGGGGCGGCACGCCCACCTATATACATATATTTTATGTCTAATCAGTAATGAACTACAAAAGTGTCAATAAGGATTAAATAATATAGGTAAATAAGGATTTAAAAACAGGGGGGCTCATGACCGGGGGGCTCTTGACCGGGGGGGCTTATGACCTACACCCCATCCAAGTACCCCCTTCCTAGTTGGCGTCCCTAAATGAAATAGGTACTAGTACTTCCATGGAAATAGGGACATGAACTAGGAATTTACCGTTTTTTTTTTACTATATGTAAAACTTGTTGAGTTTTAAACACTACAATTGCATTTAGTAAGTTATTATGGTCAAACGAATGAATGTATTTTTATAGGATTCATTTACTATCGCCAATACGACTAATACGGCCGTTTTTGTAACTACTCTTTATATAATACATTCTTTGATACTTACGTCAAAGATATTATACAACAACTAGTGTACTTGCCCGTTAAAAATAACGGGTAATTATCAATACCAATGTATTACCCGTTATTACGTTACTTTCTATGAATTCAATTAAAATCTAATTTTCTGCATAGTCTGATTGATTTTATAGATAAAATACATTTAAAATTGAATAAAAACAGGGGAATTTAAATATCAAGTCAATATATTCCCGTGCGTATCATAGTTACATTCTTCATGTTTAATACCCGTCATGTAAAAGCGGACACCAAATAAATAAATAAATAAATAAACACTCTAAGGAAATTATTAGTATAGAAGATAAGATACACTACTCCCGACAATTTCGGTTTTGAAAAGCGCCATCTGGATTTGAAAGCTGGAACTAGAGAAACAACAACATTTGGTTTGTTCAATAATATTTCAACTTTTATTTCATTTATTAATGACGATTATTTCAGTGGAAAATAAAGCTTTACATGGGTAGAATAGATACAGCTAAATAAAATAGAAACGAAGAGATGAGCAACACCAAATCTTATTGCTGCTTTAGTTCCCGCTTTCCAATCCAGGTGGCGCTTTTCAAAACAGAAATTGTCGAGAGTGGTGTATCTTGCTGTAGTATAATATCTTTGCTTACGTAACTCAGTCAAAGTTTACTAACTAATTTCACATTCCCAACAAATAATCTCTACTAATTGTAATGCTTGTACATATTTCAAAATTGGTCTTGGGGCATGCCAACAAATTTATAATACTTGAAAATAAAATATAAGAAAACAGGGATTTGAATAATTACCACCATGCGGAAACTTTTATTTGGTTGTCCGTGATTGCATTTCTTTACTCCCATGCATCTTTCTTCATCAACAATTCTAACTATCGTAAAATTGTTGATTAAGTGAAATAATTATGAAATTGCTATTTAATTTTACTCTTCACTCCTTCAAGAGAATAATATCATCTAAATTTAAAATTTGTTGAAGAGGCTCGGATAAAAAATTGGTACCTACCTTCTCTATCAATATACATTATTTATTATACGTATTACAAAATTTATATTCATTTAATGAAAAGTTTATTAAACAACAGTAAATCCCAGTTTCTAAAAACTCCTATTTAGAAAAATTTGTAATTATTTGTATTTTTTTAAATTTATAATAAAAATTCGTTTAATATCCAGATTTATTGGTAGGTATATATATGGAAGGCACGATACCTAACAAGCACAATAATAATATACGTATTCAATATTAGTTATTTGTCTAAACCAATGTAATTTATAAGTAATGTGATCTCGTAATTCTGAATCTACATGAATATAACATTTAATTACTTAGACTAAGGATAATAAATTTTCAATACCAAACAGATGTTGATTAATTTTAGTTTAGGATAACGCCCACAGGTGGCGCCACAGCAATAAATTTAAAAACTATCTTAATTAAAAGGTCCCCTCCAAGCAAATTTTGTAATTGCTGCAATCAACGAGGCTAATGTTTCTTAATATTTTTTGCAAACCCAATTAAATTAGATTGCATAGATTTAATTTTATATGCCTTTAAAGATTTTTTGATAGAAACTAGTAATTTACTATTTAGTATCATCTAAATTTTTCTACAAGACTAGTGTGTCTACAGGCACCATTCACTTGAGAAAGAACAAGAAAACTGGAAGAGAGATCAAGTAGATACCCTTGTAGACAAATTCCTATGATTATTTGCAAAGGTGGGCATTCTGACCTAATTTTAGCAAATATTTATCCACGGATTGGTTCGGACCGGCATTTGTTAAATAACACTTTTTTAAATAAAAAAACTTTGATTAGAAAGCTTGAAATTTAGATACGGAATGAGTAAAATTTAGGATTGAAAAGGTTTGGACTTAAGTTTCGGAGGTCCACGGAAAAATGTTCAAGACTAAATGTTCGTACAGATATTTTGAAAATCGGGTTCGCTATATGGACGTTCGGAACCAAGATCGACGAAAATTCGGGTTCGGAATACAAAACAAGGTTAGCGTGCCAAAACGAAGTGAATTCGTTTTGTGAACTTTTAGATTTACCTTTTATTATCTTGTATAAAAAATTTATCTAGTGAGAATTGGTAATATTCGTTCAGTAAATTACGTAGATATCTTTAATAAATACTTTTTTTAACAGGAAAGCTTTATATTTACATAGATTCGGAGATTAGGAATGAGTACAATTTTTTTTTGGAATTGTTCCAAAGGTATCGGAATTGAGGTTCGCTTCTATATATTTTAAAGATTTGGAAGTTATAGAGGACGAATGTTTGGAATAAATGTTCGCACCGAAATTTTGAAAATCGTTTTCGCTATTTGGAGACTCGGAACCCAAAACCAGCGATGATTCGAATTCGGAACCCCAAAAAAGTTCACACGACAAGATCTGATTATTTGGAATATATCTGAGGAATTATAAGTTTATTTAAAGGTCCCCTCCAAGCAAATTTTTCTTATTGCTTAAATCAATGAGGCTAATTAATGTTTCTTATCATTTTACTGCAAACCCCATCAAATTTGATCGCATACTTTTAATTTTTTAAGCTTTTAAAGATTTTTTTGATCAAAACTCTACAAAACCTATTTTACTTCCGACTTTCTAATTTTCAGTCAGAAGAAGAAGAATGTACACCATTTGTTTTGATTGTCAACTAGGTAATAGGTTTAATAAATTTATTTAATATTCTTGAAGAGGTATAAAATTGGATATACTTATTATAGAAACGTTTATATACTTTAGAAAACAATTAATATCTTAAACGAAGGCCAGAAACGCATGGTTTGTATAAAAATCTAAATTTACAATCAAAACAAAGAGTGTAAAATCTTCTTTCTCAGCGTCAGATTAACTACTAAATTCCTACTATCGTCCTACTATCCTAATGCTAGATAGTAAAAATTCAATTAATAACAAACCTAAATGAAAAATTATTTTGAGCCTGTGACAAAAATCCACAAAGTCACTAACAAGCAAATATTTAGAGCAACCTTGAATGATTTTCAGTCTAGATTTAATTAATCTTCACGTATCTATACTTATGTGGAACTTTAGATTGGAAATGATTGCACTTCCACCAATCTACACTTGGAACGATGTTATCAAACTCCACATCGTTGAGTTCAATATCCAAATGATGAACCTGTCTTTCTAAGAAGAACTTCAAATTGGGACACTTTGCACGGATGTTCTTTTTGTCTTCTTTAGTAATGAAATCCCAACTGCAGAGAGTGTGAATTGAACTCCAGCACGAAGCACTCATCAAATCTTCATAAACTTTACGTTTGTAAAACTTTCCAGAATTATTTAGAATTTCAACAATCTCCAACTCCGGAGAATTCAGAAGAAATTTAAAGTCAGGGATAGATTTTTCATGTATGCCAACCAGAGACAAATATTTCAGACGAGGCAAAAGTGAATCTTTAGGAACCGAAACATTCTTCTTACGAGGAAAATTAAGTAGAATTTCCCTAGAATACATCTGAAAGAGGATTAGGTTGGGACAGAGTGTCAAGACCTCAATGAAAGTACGGTAAGGCATGTCAGTCTCACTGACATCATTGTAAAACAGACTCAAACCTTTCAAACTCTCGCCTTTCGCTTTGCAAAATTCGACGATATCTTGATCGTTTATATTGAGAAATCTAACACTTGTAAGGTTTTCGATCTTCAGTAAGAATTTCAATGCATCGAAGTCAGAATTTTCGGTTGCCAAGCATTGGAACTCGACAAATTTCAGCTGAGGACAAATTGTTGAAAGCTTATTATCGTCATCGATCTCAGTGAATTCTGAAGTCTTGGATACTTTCTTCTGGAATAAAAAAGTTTTTGTATCATTATCTATATTTTACAATTTTCAATAAAATTAGAAATACCTAGATTGATAGGTTTCAATTTCAAGTCACGATTTTCTTGTTTCCTAATTCTACGACATGTTGCTATATAGTTTAGCTTCGATAGTATAGTTTTAAATTTTAAAATTAAATATATTTTTTTTTATTTAGACATTCAGACGTAAAAAAAACAATAGCACAACTTCGTAGCATGATTGCTACTGATACAGAGAGGTAACCCATAAATAATTGGCACTTGTTTACTGGATCAATGCAAAATGATGAAGTGAAACTACTAGCTATAATTGCTTTAATTGGCTAACATCATTGATAGCTTGCACCCGAACCTATTCTACACATATATTTTACGATTTAGTCTAACAAATAAAATCAACTGCTAAACCTGTAAATCATAACAAGTTAAAAAATGAATGGCGTAAAAAGAGAACATGAAAGCAGGAGAAAAATTTCAATTCATAATCCAAATTACAGCAGCTGTGCCATTTCTCAAAATTTTCAGGTCATTCTGGAACTGTGTTCAAAGTGTTTAGCTATTTTTCTGTGGTAAGGCAAATGTTGAGTATTTGGTGTGCTGGCGTTGGTTTATTTTGTAAGTAAACAACTAGTGTTTAATTGCTCTGATATAGCAAGCAAAGTGCGACTAGTGATTGTGTGATTTACCTCCTTAAAACCTCTGTGCACTTATGTACTTGGAGTGTTACCAGTTGTCATATCAAAGTTGTAGTGTAACAACCAGGCGTGCATTGGCCGGCTGTAAGGGTGGTTTAAAGGCCGTGTAGGAGTTCTAGAAACTCACAACTAGGTTGCACATTTGTCTAGCTTTGACTGATTAACCAGTGACGTCATATTGATATCACTACATAAGCTCTATGAGCTGACAATTAGGTGGCTCTAACATTCTGAAATAACATTTATTTCTCAAGAACGTCAAATTTTGATAATTGTTTTAAAAATGTTTTTTTTACCTAAACACCAAACTATTAAAGTTAGTTAAATACCATCAAGGATAATGTATATTCTGTATATACATAGATACGTGTATCCAATATATATACCTTTAATATTTGATGCGATTTTGCATTATTGGGTTAGGGTTAAAGTATCTGTAACAAATGAAGGAGAGATATTTCTCTCTCATAGATAAATCAGTCATAGACTTCTCAGTTCTAACATCTTCTGTGGCACTCCATCTACCTATCGATTATTTCTAACAGCCCAAATTTGCTGAACTGTGCATATTAATATACAGCAAAACCTCGTAGTAGACCAGCCTCCTAGTAGACAAACCTCCTATTAGACCAAGAAATTTTTGAAACTGTACTGGAAAAAAACCTCGTACTAGACCAAACACAATTTTTGTCACCTGACAGTTATTCTAGTGTAAATATTACAAGGAGTAATAATTACAATACTGTTTTAAAGATAAATTTATAATTTGAATAATGTATTATATTCATTTATGCTGTCTATAGGATAAAACCTAATGCAGAATCGGTTTAAGATTTGATGGTAGAGTCTGTGCTAAATAAAATTGATGTGAAAAGTAATAGAAAACTAGAGACAGTGAAGACTATTATAATTTCATAAGATGATAATTTAATTGAAAAAAAATATCATATTCATTTTAATTGAAGCAAAAAAATTAATTCAGTTTCTAAATGCGTTTCCCTTCAACATTGGTATGTTAGTCATCATTAATTTGGCATTAAAGTTATCATAACCAAATAGAGCTATCAAAATATTAAAGTCACCGCTTTACTTTTAGAGAAAACGATTTTGGTCTAGTAGGAAACTAATAAAGTGAGTTTCTTACTAGACCAAACAAACTTGGAAAGTAACTCTGGTCTACTACGAGGTTTTGCTGTATGTGCCAATAAACAATATACGGTTATTCACCCGCTTTCATTCCCTGTGTAATTGGAAATACCTCATTAAAGATAAAAACCTGATAAACAATCAATTATGAAGGGATAATTTATATACAATCCCATAAAATCCTAATGTTTAGTACACATCTGTTCTCAAACCACGAGAGAGTACATTACAATAGACAGCACTCTGTATGTGCAAAATAAAGTATTTTATAAAGTTTTCATGTAAGAATCAGGTAGTAGGTACTTAGGTTTAAATTTGAAAAATATGAAATGTGATTAAGTTTCTTGCCACAGCATTTACTCACCAAACTAACACTGGATTCCAGAGGTTTCAGGAAGTAAGTGAAGTCTTCTTTATCACCGTTCAGCTCTTCAAGTGCAGGATACAGAAGGAGTAGTTTGTAAAGGTGATGGTAAGGTCCCTTCATCGATTTTTCAAACGTAAGAGTTTTGAGATCAGTGACAACTGTTTCAGAAGCAGAAATCAGATCTTCGTCGCTTATCTTTTCAAGATCAGTGCCTTGCTTCAAACCCATGATGTACAAGAGAGATTTTGGATCTTCGTCAAGATTACTATCCTGGCACAAATGATAGAAGTGGCGCAAGCTTTTCAAATGCTTAGGAATATATTTGTAGAACATACTGTTACTCAGATACGATACGAAAACTTCGACATTGTCGAAAGATTCGTAGACTTTAGCCAATGAGATTTCATCCAATGATTCAGCTTCTGTGACAGTGTCTTTCAGATAGATCAGAAATACTTCCTTGAAGGTGGAATAATTCAGTCGAGATAACATTGGTAGAGTTTGTCGAGAGAAGTAAAAGTAACCTCTGGTAGTTCCAAGTACGTGGGATAACCGGAAATAATTCAGGTACTGAGTCTCCGTCAGACCATTTTCGATCATCTGAAAGCATTAGACTATCGTTAGATTAATAATTGCGGGAGAGGGACGACAGCAAGAATAAGCGGATACAGTTAAAGCATCATGAATATGGAAAAACATGAATTGTAAGGACACCGTGACACGGTTCACTATTAATATACTTACAGTATATACTATTGTAGGGAATATATATATATTTTAGATCATCTAAAGGAATTTCTTTGCTAATTCGTCTTCATTAGTTTACTATTCAGATAATTAAAAATAGTCGTTAATAAGGATATGCAGTAGTGTTTAGCCTCATCACATACCGGTTGGTAGTCCAGTAGGTCCGAGAACTCTCCTTTCAGAAGAGAGTGGGGAACATGTGTAGTCAACTTCTGCGCAATGTTTTCAATCTCTTCATTTTCAACGAAAGAACTGAAACTGCTTTCAATATCCTTAAGAATTGCAGCTTTGCTGATGTTTTGCAATATATCCATAATGAGAAGTTTTCTGAAGGTATAAAGTATTGAGAAAAACCGGAGATAAAGAAATGGATTATTTACAAAATTAAACCGTAATTTAATTTCAGTACCTATCTGTGTTGATACAGAAATGACTCAAATAACAAAATCAGAGAAAACGTTACTCTGTGAATTTTATACATTTAAGTAGAGGTTCAACGGCTGCTTCGAAACCAAAGGCCATATCGCTGACGTCATTTAAAATTAAGTACAAAGGACTGGAAAAAAACAGTCATAAAGGAAAGTGACTCCATCAACAAAGTCACCTACCACCGTTGGCGACAAGGCGCATGGATGCAGAAAAGCTACTCCGTGAATGCAGTCACTTACCAAGGAATGTGACGAAAAGAGACAAGCACTGATGGCTGCAGTTGCACTCACTTGTAAGAGGGAAATGAAGAGGTGATAGTAAATGAAGCCTACGAACCTACATAACACAAAATTCTGAGAGGAAAATGAAGAGAATTAATGAAAATTAATATTTTTCCTGAATTATTTAAATTTAGATTTTTCTTAAATAATGTAAATTTTTACTTTTCCAAAAAGATGTAAATTTAGATTTTTCTGATAAAAATTTAGATTTTTTCTAGGGTAAGTTACGAATTCTCGGTCAGTACTACATCTTCGACATATAAGAAAAAACGATATAAAATCATTTTTATGTAGTTTTTTTCTTATATGACCGAATATGTAGTACTGACCGATAATTCGTAACTTATACATAAACAGTGAAATTTAGATTCTTTTCTAAATGCTGAATTTTATATTTTTTCTAAATTATGTAAATTTAGATTATTGCCAAATTTAACGCTACATGTTAATATCAAGAGTGAGACGTATATTTTCATAAAACTTTAAATGTTATTTAATATAAATTTCATATCTGTTAAAAACACAGAAGAATTAAAATAAATTAAATAGTATATCTTGAAAAAAATGGGACGTAATGCTTACGCTACTATGACGTCATGGCGAAAAATGATAACCTGTGATGTCAAAGTCTAATGTCCCAATATACCTACTTTTTATTCGAGAAACTGGTTTGGGTAAAATCCGAGTTATCGACCAGTTCCCTATTTATGTGCATAAAAGAAAAAGTTTACAATTTAACTTTCATTAACTTGTTATTTTACCTGCAGCTATTATGTATTTCTCACTATTTACTAAAAACAAATTATAAAGTAGAGGCAATCGAAGCGTTTTGAGTAGGTGACGTCATCACAACAACACTTTGAAACAATTCTTTATTTAAATTGATATCCATAATATCTGTAGGTATCATGGATACCAACTAAAATAACATGTTGAAAAGTTAGGAAAAAAAAATCTTCCAAGGTCGGAAATGTGGAACTGCCCGATAACTCAAAACTTACCCCAGTAAGCAAAACGACCTTGAACAGCGGCTTGGTACACATTCTATGCAGTTCCATGAATAATGGTGAAATAAACTATGATTTGTTTATGTGTTTATTAGTTTGAAGATGATTTCAAGAGATTTTGTTGTGTTTCAGTATATAAAAATACTTTATATTACAATGACACCATTAATAAACTATAAAAAGTACGTAACTTTTATAGTAGTCTTGATATTTAACACTAATAAATAATATGAAGATGATTTCAATACCTAAATTAAAACAATATATCCAACTGATCTAATAACTATCTATATTCTTCACACATTTCTATATCTATTTTCATAGTAAACTGCACATGATATTTTTATATACCTACTAAGGAGGAATCTCAAATACCTAACAAGTTTTAATGAATTCCTAAAGACGGCACAAATTGCAGTAACTTAAATTAAATCCAGGTGAGATTTTATAACCAAATCAATATTATTTACGGAAGTTGACAGAATGTTTTTCTCAAGAGTCTACCACGTACAACCTCACACAATGGCTGAAGTAGAGACACTGCAACTTGCACTGCAAGGAAGTTCTAGTAGATGGATGATGGAAGTAGTGAAGTAACTCTCAACATCGCAATTGAGATAACCGTTCGGTAAACACGTGGTAACCTCACCCATCGCGTCAGTCAAGGGAGCGATCAAGCTTGTAGTAAACATAAGATGTGTACTCGCACATTATTCTGCAAAATACTTTATATGATCATTTTTCTCAATAGTGTTTCATCTCTGTGGAAAATTAATTGATGTAAGAATATTAATTTATGAATATTTAGGCAACAGATGCATTATTAAAAACTTAAATAAGCGTTTGCTGGAGTACTTACTATTTGCGTTTACTCCCCATCGCTGATGAAGTAACACTGGAGTGACTGGATGTGTATCATGCATGTGTTAACGGAACGGTTAGCTCCAAGGAAGTTATAGGTTAGCTCTCAGAGGCACGTGTTACCCCCTTTTTAAGGGGCGTTTACTCGGGCATACAAATGTGTCTCTGCTATTTGGGCTCCCGAAAGTTTTAAACACACTTTTCTCGTGTCGCACAAAGTCGTCTAATGGACATTTCGACTACGAACTGCTTTATTTTGAATTTTAAAGTGTGTATGGGATATATTTCATATCATTTTTCACTATTATATTAATAGACAGGTGTAAATATATAATATTATAATAGTTATTCAAGCCGAACCATTGCATATGAACACATAAATAAAATGTTTATTTATCGATTACAGTTATGAAAGTAGATATGCTAAACGGGTTAACTGTACCTATCTTTAAGTTATTTACCTCCATTAATATTTTCCATTAATTAATGACCGAGTATGGAGTATCAAAAATAATAGAGGTAAATGCTTATTATTCTAGGTATATATGCTTTTATTATCAGTATGAGAATACCTATAGAACAGTCTGCTAACACGGACGTTTTTACGTTTAAATAATGAAACGTAATATTGAGAAGTACCATATCTAGCCAATTCTTTTAAATCATATTTATTAACCAATCACTTTTTTAGTAGTGTATGATATACATATTTATGGATTTTATGTAGTCACTGATAAGAAAAAATAGATATAAAAACTAATTTCTGAACTAATATTGTTTCTAATAACCTAACCTGAGTAATAATATTGATGTTTATTGTAGTTATTGTGAACATACACTACGAAAAAAGTCTTCGATTTCTGTGTTTATGCACTGTAATAACTTCAAGACATGCATCGCTATTATTACAGATTTTATAAGACCAAGATGTAATAAAAGCGAGGCCTGCCTGTATATCATTAGAAAAGCATTACGTTTTATTATTTTACTGTTGGCGGGCAGCAGGAGTAGGAGAAGAAGATTGCAATAAGAATTATGATAAAGACCATGAATTTCTAATAACCAACAACAAAGGGTGTTTACTATTTTTGCATTGCTGAATATTTATAAATAATATAAAATATATTCACATTGTAAACATTTACAAAATAAAAACATTTCATGGACGCATTGTCCGTGGACGTATTGTCCGCGGATGAAATGTCCGTGGACGGATTGCGTTACCGCTAAAATAGTTTAATTAGTAATTTTGATTGGTAGTTTAAAAGAAGTATTTACCACCACGAAAGGATAGATATATTTACGAGATGATTAATAGAACAGTGGCCTCTAAAGCCTCTAAACTTCTAAAAGTACGTTTTACATTCAGTGATTGTTGCGATCATCGCTCAGCAATGGAATTTCTTCGAAATAATGCCCAGTGATAATCGCTCGTTGCAAAATAGCCCCGTAGGAATAGCATTGGGCTCCAGCCTCCGGGGCTAGTGTTCGGTGATAATTGCTTGGCGATGATCGTAACAATCATTACATGCAAAACATACCTAAAGGAGTGTTTACACGGGCACACAAGTGTGCCACTGCTGTGTGTTCATTCCAAACATGCAATATTTGTCAATAAAATTCCAATTGGAAATCAAAACAACCAGCTAGAGTACGTACGTACAATCTTTTTCTTTAGCGTCAGATTAGTGTGTCGTACAATTGTTGCTTTAAGAGCAATAAAAACCAAGTAAACATCTAAAAAAATATAGTGAACCATATTTTTTGCGGTTTGCAAATTTATGATCCTAGACCTTAGTTCTATAATATGATAATCTCATTTTTTCCGAAGCCAGTGGAGGACCCATTAACTCTTTATGCCCCGAAATAGATTTCCCATTTTTAACGATGTGATTCGATAGAACTTGTAAGAGATATTTTCATTAAACTACCGGTTTAACAAATGTGATCTCTTTCGTATAACAGACCGCATGTGTATGCTAACATTAGTTCAGCACCAATTGTGATTTAATATAAATTTTTTAAGCTTCCTTTGCGAAAAAAAATCCATGTTTTTTTTTCACGCTCAAAATAATTCAAGTCACCAAAGTCCCCTCCTCCACTTAAAATTGATTTATTCTCTTCACTAGAACTATGGTTACTGGTTATAAAACTAAAAACCATTTTTAATTTGGTTCTATATTTTTATTATATGTAATTTATGTTATTTTGGTGAATTTCCATCTTTCCTCCAAATTTCAAGCAACGGAAAAGACGAAAATTCTTCTGAATAACACCAAACCATATTAAAACTTTTAGACATTAAAAATGGCTACTTAGCCTATAAAGTTAGCTAAATACATTTACCATAAAAAATATTAGGTACCTACTAACTGTACTGTCAAAGAAGTACTAACCGTACTGTCAAAGAAGTACTAACTGTACTGTCAAAGAAGTACTAACCGTACTGTCAAAGAAGTACTAACCGTACTGTCAAAGAAGTACTAACTGTACTGTGAAAGAAGTACTAACCGTACTGTCAAAGAAGTACTAACCGTACTGTCAAAGAAGTACTAACTGTACTGTGAAAGAAGTACTAACCGTACTGTCAAAGAAGTACTAACCGTACTGTCAAAGAAGTACTAACCGTACTGTCAAAGAAGTACTAACTGTACTGTCAAAGAAGTACTAACTGTACTGTCAAAGAAGTACTAACTGTACTGTCAAAGAAGTACTAACCGTACTGTCAAAGAAGTACTAACCGTACTGTCAAAGAAGTACTAACTGTACTGTCAAAGAAGTACTAACTGTACTGTCAAAGAAGTACTAACTGTACTGTCAAAGAAGTACTAACTGTACTGTCAAAGAAGTACTAACTGTACTGTCAAAGAAGTACTAACTGTACTGTCAAAGAAGTACTAACTGTACTGTCAAAGAAGTACTAACTGTACTGTCAAAGAAGTACTAACTGTACTGTCAAAGAAGTACTAACCGTACTGTCAAAGAAGTACTAACTGTACTGTCAAAGAAGTACTAACTGTACTGTCAAAGAAGTACTAACCGTACTGTCAAAGAAGTACTAACTGTACTGTCAAAGAAGTACTAACTGTACTGTCAAAGAAGTACTAACTGTACTGTCAAAGAACTACTAACCGTACTGTCAAAGAAGTACTAACCGTACTGTCAAAGAAGTACTAACCGTACTGTCAAAGAAGTACTAACCGTACTGTCAAAGAAGTACTAACTGTACTGTCAAAGAAGTACTAACCGTACTGTCAAAGAAGTACTAACTGTACTGTCAAAGAAGTACTAACTGTACTGTGAAAGAAGTACTAACTGTACTGTCAAAGAAGTACTAACCGTACTGTCAAAGAAGTACTAACCGTACTGTCAAAGAAGTACTAACCGTACTGTCAAAGAAGTACTAACCGTACTGTCAAAGAAGTACTAACTGTACTGTCAAAGAAGTACTAACTGTACTGTCAAAGAAGTACTAACCGTACTGTCAAAGAAGTACTAACCGTACTGTCAAAGAAGTACTAACTGTACTGTCAAAGAAGTACTAACTGTACTGTCAAAGAAGTACTAACTGTACTGTGAAAGAAGTACTAACCGTACTGTCAAAGAAGTACTAACTGTAATGTGAAAGAAGTACTAACTGTACTGTCAAAGAAGTACTAACCGTACTGTCAAAGAAGTACTAACTGTACTGTCAAAGAAGTACTAACTGTACTGTGAAAGAAGTACTAACCGTACTGTCAAAGAAGTACTAACTGTACTGTGAAAGAAGTACTAACTGTACTGTCAAAGAAGTACTAACCGTACTGTCAAAGAAGTACTAACTGTACTGTCAAAGAAGTACTAACCGTACTGTCAAAGAAGTACTAACTGTACTGTCAAAGAAGTACTAACTGTACTGTCAAAGAAGTACTAACCGTACTGTCAAAGAAGTACCAACCGTACTGTCAAAGAAGTACTAACCGTACTGTCAAAGAAGTACTAACCGTACTGTCAAAGAAGTACTAACCGTACTGTCAAAGAAGTACTAACTGTACTGTCAAAGAAGTACTAACCGTACTGTCAAAGAAGTACTAACTGTACTGTCAAAGAAGTACTAACTGTACTGTGAAAGAAGTACTAACTGTACTGTCAAAGAAGTACTAACCGTACTGTCAAAGAAGTACTAACCGTACTGTCAAAGAAGTACTAACCGTACTGTCAAAGAAGTACTAACTGTACTGTCAAAGAAGTACTAACTGTACTGTCAAAGAAGTACTAACTGTACTGTCAAAGAAGTACTAACCGTACTGTCAAAGAAGTACTAACCGTACTGTCAAAGAAGTACTAACTGTACTGTCAAAGAAGTACTAACCGTACTGTCAAAGAAGTACTAACCGTACTGTCAAAGAAGTACTAACCGTACTGTCAAAGAAGTACTAACTGTACTGTCAAAGAAGTACTAACCGTACTGTCAAAGAAGTACTAACCGTACTGTCAAAGAAGTACTAACTGTACTGTCAAAGAAGTACTAACCGTACTGTCAAAGAAGTACTAACCGTACTGTCTAAGTAGTATTTACCGTACTGTCTAAGTAGTATTTACCGTACTTCTCAAATCACAGTTTCCTATTATTTTGAAATTAAAAAAATGGTCATTTGTGAAATTAGTACAGTCAAAAAATATTTAACAGATACACTTTTCTCGACTGTACTCACGAGTATATAAAATTACCCTAAACATACGAAAATGAGAGTTAAACTTAGTTTTGCCAACTTGTTATCCTATTTAATCCAATAGAAACCTAGAATGGCGGATAGTTAAGACAGAGTGTAAACATTTCTTGTAGAATTGATTATGAAGCGAATACTTGATCACTTTATTTTGTGATATACATAACCTTAGTTTTACTAATTTAAAATATTTTTAGAGAAATTTTAACTTAGAGTGGAGGGACGTTCAAAAGTGCAATAGTTGTATAGTTCTACTGATTCCTTTACGTATGAACAATATTTTAGAGTAAAATATCTTTTTATGAATCTCAATGTTCTCCTTTTTGAAGTACAAAATCATATGGTTGTGCAAGCTGGAAAATAAACTCTACAATTTGTCAGTACCGAGTTATTTCATAACCTACCCCAAACCAACATTACTTAATTATTGATGCAAAATTTCAACTGTAAACATTAATAAATTAGAATTTTTGATGAATAAAAACAAAGTGAATTTATCAATACTCCGTGAGCACAACTTACTATGCATACACTAGTATCATCCAAATTATTCTACAAGACTAGTGTGTTGGAATGCAGGCAGTGCCAGGCACTATGCGCTTGAAAAACAAAAGGAAACCAAGAAGAAAGATCCTAGTTGACATTTTTTTTGTGCTTATTAGGAATAAATCTGAGAAATTTCAAAAGTTTATTCAAAGAAAACAAAATAAAAAATTGTGAGGTTTAGAACATTTTACAGCTTGCATAATATTTAATGTAGAAAGCGACTTAGCTACAATGCTAATGCTAGAAAATAGAGCTGAAAATTGATAGCAAATTTTGATGATCATTAAGATTGAAACTGTAACAGAAATTCAGAACGTCAAATAAATTTGAACTTCAAACTTTTAGTTCAGAGCAACTTTTATGATTTCCTGTCTAGATTTAATCAATAATCACATTATTATATTTACGAGGAACTTTGGATTGATAATGATTGCACTTCCACCAGTCCAAACTTGGAACGATGTTATCGAACTCCACTTCGGAGAGTTCAGTATACGAATCATTAACATCTCTCTCAAAGAAGAACTTCAAATTGGGACACTTTGCACGGATGTTCCTTTTGTGTTCTTTAGTAATGAAATCCCAACTGCAAAGAGTGTGAATTGATCTCCAGCACGAAGCACTCATCAAATCTTTATAAACATTACGTTCGAAAGATTTTCTAGAACAATTTAGTATCTCTACAATCTCCAACTTCGGAGAATTCAGAAGAAATTTAAAGTAAGGTATAGATATTTCATGTATGTCAACCAGAGACAAATATTTCAGACGAGGCAAAAGTGAATCTTCTGGAACAGTTTCCTCATCTTAGCGAGGGAAATGGAGTAGGATTTCCCTAGAATACATCTGGAAGAGGATTAGGTTGGGACAGAGTGTCAGTACCTCAATTAAGGTTCTGTAAGGCATTCTAGTCTTACTGTCCTCACCGTAAATTAAACTCAAACCGTTCAAACTCTCGCCTTTTACTTTGCAAAATTTGACGAGATCTTCACAGTTTATATCGAAAAATCTAATACCAGTAAGGTTTTCGATCATCAGTAAGGATTCCAATGACTCGAAGGTAGAAACTTCGAGGCATTCAAACTCAACAAATTTCAGCTGAGGAAAATTTGTTGGAACCGTACTAATGTCATCGATCCAAGTGAGCCCAGAAATTATCGATAGTTTCCTCTGAAAAGAGATTTTAAAAATTAAATTAAAGTATCTGTAAACTTATCATTTACAATAATATTAAAAGTATGCTAGATTAGAAAAAAGAAATAATAAATAAATTTAATTGAAATGATTTTCTTTATGTCAAGATACAATTTTCTTATTTCCTAATTCTTTGAGATGTTACTACAAACCAGTTATTAGGAAATAAGAAGTATCTAGTATATGTACGGATGAGAGAATTTGTTCATGGATTGAATAGTAGAAAATGAATCCCTATTCCTTAATGGTAATTAGCACTTACTAACTGGGTCAAAGCAAGATGAAAAAGTGCAACTACTAGCTTATGGGCTAACATCTTAATGGATTACGAACGAACCCAATCTACAATTATTATACGAGTTAATCTAACAAATAAAATCAACTTCTAAATTATTACAATTTATCTGCATAACCTTAGCACTATTCTCAAAAATAAGTAACGTTAAAAAGTGAACAAGATAGAAAGATTATAATTCATAATCCAAATTACAGCAGTGAAAAGTCTCTTAGTAGTGATGGGAGGAGGTTGTTGTTGTTGTTGTTGTTTTTAAACACCTCTGGCAATCGTCTCTTGCGTCAGACCTGTAGGTATTTCTCTTAGTCAGCACCTTCGGGTGACCGGTGGCTGTACTTTGCTGGCTCTAACTGTACTTTGTAATAGTTAATCCCTTGTACAGTGTAATTGGCAGCGTTACTGCTATTCTTTAGTGCTTCTAATATCAAGTTCTTTTTATTATCAGGTAGTTTGATTTTATCTGTTTTTGATCTTTTTAATTTAGTATTTAGCTGGTAAGTTGACCTTGTATAATTCGGTTACTATTCACTAGTCCGACGACCCACTAGTCCGACGACCCACTAGTCCGACGACCCACTAGTCCGACGACCCCCGAACCACCCTGCCAAGTCATCAAACAATCATAAAGTGTGCAGTACAACAAACTAGCGGATACAACAAACTACATTAAATGATGAATTAAAGTGATGGATAGCATTATAAATTACTATTAGAAATGAAGTAAAATAAAAGAGTGATATAAAATTTGAAAAATGAAAGAAATATAAATTAATTTATTATTTAGATTAGTTATCAATTGAGTATACCTATTTAATCATATTTTTTATTTTAATCAAAAAATGAAAATAACACGGACTATTGGGGCATCGGACTATTGGGGCATCGGACTATTGGGGCATCGGACTAATGGGGCATCGGACTATTGGGGCATCGGACTATTGGGGCATCGGACTATTGGAGCATCGGACTATTGGAGCATCGGACTATTGGAGCATCGGACTATTGGAGCATCGGACTATTGGAGCATCGGACTATTGGAGCATCGGACTATTGGAGCATCGGACTATTGGAGCATCGGACTATTGGAGCATCGGACTATTGGAGCATCGGACTATTGGAGCATCGGACTATTGGAGCATCGGACTATTGGAGCATCGGACTATTGGAGCATCGGACTATTGGAGCATCGGACTATTGGAGCATCGGACTATTGGGGCATCGGACTATTGGGGCATCGGACTATTGGGGCATCGGACTATTGGGGCATCGGACTATTGGGGCATCGGTCTTAGAATATTGTCTTTAAAAAAAATTACTGCAATTATGTGAGCAAAAGTGTTTTATACCCTTAGTATTTTATGTTTACATGAAAGAATCAGGTAATTAGGTTAAATATTGCAAAATAATAAATGTGATTTAACAACGTAATCAACGTCAAGCATTTACTCACCAAATTCACACTAGATTTCGGAGGTCCGATAAAGTGCGAGATATCCAGCTCTTCAAGTGCAGGATAGAGAAGAAGCAGTTTGTAGAGATGATGGTAAGGTCCCCTTATCATTTTTTCATACTTAACCGTTTTGAGATCAGTGACAACTGTTTCAGAAGCAGAAAGCAGATCTACGTCGCTTATCTTTTCGAGATCAGTGCCTTGCTTCAAACCCATGATGTACAAGAGAGATTTTGGATCTACGTCACGATTATAACCCTGACACAAATGATAGAAGTGGCGCAAGCTTTTCAAATGCTTAGGAATATATTTGTAGAACAGACTGCTGCTCAGATACGTTACGAAAACTTCGACATTGTCGAAAGATTCGTAGACTTTATCCAGTAAAGCTTCATCTAACATTGCAGCGTCTGTGACAGTGTTTTTCAGATCGATCAGAAATACTTCCTTGAAGGTGGAGTAATTCAGTTGAGACAACAATGGTAGAGTTTGTTTAGAGAAGTAAAAGTAACCTCTGGTAGTTCCAAGTACGTGGGATAACCGGAAATAATTCAGGTACTGACACTCCGTCAGTCCATCTTCTAACATCTGAAAACATTACCCATCGATAAATATATATGCATGATAGGGAATAAGAATATACGGCAATCACAGTATTAAGAATCTACATCAAGTCAATGTAAATATCTAAAAGGAGTACGCCCCTAGTCTTTATAATTCGCCTTCATTATATAGTGTAATGCTCAATTGCTCACATAATAAATAATAATATCTAATATAGCCATGCAATAATATTCTGCCATTTCACATACCGATTGGTAGTCCAGCAAGTAAGAGAGCTTTGTTCTCAGAAAAGAATTGGAAACAATTGTAGTCAACTCCTGCGCAATGTTTTCAATCTCTTCATTTTCAACGAAAGAGCTGAAACTTCTCTCAAAATCCCTAAGAATTACAGCCATAATTAATATTTTTTTTTCTGAAAGTATAAAGCATTGAGGAAAACTGAACAAAGAAATTAATCATGTACTAATTTTAAGTTATTTAGTTTCAGTATTGACATGAACACTTTTGTGAACCGCAGAAAGGCTACTCCGTGAATAGTGTCACCTACCAAGAAATGTGACTGAAAGGGATGCAAGCGCCGGTGACTTCACTCATGAATGGAAAACGAAAATGAAAAGGCGATAGTGAAATGGGCCTCCCTTTAGGGAAGCAGGTAGATTTTTTAACGATCTGCACCGATAGTCTCCCACCGTCCGATAACTAGGAACTCTCCTCAAAGCAGTGGCGTTATTTTTACAGGATGTTTTAGGGGCATTGCATGACAAGTGGTCCAAAAAATTTGAAATTTAACAACACCCCCCCTCAGATTTGCATGAATTTTGTTACTGAGAGTTCTTGTGCCTGAAAATCTATTTTGAGAATCTCAACTACCTATCTCTTATAGGTCAAAAGTTATAAACCTGTAAACTTCTGAAAAAAAGTCACAATGGCTTGTACTCACAATTTTTTTTTAAAGATCATAACTTTCTTATTATTAGTCCTAGAACAAAAATTTTACCTTGTTTTTTATTAAGAATAAGCCATGCAATCTTCTTAGGTGTACATAATGATATTAAGTTATATTTTTTTAATGAAAAATAGCAATTGCCCTCTATGATATAGTCTTGACTATGGCCCTCAAAGGGGCAAACAAAAAAATTATTGAAGCAAAAATTGTAGATTGCACAGCTTGCTATAGGTTGGAAAATTGATATTTACAACTACTAATAGGGATTAGGGATATATACGAGCTCCAACAAGTGCATTAGCCAATAAATATATAGAGTATCAAGAAAAATTATAATATAAAGAAGTTAAATTGACGTACAGTTTTCCCAAATTATGACATTTCGAAAATGGTGATGTCAAGCCATTTTGACCTTTTTTCAAAAGTTAAAAAAAAGTCCTTTCTTATTACCTGTAAGAGCTAGAGATCTGAAATTCTCAAAATAGAGTTTTGTGGACAAGCACCCTTACCACCAATTTTCATGCAAACCTGATGAGGCGTGGTTTTAAATTTCATAGTATTTAGACCGCTTGTCATGGAATGCCCCTTTAGTCATATATGTAATCCGAAAGTTTTTAAATAGTATTTACAATTAGAGAATTTATTGGTTAATATAGTGAAATTTCCCTAAATTAGATTATTTTAATGCTAGACTTAGCATTAAATGCAAATATCGTAACATTAACGTACTTTTATTATAATTAATTAATTTACTAAAGGGTTTAACGTCTGTCTCGGAACCAAAGGTTATATCGCTGACGTCAAAAGGAAATTAAGTAAAAGTGACTAAAAGAAGCAGTCAGAAAGGAGAGTGGCTCCAAGAACAAAGTGTGACTATTCTCATGGATGCAGAGAATTTACTCTTGTGAATGTACAGTCACTTACTAAAGAATTTGACGAAAATGGACACAAGCACCGGTGACTACACCGACTACATTCACGGATATAAGAGGAAAATGAAGAAGTGACGGTAAATGAAGCCTACGAGTCTACCTAACACAAAATCTAAGATCTCGTAGTTGAAAAGCAGAACCCTAGCACTATCCTGTAATATTACCAGTAGCGATAAAGAAAAACATAGTAAAAATGCAAAAAGCTAGTCCAAATTACAACAGTTCTGGGGCCCAAGAGACGCCACCCTCCTGCTCTTCCATTCATCAAATGATGAATGAAAAAAAAATTATATCAAAATGATCTAATAAATCATTAATGTAGGTAATATACTTCATACAGTCTAAATCTATTTCTATAGTAAAATGCACTATCTACCTAGCTTTTAATTTTGAATTGTGGTTCTCTCTAGAGAGTCTAAAACATTCTGAACCGAAATTACATTAAAATTTTGTATACCTACCAAAGGAAGCTCGGTGCATGCTATAGGGTGTTTGTGCCAGTAATCGGCATACCTCTAGTAATCGGAATAGCAGACACATTGAGTATAATTTTCTATATAATATATTAAAGAATAGAGGCATACGTACTAAATTATTAAAGAATCAAGCACTATAATTGATTAGTAATTCTTTCTAATCATTTAACCACACAAATTAACAGGTAGCTTCCAATCATTGTCGGAAAGTCAAGTTATCGGTCAGTTCGTTGTATTTTTTGTAAGAGAACGGTTCCTCTTTGAAACTCCTGAGTGAGTTTCAGTAGCTTTTAATGTACCAGGTGTATGTTTTTCTAGAAGTACAATTTACGATCTATCAGTGCATTTTAAAATTTAAGCAAACAAATACTTACTTTTTATTTAAAATGGTAGTCCAATCACTAGATTATCAGAACATCTAATTTTAATGTTCGGACAGACTGGCCGATTAAACATAGAATCCATCTGTCCACCCTGACGATTACTGGAAAAACTTCCCGTCATGCGTCCAATAACAAACTGGTATTTTAACTCATTAATTTAGATCGTTACTTTGACCAATAACATTAATGAATAAATTTTGAGATAGTTAAGCTTGTATATTCTCCGAATAAAATACGTTATTACATATGACAACAAGATATGATTACTTTAACGTCAAATATATAAATATTTTACATAATCATACCCACTTATATAGTGTTACGTGTGAATTATATATGGCGTTTTTCAATAACCAAAATACATAAAATTCAATCAGAAGGATTTAGAATCAACAGAAAACAGGACTTCCACTCCAGGTTGTGACGTCATTAATAGCGACAAAGAATGGTTGAATCTATATCACAATAGTGGAAGAGGGCAAACCAGAGGGAATGTAGACGGCATATAGTATATCTGTATTTATTTTTCAATGGGACATTCGAATTATGTCCCGTTTAAACTTAAACAAAACAACAGTTATTTAGGGGCCGAAAATTACTTGGAACTATTTCAATGAAAATCTAATTGAGGTAAAGCAATTTCAAAATAATTTTTACCAGTAAATAAAATGTGTTATATACTTATAGTTAGCATTATAATAAGGCAAAGACATCTGCAACTAAATAGACATGAAATGCGCATGTCAATTACAGATTGCTTTTATTTAAAATAGTTACCCCTTTTTTCAGAATTATTCTAATCAAAGAAAACGTATCTCTCTAAAACTAAATTAATTGATATTACTGAATACCAATCTGAGTCTTCTGAGAAATGAATGAATTAAGCATTGATTGTTAATTTTAAAATATCTGAATATAATCTATGTATACTTGGCAGACGAATCAAATATATGATAAACCTTATAATTTAAAGTAGCCGTTGATTCTTAAAGCGGGTAATTATTTCCTCTTGCATGTAGAAGGTAGCAGTTGTAGGAGCTTCAGCTTATGTAAATAAATAATCACATTTATATGAAATAACTTAGTTTTCAATTCTGATGTGTGGCAAACAACAATGTATACCATGTTCAAACTTTCGAGTGAAATGACAGCACTAAAATATAACGTATTTTTAACCATTGACGAAGTCTTTGATTGTGTGTATGGGTAGGTAATAATAATATAAACATAATGCTTACTATTACTTAGTACAGTAGGAATTACGTTAATAAAAAAAAATACACATTGATTGTATAGATATTAGGTATGACTAAATCTATTACTAGTAATTACTAATTAGAAGCGGGAGAATAATTACACTATATACTATTATATTAATCAGTCACTAATCGTAATCAACAAGTATGACGAACATTAGTTCCTTATGATTGGCCACCTGACGATAATAGAATTGGAAGTGACCGAACATAGATATTGCTATGACGATTACTAGCATTTTAGACTAATGGGACATTTTTACTTTTAATTGCATAAGTAATAACATGAATGTGTTTATGTGTAAAGCGATTGGAAAGATAAAAATTCCAGCTTTCTAATGATAGTTGCATCGCGTTGGTAGCGTTTGTATGTGACTTGTTATTGGTATTTGTTTGTAATTTATCCTTAAGTGACCGATTACTGACACAAACACCCTATATTAATTTAATTTTTTAGCGAGTGTTTTGAAACTATGATGTTTCTGTTGTTAGAGGCAGCAGCTACTTAGTGTGCCGCAATTTACCTGCTTGACCCTACCTAAAACGATATTTTTTGTAAACCTACATATATTGATCAATGCTAATATAGTATAATGTAAACCATGATATTGATGTACCTATACCTATCATATATTTGACAAATTTTAATGGATTACTTGCAGTTAAATAAAGTCATGAGGAAATTTTATAACCAAATCTATATTTTTAACATAGGTTGATGGAATATTTCCTTAATAGGGTGGAATAGGCAAATAGCGGCACACTAACAAGCTGCAGCCTCGAGACACTCTTCAAATAAATAAATTATAACATTTATCGAGCTTCTGTTTGTTTGCAACATTTTATTATATATTCGGTTCAGCAGGATTTAGACGCTTTATAAGATGACCGCAGTTAAGAATTAAAGAATGGCAATTTACATGAGAGACCCTAGAACAAACTCTCTCAGATCGCCTCAGACATTGACTAGTGAAGGAACACTGACTGAAATTTGAAAGTGAAGCACTGGTATAGTAAGTAGATTAACTACACGAGGCTCCGAAATCGTCTTTCTGGGTCTGGTATTATCGTGACGTCACACGAACGTGTTGCCATATTTGAAATAATGGAAGGTTATATTTGGTTATATTTTCATTTTTCAAGACTTTGTAAGTTTACTATAGAATCTGCAAATGAAATAATAAATCTTTTCTGTTTGCGGGTCGCATTTGAAAATAATGCAAATATAATTATATCATGGATACGCATAATTGTTATTTAAAGGGGTAGTACAGTCATTTTTTGTTTTAACAATTTTAATGTCAAACGATTGCTTAGTAAGAATAGAGTATACCGTGTGACATTGTAATGTTCAATATAATCTAATAATGGAGATATATCATTTTAGATATAATTAATTTCCTAACAAATGCTAACGTTAGATGGCGCCACAATCAGGGGCGCCATCTTGTATACGTACAAACTGAGGTAAGTTTCTACCTAGATTTTAGCTCAAGTGAAGAGATGACTTTATTTTCAAAACTATGCCTTTTTGTCTACGAATTCACATAATATTTTCACCATTTTGACGCAAACAAAGCATGATTACTGCATACTTAAAGGTCCCCTCCAAGCAAATATTTTTATTGCTTAAATCAACGAGGCTAATATTTCTTATCATTTTACTACAAACCCCATAAAATTTGCTAGCGTATTTTTAATCTTATATGCTTTTAAATTTTTTTAATCCAAATTCTATAAAACCTACTTTACTTTCGACTTTCTAATTTTCAGTCTGAAGAAGAAGAATGTGCACCATTTGTTTTGATTGTCAACTAGGTATTTGGTTTACAAAATTTATTTATTATCCGTTTAGAGGTTTAATTGTTTAAATTTGGATAAATATATTATAGAAACGTTCAAATACTTTTAGAAACGATTAATTTCTTAAATGAAGGCCAAAAACGCATCGTTTGTTTAAAAATCTAAATTTGAAATCAAAACAAAGAGTGTACAATCTTCTTTCTCAGCGTCAGGTTGGAGATTCGCTCGATTGTTGCTCACAGAGTATTAAAAAACTTTGAAAGCAAATGATAAAATATTTACTGAGCCGAATTTTATGCGGTTTGCGAAAAAATGATCGTAGATCTTAGTTCTATAATATTATGTAATTAACTAATTTTTCCCCGGAGCCTGGAGAGGACCTTTAAATTAATATGAAAACAACAAACATACTTACGTACATACTAATGATTGGTAATGCTTCCGCTAGGTGTCGCTAATTTTATTATATACTTTTTATATGAACATTTAAAAAAATAAACAACCATCCAAATACTATATAAGTAAATAGTCTGAATCGATTTAAAACCAATTTGGCGATTGTTTTATTTTGACTTTACTATCCCTTTAATGACCTCTTCTTCCTGAGAACACCTTTCCTTGATGACTAAGATTAGGATTTAGGAATTATATAGTTTCAAATAATGAACAACTATCTAATAACCATTTAATAACTATCTAACAACTATTTAATAACTATTAGATAGTTATTATATTGTTATTAGTTAGTTATTAAATGGTTATGATACAAGTATATTTTTATGAAACAAATATATTTTGTTATTAATTTGTTATCATTGTTATTGAAATTGTTTTTAATTTATTATTGAAATTGTTAATTATTATCATTATATATATCGTTGTTATTTTTTCATTTTCAAATGCGCCCAGCTCTATATTCAATGCAGGAAACAGGAACATAACAGGTATTGTAATCAGCTGATCGAAACTAGTTTGACGTGACCACCGAGTGACTGGAAATAGCAGCTCTGATCACACTTTGAAACATGAGAAAACCTACTTAAACTTAGTCACTTTTAAATTTAATTTTTTTTCTTATCAATTACCAACTAGGCATTGGTTAAATTGTATTTCCAATATTTATCCCCTAATAGTTATTCAAAGGAACTACAATTTAGCAGTTAACTAGCACTAGTTTAGCTCATTGGTAGCATATGTTCAAGACCCAATTTTTATAGATAAATAGAAGAAATTAACAATAAAAACACACCTGAATATATATCTACATATTCAACTTTGAGGTTCAATCGTCATTTTCGCTTTTCTTTTCACCGAAATCATTATAAAATGACTTTAAAACTTTTCGATATTAACATGCAAATACGAGGAATTATGAGCCGCCCGGTTACAAACAAGGAATGTGTGCTTTAGTGACGTCAAATTTTTGCGTCGTCTACTAGTTACTATAACCGTTATGTTCCTGTACCCTGGCCCTGGGTAAAGGCGTCTTTTCAAGTACTTAAAGAATATTGATAATATATTAGTTCACCATATCATGTAATAAACTCGTACCATTCTTGGAGACTAGAGATGATTTTAAATATTTTTCCATACATGTTTATAATTCGAAAATGGGATACAGTTTAATAACTTCTTGGTAAAACAATAACCTAAAATATAGATCAACATTCAATAGCGAGCTGTTTAAAATAAAATCTTCCATGCAATCTATGATTATTGATTAGTATTCAATAACCGAACACTTGCAGTAGTCTAACAGCTAGAGTGCATTTACCGACTGAAAATGACTTGTCAATGATAAATCCGACGATATAACTAATTATTATTATGAAACTTGAATTAATGAGATGAAATAGTTTTAAATTTTGAAAATCACCGACGTAACTTGACCCAAAAGTATTAAATTAATTCAAAATAGTATGTTACTATTGAGTAATTTTGATTTAGTATTAAATTAGAAAATAGATCGAAATTTATTTAATTGTTTCCCTCCTTTCCATCCTACTTTTTTGTAATTTGATTTTTAGATACATTATTCTGTTAAAGTACATGTTTTGTAACATTAGAGTGTTTTAATATCCCATTTAGGAAAATTGTCGACAAAACGTTCGCTGTCGACAAAACGTTCGCTGTCGACAAAACGTTCGCTGTCGACAAAACGTTCGCTGTCGACAAAACGTTCGCTGTCGACGAAACGTTCGCTGTCGACGAAACGTTCGCTGTCGACGAAACGTTCGCTGTCGACGAAACGTTCGCTGTCGACGAAACGTTCGCTGTCGACGAAACGTTCGCTGTCGACGAAACGTTCGCTGTCGACGAAACGTCCGCTGTCGACGAAACGTCCGCTGTCGACGAAACGTCTGTCGACCTGTGAACACAACTTATTAGGCCTACAATAGTATCATCCAAATTTTTCTACAAGACTTGTGTGTTTACTATACAGGCTCCATGCGCTTGAAAACTGACAGAAAAACTGAAAGAAGGAAGAAGTACATAATTATCATAGTGGACAATTTTTTTTGTGATTATTAAGAGTAAATTTGAGAAATTTCAAAAGTTTATTCAAAGAAAACAAAAATACTAAGGTTTACAACTTTTTAGAGTATCAATCAATAATAATTGATGTAGAAAAGCTACTTCGTGCTACTATGCTAATGCTAGAAATTTTTAAAACATGAATATTGAACCAGTAACCAAAATTCAAAAAGTCAACTTCAAACACTTTGTTTAGAGCAAGTTGTGATTTTCAGTCTAGATTTAATTAATCTTCACATTATTATATTTATGAGGAACTTTGGATTGATAATGATTGCACTTCCACCAGTCCAAACTTGTAACGATGTTATCAAACTCCACTTCGGAGAGTTCAGTATACGTATCATTAAGATCTCTCTCCAAAAATAACTTCAAATTGGGACACTTTGCACGGATGTTCTTTTTGTCTTCTTCAGTAATGAAATTCCAACTGCAGAGAGTGTGAATTGAACTCCAGCACGAAGCACTCATCAAATCTTCATAAACATTACGTTCGAAAGAGCTAATAGAGAAGATTCGTATCTCAACAATCCCCAACTCCGAAGACTTCAGAAGAAATTTAAAGCAAGGTATAGATATTTCATGTATGCCAACCAGAGACAAATATTTCAGACGAGGCAAAAGTGAATCTTCTGGAACAGTTTCCTCATCTTCCCGAGGGAAATGA
Source organism: Caprella mutica (assembly GCA_947561585.1). Classification (NCBI taxonomy): domain Eukaryota; kingdom Metazoa; phylum Arthropoda; class Malacostraca; order Amphipoda; family Caprellidae; genus Caprella; species Caprella mutica. The sequence continues at coordinate 387,727 of CANNZV010000724.1, forward strand.
AGTAGGATTTCCCTAGAATACATCTGGAAGAGGATTAGGTTGGGACAGAGTGTCAGTACCTCAATGAAGGTTTTGTAAGGCATTTTAGTCTTGCTGTCCTCACCGTAAATTAAACTCAAACCTTTCAAACTCTCGCCTTTCACTTTGCAAAATTTGACGAGATTTTCATTGCTTATATCGAAAAATCTAATTCCAGTAAGGTTCTCGATCTTCAGTAAGGAGTCTAATGCCTCGAAGTTAGAAACTTCGAGGCATTCAAACTCAACGAATTTCAGCTGAGGAAAAATTGTCGAAACCGTACTAATGTCATCGATCCATGTGAGCTCAGAAATTATTGATAGTTTCCTCTGAAATTAAATTTTTAAAATTAAAGTATCTCTAATTTTATCATTTATAATAATATTGAAAGTATGCTAGATTAGGAAATAATAATAAATTATTTGAAATGAGTTTCTTTATGCCAAGATACAATTTTCTTATTCCCTAATTCTTTGAGATGTTACTATAAACCAGTTAACGGGAAATAAAGAAGTACCTAGTATATGTACAGATAAGAGAATTAGTTCAGGCATTGGACATTAGAAAGTGAATAATCCTTATTCCTCATTGGTAATTAGCACTTACTAACTGGATCAAAGCAAGACGAAAAAACGCAACTACTAGCTAATTAGCAAACGAACGAAAGCAACCTACAGTTATTATACAACTAAGAGTTGATCTTACAAATAAAATAAACTGCTAAAGTATTACAATTTACCACCATAACCTTAGAGCTACTCTCAAAAATAAGTAGCGTTAGAGTTAAAAAGTGAACAAGATAGAAAGAGAAAGAGTATAATTCATAATCCAAATTACAGAAGTGAAAAGTCTCTTTTGAGTAGTGATGGGAGGAGGTTTTCGTTTTTAAATACTTCTGTAAATTGTCCCGTAAGTCAGCCTGTATTTCGCTTAGTCAGCACCTTCGAGTGGCCTGTGACTTTGTAAATGTTAATCCCTTGTGCAGTGTAACTGGCAGCGTTGCTGCCATTGTTTAGTGCTTTTAATTTTAAGTTCTTTTTATTGTCAGGTAGTATGATTTTCTGTTTTTAATCTTTTTAATTTAGTATTTTGTTGGTAATTCCAGCTTCATCCAAAACATTCTTTAACCATCTGCTTAGAGAAGCAAAGCCCACTGGCTTATAAGCCTTATTGAAACTGATGAAGAGTTCAGTATACTCGCCTCTGATAGACTTCGTCCTATCGAGATAGTGTCGGAGAGTCCATACTGGACAAATAGCTAAGTCTTCCTCAAACATGTGAAGTAAAATTGCAAATTTAGGATTCCGAATACTGGATTGTTTCAGTAGTTTATAGATCGGAATATGCACAGAGTCACCCAAATTTCTAATTGAAGATATATCAATAGCCTTTAGAGTCTCTCACCAAGTTGCTCAGTGGATTCAATTTCAGAAGATACACTCAAAAATATCCATGTTTTCAGAAGTATCTTTCAAGTGCTCAAACTCAACAATGTCCTTCCAAATACTCTAAATCCTCTTCATATTCAGAGGCAACCAAACCGTCAATAGATTGTTGCAAATTTTGGAAGCCCATCATCATAATATCAGCTAGCCTGTCAAATTTAGAGTCTTCAACCTCCTTAGTTTCTAGTGTTTTTACTGGAACACTCTTTTTCTTCGTACTCGAAGTGCTAGGTTTAGGGTTCTTTGTTTTAACTGTTTCAGCAATTTCACCTTCATGATCAACTGATTTTTTCTGCTCCTCAGTCAAAACTTCAGAAAATAAATCAGACATTTTAAAGAAACTGAAAAAAGGCAACATTACAAGTTAATCATAAACAGAATACTAATATTCAAATTATACTGATCCCAAGTCACAGTAGTTTGAAATTAATTTATCCATTTTATTTTAATGCTGATCCCAAGTCACAGCAACTTGCAATTAATTTATTAAAAGAATTTAGTGCTGATCCCAAGTCGAAGCAAATTGCAAATAAGCTAGTGCTGAAATTAATTCATAGCCATTCAATGTATGATAAAAAAAGAACAAGTTCTGATCCATCGCATTGCTACTAGCGAAATAATTATTAATTTCAAATAGTGATTTAATATAGCCAATATATTGCTGATCCCAAGTCACAGCTTATTTTCAAGTTCATAAATTTATCTAGGTAGGTATAGCTACCTACATCATTACCCTAGACTCAGTACTAAAGAAATATAGTAGGGTATGGTGGGGCAAACGTACCCCTGCGGGTAATGGCCCCCCCCTCGTTTTTTCTCCGAAGTTGGTTAGTTTTCTTTTAATTTGAAAGAATATTTCGGTCCGGCGTATAGAGAAACCTCAGTGCACGTCATACCGCAACAGTACAATTAGTTTGTATAATGAATGTAAGAGTGAGATCAGAGATGAAGGATTGTATGAGAATGACTGGGGATCTGTTTTGCTGTATAGATGTAGGAGTAATAGTCTGAGGCTAAAGTGGAGAGAGAGATATGTGAATGGAAATGTTAATTGTGTTGCGTGTGACTTAGGAGTGGTAGAGAGCTTGGAGCACTTTTTGTGTGCGTGTGAGTGGTATGAGTGTGTCAGAAGAGAATTTGGAATGAGTGGTGTTAGTATGAAAGATCAGTTGTTTGGAAGCGGTTTAGTGTGGGCAAGGGAGTGTAGAAGATACTTGGAGTGTATGTGGAGAAGAAGAAAATTGAGAATGGATGAATGAATGTGTAAATATTGTATATATTGTTAATTATGAATTTTATGTTGTGATTTTTTTGATTTTAGTCTTTTAATAAAGATATTTTAATGGAATTTCAGTGCTGATATCAAAGCAATACTGGGGGACCAATAACCTGTAACCTGTAACAAGGAGAGGTTGTGCTCGTAAGTTCTCTCTCTTTTTTTGTTTTAGCTCTAATAAAGTAACTTTTTTATCTATTTTGAATTCATTTTTTCAATAAGAAATAAGCCTCACTGATTATCATTACTTATATGAGTTATTAATGATGTATTTTAACGTACTTTTAGCCTCTAATTGGTTTTCTAATTCTAAATGAAAATTGAATAAAACTGTTTATATTAAAAATAATCGCTTGAGGCAATGAGCCTACCATAGACGTAGGGCAAGCGGCCCAGGGGGGCCCATTACCCCACATGTCTAAATTTGTGTTCATTTTTTTCAGATTCAAGCTACAACTATGGTTCGTAACTACGAAAGAAAGACCAATAAGGCATCATACTCATCAAGTGATTTAGAAAAGGCTCTCAATGAAATAAAAGGAGGCAATTCTGTGAATTTGACAAGCCGTACTTATAAAATATCATGTAAAACGCTTAGGAGACACCGTGATGGTAAGGTTAAAAAACCTGGATCTGTATGTTTAGGACGGTACAAAATAGCTCTCGATCTAAACAGAGAACTTGAACTTCTTAAACAACTGATATTCGAAAATTAGCATATGACGTGGCTCAAAATTTAAATATACCACATCCTTTCTCAACTGAAAAGAAAATGGCTGGTAAAGATTGGCTGCGTAGCTTTAACAGGCGCCATCACTTAAGTGTCCGGACACCTCAAGCCACAAGTATGACAAGAATTGTAGGATTCAATAAAGCCAAAGTGAATCAATTTTTCACAATATACAAAGATTTGTTGGAAACGTTCTCATTCAACCCTTCTGCTATTTGGAATATGGATGAAACCGGCGTGACAACGGTACAAAAACCAAGGAAAGTGGTCGCAGAAAAAGGGAAAAAAACAAGTAGGCAAGGTCACAAGTGGTGAAAAAGGAGAATTAGTAACTACTCTATGTTGCATGATTGCTACAGGAAATTTTATTCCTCCTATGTTCCTATTCCCAAGAAAGATCATGAGAGAATCTTTAATGAATGGAGCTCCTACTCAATCTATTGGAGACGTAAGTGACAGTGGGTGGACGGATGGGAGACTTTTCCTGAAATGGCTCCAACATTTTGTTAATATGACAAATTGCACAAAAGATTAAAGACATTTGATAATCCTTGATGGGCATCACAGCCATAAAACATTAGATTCAGTGAACTATTGTCGTGAAAACGGAATTGAATTATTAACTCTACCTCCTCACTCTTCACATAAGCTACAACCACTTGATTGTTCGTATTTCAAGTCTTTGAAATCAGCTTATAATTCATTTGCAGATAGTTGGATGTTGTCAAATCCAGGAAAGCGAATGTCAATCCATAATATTGCCGGTATATTCGGTAAAGCATTTGTTAGAACCGCTAATGCTGAAATTGCAGTGAATGGCTTTAGAGTCACTGGCATATGGCCATATGACAATAAGATTTTCAAAGATGAAGATTTCATTGCTGCTGATCTGACAGAGGAGCCATTAATTGAAACAATAACTGAACTTGTAGCTATCGATGTGCAACCTATTGATCTTGAACAGCTATCTGCATCGCATGTTGAACCTGCTCGTCCTTCTACTTCGCGTGTTGAAGATGTTCGTCCTTCTACATCACATGGAGAAGAATTCTGTCCTTCTACATCCCTCGGTGAAGACGATGGGCCTTCTACAACGCATGTTGAACCTGCTCGTCCTTCTACATCGCGTGTTGAAGATGTTCGTCCTTCTATATCACATGGAGAAGAATCCTGTCCTTCTACATCCCACGGTGAAGACGATGGGCCTTCTACAACGCATGTTGAACATGCTCGTCCTTCTACATCGCATATTGAAGATGCTCGTCCGTCCACAGATTTTCCTGCACAGCTAGCAATATCTGTTCCCTCTGAGGAATATCCATCCGATGGTGAAGAATTTGATGCATCCACAATTGCTGATGATACTATCCGCAGTACGATATTAGAGATTTGTCCAATTCCTAAGATCACTGACAAAAGAAAGAGAAAAAATCGATGTGAATCATCAACTCACCTTACCTCAACCACTTCAAAGAAAATTCTTGAAGAAAAATCAACAAAGATCACTACTAAAAAGGGAAAGAAAGTTGCTCCAGCAGTAAGATCATCTAAAAAAGTGAAAGCATGCAAAAAAGTTCTAGTAGAACTTCTAACAGACACCAGTGAAGATGAAGATTGGCCATGTTTGGTATGCTGTGAGCCATTTTCTAATAGCCGCGCCGCTGAATCATGGATTCAATGTACACAATGTCAAAAATGGGCACATGAAGAGTGTACAGCAGGTGACAGAATGTATGTGTGTCACAATTGTGATAGTGACTAATTATTTGATTACATTATATCAATATTTACTGGTTTGTTAGACTGATATAAAAAGGATTATCATTGCATATGAGCTACAGCTTTTTATCTTCTTATTTACATTAATTGGTTCTTATTATTTTTATTTACAATATTATTATTTTTAGTTTATTTATATATATATATATATATATATATACCACATGTGATACCAAATGTGATACAAGGATCTATTATTTGTATTAATTCTTACTGATTATATTGTACCTGAATTAGTAGGTACTGTTATTGTTTTATAAGGAAAATATTTAATATTTTTTATTTCTCTATTTGTAAGAGTTACAACTGGTCATTAAAATATATAAAAATGGTTTGATTGATTCATTTCCAATATAAACAGCAAAAAAAAAAAGTTGGGGTAAACAGCCCCCAGTGGGCTCCCTGCCCCTACAAACTGGGCTCATTACCCCACCACATGGGGCAAAAGGCCTTTTTCTCATTTCTTGCAAAAATGAAAATAAATTCATTGTGATTAAACAATTTCAAGAATGGGTTTATGATTCTTGGGTTCCATATGCATCGTTTAAAATGAACAAGATATCTGAAATACTTATAGTTTGTCTACAATGACAATTTGAAAGATGGGTGGGCGCGCTGCCCCACATTACCCTACTAGGCTAGACTAGTGTAACGTAAACATTGAAAAGTAAAATAAAAATAGTTATAATACACATAATAATTTAAAACCTACAATATAAACGTATACTTATCTATGAATTTACAAATGAAGCCACAACAAGATGGCGTCCGGTGAACGCCGGCAGTAAGCAAATGCGCGCGCAGCACATACACCTAACAACCATACAAGCCACGTACTACCTAGTCTCTATCGCATAGTCCCTTGTCTACGATGAAAGAAAAGTTCAAGAATATCATGTGAAGTAATGGAGTCTGTTGGTTAGAGCTGATCAAGTGGCAAGAGCACGAGTGCTGCACGACTGTTATCCGCATTTCTTAAAGAAACTGGAGTGTAATTGAATGCGATTCCTATACAGTAATTAGGTACACAGCTTGATACAGAAGTCCTGAGGGTAGCCATTGCTCTCAGAGTGGCTGCCAGAGTTCATGAACCTCATTCTTGCCACTGTGGTAGTAGGATGGATGTCAGAGGATTGCATGGCCGGTCTTTGATACAGTTCTGGGCGTCACCGAAGACATGCAGCAATGATTGAATGATGTTGTAAAACGGGCTTAGCAGAGATCAAGACTCCCTTCAGTGCTCGAGCTATAATTCTGGGCTTAACATGGGGATGGTAAGCGCCCAGATGGTATTACTGTGTTTCCTTACATGGAGCGACCTGCTCAATCATGAAGTCCATAGATCAAAGGTAGTCTGCCTGGTTCCAAAAGCGAATGGCTCTTGCGATCCAGAGACTGAATGCCTTTGGCTTCCTTTCAGTCACGAAAGAGGTCATAGAGCGGTCGAGTTCACCCCTTCCGGGTGTTCTCAACCCCTCCTTACGATCTCCATTGCAATTTCCTGAACGAATTTCCGCTTCTGTAAAGATTTTATTCTTCTTGTTTTTAATGGATAAATATAGTCTTTAAAAAAATTACTGCACTTAGATGAGCGACGTTGTTTTATACCCTTAGCATTTTATAATGTTTACATGTAATAATCAGGTAATTATGTTAAATATTGCAAAATAATAAATGTGATTTACCAACGTAAAGCATTTACTCACCAAATTCACACTAGATTTCAGAGGTCCAATAAAGTGTGACATATACAGCTCTTCAAGTGCTGGATAGAGAAGAAGTAGTTTGTAGAGGTGATGGTAAGGTCCCTTTATCATTTTTTCATACTTAATAGTTTTGAGATCAGTGACAACTGTTTCAGAAATAGAAAGCAGATCTTCGTCGCTTATCTTTTCAAGATCAGTGCCTTGCTTCAAACCCATTATGTACAAGAGAGATTTTGGATCTACGTCACGATTATAACCCTGACACAAATCATAAAAGTGGAGCAAGCTTTTCAAATGCTTAGGAATATATTTGTAGAACAGACTGCTGCTCAGATACGTTACGAAAACTTCGACATTGTCAAAAGATTCGTAGACTTTATCCAGTAAAGCTTCATCTAACATTGCAGCGTCTGTGACAGTGTTTTTCAGATCGATCAGAAATACTTCCTTGAAGGTGGAGTAATTCAGTTGAGACAACAATGGTAGAGTTTGTTTAGAGAAGTAAAAGTAACCTCTGGTAGTTCCAAGTACGTGGGATAACCGGAAATGATTCAGGTACTGAGTCTCCGTCAGTCCATCTTTTAACATCTGAAAACATTTCCCATCGATAAATATATATGCATGATAGGGAATAAGAATATACGACAATTACCGTATTAAGAATCTACATGAAGTGAATGTAAATATATAAAAGGAGTACGTCCCTAGTCTTTATAATTCGCAGTCATTATATAGTGTAATGCTCAATTGCTCACATAACAAATAATAATTTCTAATATAGCCATGCAATAATATTTTGCATCATCACATACCATTTGGTAGTCCACCAAGTCAGAGAACTCTGTTTTCAGAAGAGAGTGGGGAACATTTGTAGTCAACTTCTGCGCAATGTTTTCAATCTCTTCATTTTCAATGAAAGAACTGAAACTGCTTTCAATATCCTTAAGAATTGCAGCTGTGCTGATGTTTTTTAACGTAGCCATTATTAATATTTTTTTCTGAGGGTATAAATCATTGAGGAAAACTGAACAAAAAAATCATGTACTACATTTAAGTCATTTAGTTTCAATATCGGAATTAATACTTTACTGAACCGCAGAAAAGCTACTCCGTGAATAGGGTCACCTACCAAGAAATGGGTAAAAACGTATGTAATTACCGGTGACTTCACTCATGAATGGAAAATGAAAATGCGATAGTGAAATGGGTAGGGAGATTTTTCTCGATTTGCACCGGAAGTCTCCGACTGTCCGATAACTAGGAATTTGCTTCAAAGCAGTGCCGTTATTTTTTCACAGGACACTTTAGGTGCATTCCATAAGTGGTCCAAAAAATATGAAGATTAACGACAAACCCCCTCAGAATTGTATGAGTTTTGGTACTGAGAGTTCTTGTGCCTGAAAATCTATTTTGAGAATCTCAACTATCTAGCTCTTATGGGTCAAAAGTTATAAACCTGTAAACTTCTGAAAAAAAAGTCGCAATGGCTTGTCCTCACAATTTTTGAAAGGTCATTACTTTCTTATTATTAGTCCTAGATCAAAAAGTTTATCTTGTTTTTTTTTCAGAATACCTATCCAGGCAATCTTCTTAGGTGTACATAATGTTAGTAATTTGACTTTAAAGGTCCCCTCCAAGCAAATATTTTTATTGCCTTATTCAATGAGGCTAATGTTTCTTATCCTTTTGCTGCAAACCGCATTGAATTTGGTAGCATATTTTTAATTTTATATGCTCTTAAATATTTTTATAATCAAAACTCTACAAAACCTATTTTACTTCCGACTTGCTAATTTAAGAAATTTTCAGCCTGAAGAAAAAGAATGTACACCATTTGTTTTGATTTTCAACTAGGTATTAGGTTTAATAAATCCATTTAATATTCGTGTAAAGGTATAAAATTGAATGAACTTATAATAGAAACGTTTATATACTTTAGGAAACAATTAATATCTAAAATAATGACCGATAACGCATGGTTTGTTTATAAAATTCAAATTTGTAATCAAAACAAAGAGTGTACAATCTTCTTCTTGGGCATCAGATTAGTGATTCGCTCAATTGTTGCTCACAGAGTACTAAAAAACTTTAAAAATAAATTATAAAATATATACTGAACCGAATTGTATGCGGTTTGCAGAATAATGATCGTAGACCTTAGTTCAATTATATTATGTTATAAACTCATTTTTTTCCCGGAGCCTGGAGAGGACCTTTAAATGAAAAATAGCAATTGCTATCTATGATAATAGAGATCTTGACCTTTGCACTCGAAGGCTCCAACTGACAAAAAATTATTGAAGCAAAAAATGTAAATTGCCCAGGTTGCTATAGGTTGGAAAATTAATATTTACACCTATTAATAGGGATATATTTGAGTTCCAACAAGTGAATTAGACAAAAAATATATCCTGGATCAAGAAAAATCATTATTTAAAGAAGTTAAATTGACGTACAATTTTCACGAATTATGACATTTCAAAAATTGTGATGCCATGGCATTTTGACTTTCTTTCAAAATTCTACTAAGTCCTAATTTTTTACCTATAAGAGCTAGAGAGTTGAGATACTCAAAATAGAGTTTTTTGTGCACAAGCACCTTACCACCAACTTTCATGCAAATATGATGGGGTGTGTGTGGTGTAAATTTAATATTTTTTAGACCACTTGCCATGGAATGCCCCTTTAGTTGTAATGTAATTCGACAGTATTTATATATTTTTTTCTATTAGAGAATTTATTGGTTATTAAATATAGTGTAGATTTCCCCTAAATTGAATTATTCTAACGCTAGACTTAGCATTAAATGCAAATATCGTAATACACTGACTTACTTTTCATATAAATTTTTATTATAATTAATTAATTCAGTTAACGTCTGCTTAACAACTGCAGGACGTATCGCTTACGTCAAAGGAAATCAAGTAAAAGGGACTAGAAGAAGCAGTCAGAAAGGAAAGTGGCTCCATGAACAAAGTGCGACAATTCTCATGGATGCAGAAAAGTTACTCTGTGAATGCAGTCACTTTCCAAGGAAGTTGACGAAAAGGAACACAGGCGCCGGTGACTGCACTGACTACATACACGGATAGAAGAGGAAAATGAAGAGGGGAGAGTAAATGAAGCCTACGAGTCTTCCTAACACGAAATCTAAGATCTCGTAGTTGAAGAGCCTAACCCTATAGCTCTATCCTCTAAAATTGATAGTAGCGATAAAAAAATAATAAACATAGTAAAAATACAAAAAGAAAATCCAAATTACAACAGTTCTGGAGCCCAAGGGACGCCACCCCCTTAATTCTGTTCCCTTCACCACAGACAGCTTCAGAATAGAGCCCCTGGAGGCTTTCGTTTTTGATAATAATTTTATCTGTTGTATAATAAGCTACGACGTCACCAACTATTGTTCCAACATAGGTATCTACTTTATGGTAAGTTTTCAATATACAAATAAACTTTTTAGTTAACAAAACGTATTTGAACATTACCTAAGCTGCAGTGGTTCATGAACTTTAGGTAAATTCATCTTGTGAGAAATTTGAAGCTGTCAAGGTAATTGGGTTCATTACCTAGGTACCTACCTACTAACTAAAAATCTCAGATATAAGGATTCTCTCGCTTTCTTGGGCTAGGGTGAAGTAGAGATAGTGCGGCACAATAACTAACTTCGGTCTCAATACACAGAAACACAAATTAAATCATAGTTTTAAATAAATTTATATTATAACAGTATTGCAGTGCTTTTGAAACTGATATGCAAAATTTTAGAATAAATTAGGTTCAGCAGAATATGGACGTTCTTCAGAATGAAGAAAGAAATATTGGGAAGATTGAATAAGAAATAAGTTTGGAAAACCACTTCAGTATAAAAAGAAATAGTCTTAAATTGCAATGCAGCATTTATGTAAAATTGATAACTTAGTTTTGTAGTAAAGAGTTAATTCCTTAAACGTCTTTAACGTTTAATGAACTTGGCATTTAACACTAATGAGTAAATTGAATCAATTGATGATTTCGTGAAGTACTAATGAAAAATTATATCAAAATGATATAATAAATCAAATGTAAGTAATATACTTCATACAGTCTAAATCTATTTCTTTAGTAAAATGCACTATCTACCTAGCTAGGTACTATAGCATAGGTATATACCTAAAACTATATTTTTGTGTACCTACGTAGGGTCAAGCAGGTAAATTGCGGCACACTAAGTAGGGTACAGGAACATTAACGGGTATAGTACCTAGTATAGACGACACAAAAATATGACGTCACCACAACAACACATTCCTTGTTTGTGACCGAGCAGCTCATATTCCCTCGTATTTGCATGTTAATATCGAGAAGTTTAAAGTCATTTTATAAGGGTTTCGTGCAAAAGAAAAGCGAAAATGGCGATTGAACCTCAAAGTTGGATATATAGATTTAATTCAGGTGTGTTTTTATTGTTCATTTCTTTAACTTATCTATAAAAAATTGGGTCTTGAACATATGCTACATAGGAGCCGAAACTAGTGCTAGTTAACTGCTAAATAATGGAAATACAATTTAACCAATTCCTAGTTAAGTAGTTATAAGAAAAAAAAATTAAATTTGGAAGTGAATAAGTTTAGTAAGTTTTCCCAGGTTTCATAGTGTGTTCAGAGTCGCCATTTTCAGTCACCCGGTGGTCACGTCAAACTATAGATTCGATCAGCTGATTACCATACCCAATGTTACTGTATCCTGACACTAAGTACCTGCGGCCTCTAACAACAGAAACATCATAGGTTCAAAACTTAAATTGATAAATTTTAGCGGGCAGTGCGATTCTTTTGGTAGCTATGAAACATTTTAATGTAATTTCGGTTTAGAATGTTTTAGACTCTCTTGAGAGGGCCGTAAATTGAAAGGCCGCAGTTTACCTGCGTGACGTACCCTATATTGATCAAGGCTAATATACTACAATAGAAACCTTGATATTGATGTCCCTATACCTATCATATACTTGAAATTTTTTAATGGATTACTTACAGTTAAATAACGACATTAGAAAATTTTATAACCAAATCGATATTTTTCACAGAGGTTGATGGAATGTTTCCTTAATAGAGTGAAACAAGTAAATTGCGGCACAATAACAAACTGCGGCCTCGAAACACTCTATAAATTCATAGAGCTTCTTTTTGTATGCAACATTTTATTATATATTAGGAACAGCAGCATTTAGACGCTTATATAAGATGACCGCAATAAGGAATTAAAAAATCGCAATTTACATGTGTGATCCTAGAACAAACTCTCTCAGATTACCTCATACATTGACTAGTGAAAGAACACTGACTGAAATTTGAAAGTGATGCACCGGTATAGGAAGTAGATTAACTCCACGAGGCAAGAAATCTTCTTTCTGGGTCTGGTATTGTCGTGACGTCACACGAAAGTGTTGCCATATTTGAAATAGTGGAAGGTTATATTTTCATTTTTTAAGACTTTGTAAGTTTACTATAGAATCTGCAAATGAAATGACAAATCTTTTCTGTTTGCTGGTCGCATTTGATAATAATGCAAATATAATTAAATCATGGATAAGCATTGTTATTTAAAGGTCCCCTCCAAGCAAATATTTTTATTGCCTTATTCAACGAGGCTAATGTTTCTTATCATTTTGCTGTAAACTGCATCGAATTTGGTAGCATATTTTTAATTTTATATACTTTTAAATATTTTTATAATCAAAACTCTACAAAACCTATTTTACTTCCGACTTACTAATTTAAGAAATTTTCAGCCTGAAGAAAAAGAATGTACACCATTTGTTTTGATTGTCAACTAGGTATAATATTTAAAAAATCCATTTAATATTCGTGTAAAGGTATAAAATTGAATGAACTTATAATATAAACGTTTATATACTTTAGGAAACAATTAATATCTAAAATAATGGCCGAAAACGCATGGTTTGTTTATAAAATTCAAATTTGTAATCAAAACAAAGAGTGTAAAATCTTCTTCTTGAGCATCAGATTAGTGAATCGCTCAATTGTTGCTCACAGAGTATTAAAAAACTTTAAAAACAAATTATAAAATATATACTGAACCGAATTGTATGCGGTTTGCAGAATAATGATCGTAGACCTTAGTTCTATAATATTATGTAATAAACTCATTTTTTCCCCGGAGCCTGGAGAGGACCTTTAATGACCACTGCTTCCTGAGAAAACCTTTCCTTGATGACTAAGATTAGGATTTAGGAATCATATATTTTTAAACAATCAACAACTATCTAACCATTTAATAACTATCTAACAACCATTTAATAACGATTAGATAGTTATTAGTTAGTTATTAAATGGTTATGATACAAGTATATTTCTATGCAACAAATATATTCTATTAATAATTTGTTATCATTTTTATTGAAATTGTTTTTAATTTATTATTGAAACTGTTATTATCATTATATATATTTTATTTTTTCATTTTCAAATGCACCCAGCTCTAGGTGTTCAAAGATTATTATTTTATTAATGTAGTGATAAATTAATTGTAACTAATTCAGTTATTGCAGTCAATTCTACATATGGTAACGACTCAATTACCGGACGATTAGGACACCCTTCACTTTAAGTAGTAATAACAAATTAACAACCAATGTAACGCGTCTTTTCACGTCAAACCAGCACAATAACCATGAATTAAATAGTTAGAAGGATACTCGCACTTGAAAATGACGCGAAAGTGTGACGTCACGCGAGCGACTCATGACGTCACCTGGTATACAGATACTCGCGTTGGAAATATTTGGTTATAGATCTTCATGAAATAACTTTTGATTACTTGGTCAAATAGATAATTAAATGCATCGTAAATGTTAATATATAATTAGTATACCTAATACTGAAATCATTTCTTGAATTTAGCTCAGATGATATTCAATAATAATTAGATTTGTGTCGACTACGATCGATTGTGTATTCTCCATAACAATGATTGGAATTGAAGAACTATACCTATAGAATAATTTCTAATATAAAAATGTAGGTATAAGAACTATTTATCACGATAAAATCGATATGGTGAAATATATATAATTAATATTTGTCGGCGGATTTCTTCAATTAAGGAATGAATGAAAATCATAGATCACTAACTTTATATTGTTGTAACGTTGTTCATAATATATACAAATTAACAAAATGAATTAAAAAAAAAGAACTGTATAGAATAAAGTAGCTAATAAAGCTGTATTCTGAAAACTAGTATTAAGCTACAGAAAAGCTAGTATTGAGCTACAGACTCAAAGTAAACAATACAAGAACCTTCAAATCGTATTCCAAGTGACGTCACCTTCTTTTTCTTTGTCAGTATTTCTGTCGAGTGCGAGTATCCTTCTAACTATTTAATTCATGACCCAAGGTATATTATAACTTGCTAGTTGCTATAACCTACGTGTTTCTCACTAGTGCCACTCACGCTATAAAGGCTATTTTGGCTTGTAGTGGGCGGGGCTTAGTGCCTCAAACATGAATTCCGAAGGTAATAAGTGTACGAGTAAAAGGGCCTTTATTCTACATCCAACGACCAACATAGATATTTATAGTGGTGCAATAATAGTATACCTAAGTCATGACGTCACTCCTGCCAAATATGAATAGCAGAATAGGCACCTATTGTACAGTTGAAAAATACAACGTTTATCGACAAATAAAAATTTAAAAGCTTAAAAATTAATCAAATTTTCCCATTGATTTGTTGGGAGTAGATACTTAAATCGACTATTATATATAGGTATACTAATAGAAACCTGAATGCCTACTAAGGCAGGTACCTTATTTTTTTCTTATGATATAGGATTATAAAATACCTATGTATTTATTGAATACAAAATATCTACTACCAATAAATTCAGTAACTAGGTAATATTGTGCAGAATAAATAAATTATTAAATACCTACCTAGTTAGTTATTCACTGAACTATTTAACACTCATCTGGCAACACTGGTAGAAGCGCACATTTTGAATTTCCAACTAAAGGCCTTGTTACACCCTTGGTTACACGGTGCGAGTAAACGTGCGACGGTGCGAGTTGGCCAAGCCAGTTACTGTAGTACAGCTACTCGCACAGTGTGACCGCATCAGTCGAGTAACTGTCATGGAAATTCAATGCTATGAACATTGAGCTACTCCCATGCGAGTACAGTGGGACATCCCATGGGGACATCTCAGGCTGAGATGTCCCCATGGGATGTCGTCACATCTGATGTCTACTGTCACGACAGTTAACTCGCACCGTGTAACAAGGCCTTAACTAATTAGGGTAAGTTTCGAATTATCGGATAGTTTCACATTTTCGGTCCTAATATGAAAAAAAAACTATATACCTAGGCCAATAGTAATTATTTGATAGTTAGGTAGCTATAACTATGTGTTTATTCAATGTTTATGTTACTAGGATGAGTTGTGTACTGTGTAGCGAAATTTCATAATGTCCTAGTTAAATAGTTCCATGTTCATTTTGTATTTCAGTATTACCTACATAGTTTGCATATATCTAACTATAAATTAGGTAGGAGCCTGAAATAAAAACACTAAAATGTATTTATTAAGGAGCTAACTTAAGAAGGATAACTATATACTTTAGTTGGATGCGATTCTTTGCTTCCTACCCCAATCCGCCAATGATACCGTCGATATGTATCTTACTATCTAAAAGCTGAGCGGCGCACCAGATTATGGCGCACCACTGTACATTCTATTGGATAGATATTTTGAATACAGATTAATGATAAATGGAGTGAATTTGATGGGTAAGGTAATTGTTTTATCAGATTTATGACTGAAGCCTGATGGTACCTGAATCCAATGAATTTATACTAGGTACACAGTTTAATTATTTGATTGAGATATTTAATTTGGAATAAAAAATAAAATTAATCATAGAAAACTGTAATTAAAATTTTATGGGGTAGCTACCTAACTATTGTAAACTTTCAGTCTGAAGCCAGTCTGGAAAAATAGGTGCTTTCTGATGAACTAATTATCCTGTTGGAGTTTTACAGACTTCAAAAATTAATGGTAAATTACTAAAAATTGTATAATCCGCAGCATTTAGCATATAGAGTTCATCTGTTAGGGTAAGTAGTTTTCCAGACTGGGTCTGAAGTGTAAATAAAAACTTATTAGTTAGCCGTTAGGTAGATGTACTCATGTATCGGCCAAATAACTTAGTATGTCTCATATACTCACCATTTGTCTCTCCAGCTCTCTCCAAAATTCAACAAATTCTCTCCAAAATGATCAAATTATCATTAATTCTCTCCAAAATAACATTGTGATTGTAGCATAGGAGAAAAATAGATAAAACTCGCCATTTGCAATTGAAGGGCTCAAAATAACAGTCACAAACTCGCCATTAAAATGGCGAGTTTGGACATGCTTTATTACTAATTTACTTGGTGTATCGGGGGCGTGCCGCCCCCCGAAGTTCCGAACCCCCCTGCCAGCGCCAGGTCATTAAACATTCATGAATTGTGCAGAACAACAAACTAGCGGATACAACAAACTTCATAACAGTTATTAACTTTGAGATCATTAATAGAAAGTACAGTGGTGCGCCGCTCAGCTTTTAAATACTGTTGACCCCAAATTGGTACAGCAGTATCTAAAAGCTGAGCGGCGCACCACATTACGCCGCACCACTGTACTTTTTATTAATGACCGCAATGTGAAAAAATGTTATGTAGTTTGTCGTATCTGCTAGTTTGTTGTTCTGAACTTCTACACACTTCATGATTGTTTAATGACCTGGCAGGGGGGTTCGGGGGTGGCACGTCCCACTCTTCTGATACATCTACCTAATGGCCAGTCTGTATTTGGTGCACAAAATTCCACTGACTTTTAGAAAAAGCCAAAAAAATCCACTATTAATTTGCACTACTTTGGCTGATCCACCATCATTTACCCATTTTCCCACCGAAAATTAATGGTAACTTAGGAATAAATAGCTTAAAATCCATCTACTTTACCATGAAATACAGACTGGCCTAACGGCTACCTGGTAAGTTTTTATTTACACCTCAGACTGACTGAAAGTTCACAATAGTTACCCCATAAAATTTCAATTACAGTTTTCTATCATTAATTTTATTTTCTATTCCAAATTAAACATCTCAATCAAATAATTAAACTGTGTAGTATAAACTATAAACATTGGATTCAGGTGTCAGACATAAATTTGATACGACAATTACCTATCAAATTCACTCCATTTATCATTAATCTGTATTCAAATTACCTATCTGTAATCTGGTGCGCCGTACTGGTGTGCGACTCTCAAATTTTAGATACGTATCACTTGGTAAGGAAGAAAGAGGAGATAATTAGCCTACCTATGTATTTTAATATACCTAACTAGACCTAATTTATTAGTGCCAAACTGTATTTCATGGAAAATTCCACCAACTTGTTGGCAGTTGCTGCTGGTGGAATTTTTTCTCCTCTGAAAATAATATTTTATCAAAGTCTGTTACTGTCTGTAGCTACCTATATTTTTTGGTATTTAATCTTATGTTACGGTAGGACTATTTACCAAATGGAACTTAATGGAATACCGAATGGAGTCCTACCCTTGATCCTACCCACCTCTATATTCGGCTAAAAATAACTTCTATTCTGTAATTTGGTAAATAGTCCCAGGACTATTTACCGAATGGAACCTATTGTTACCGAATGGAATACCGAATGGAGTCCTACCCTTGATCCTACCCACCTCTATTCGGCTAAAAATAACTTCCATTCGGCCAGTCTGCAGAATGAGTCTCTTCTCCCGCACCAGTCTGTATTTCATGGGTCCTTGACCTTTGACAGGGTTGCTCCAAAAATTCTACCAGCAGGTCACTGGACATGAACCAATCGTTTCAACAAATTTCAGGCAATTTGGTTGAATATTTTTTCAGCTAAGCGAATAACAAGATGATAAATAAATAAATGCTGATGAAAATATGACCTTCCTGCACTCTGCAAAGGTATTAAAGGATTGTTCACACAGAAAATGTTAAAAATGTCCCATATTCTGGTTCTGCTGCCTCTGCAGACTGGTTGGTTAGGTATCCAAGTAAAATACTAGTTCCATTACTCATTAGCCACCAGCCAACCATATTCCAGAGGCTGGCAAACTGTAAGCCAATTTTGAACTAATTTTGAGCCAAAATTAAATGTATATTCTGAACCAGGCCAATTTGAGCTCATTTTATGATTTTTGAAGATTTCAAGCCAAAATTAACATGGGCCAATTACAAATTATCTGATATATGATAATTTGATCTTTTAAAATCATTAAATGTAGCTAAGCTAAGTTTTCTTTAACTAACATACGTGTCTCTTGTACTTGGATTAGCTATCCATTTCCATTCCAATGGTTCCAGCTCTCTTGAAATGATCAAACAATCATAAATTTTCTCCACGATATGAAAGTGACATTACAGCAGTGAAGATGTTGAATATTTCTCTCTGTATGCATTAATTGCAATAAAAGGCTTCAAAAATTCAAATTGAAGTCAAATGACGAGAAAGACCATGCCTTATCAACTGGATTCATATCTCATGATAGATAAGCAATTTCAATATTTTCCTTTTGTTTTTGTATCAATGTTTAATTTTTGTAACCTGCTTTATAAAAATAGGTAGCTAATAAATGTACAACTTTAAAATAGAATAATATTATACTGTATAATTTATTAATTAATATATCTTGCATTTGCCACTTAATTAATACTTCTCAGTATTTCTCTTCTTCTAATTGCAGTAATTTATATTTCCACCCAGATTTTCACTCTCAACCAATAAAAGTTGAACTTTTTCACTAGTAACTAATTTAGTTCAGAATGGCGGCACAAGTTGAAAGAAATACGGAAGTTGTAGCTACTCAGCCGGAGGAGGAGTCGTGCGGTCCAGTCCTCATCGCTAAACTTGAGGTACTGTTGTAATTCTTTATTGAGATAAAATAATGTTTACAGGGGAATAACTATCAAGTAAAGATGCATTGAATAGAATAAAGAAAAAGCTAAAATTATCTTCCAAATTTCTGGCCAATATGTATAAGCTCAGAGAAGGTGATCTGAACTAAGTTCACTGTTATTGAACAGTTTTTAATTTTGGATCCTCTACAAAATAAACTAATGACTTATTTTAGTTCATATCAGTGATACCTGCAGGTATCATCGTATCAAACTCTTCTATAATTCAGATCAAGAGTAGTATTAATTTAGCTAGTTTGTAAACTGATTTTCTTGTTCCCACAGCAACATGGTATTTCTGCATCTGACATAAAGAAGTTGGAAGAAGCTGGTTATTGCACTGTAGAGTCCATTGCCTTCGCCCCTAAGAAAAGTCTACTTGCTATTAAAGGTGATGGCAATTAGGTTCAATAATCTAACCAGATATAAAAATATAATGTAGAGAAATGAGAATTTATGATATTAAAGATGTAGCTACTGATGTAGATAGATATCTATTAGCCTGCTCTAACAACATATGTAATATATTTCACACATGGTTCATGATAAACAATCAGTCACTATGGCATAATCTGATCTTCAAACAGTTTCTATATTTGAACAGCTAAATCCTAGATAGGACATCTGCTGCTGGCTCTTTCCTTTGCTAATTTGGGTTATAGTTTACAGTAACTTTTTTCTGCCCAATTGCACAGGCATAAGTGAGGCCAAAGCTGATAAAATCCTTGCAGAAGCTTCCAAACTGGTGCCCATGGGTTTTACAACTGCAACAGAGTTTCACCAAAAGAGATCTGAAATTATCCAGGTGAAAGATTTGATAGGAATGTGTAGGCTTTTTATATATTTATAATTGTACCTATTAGCTACACAATAAAGGACTGAGCCTTCATGTTGGTTAGGACTTCAGAAGAATGATTAGTATGATTAAAAATTGCTTTTTTTGCATCCATGAGCTGGGTCACAGATTGGTGGTTGGTGACTTTGTTCATGTATCCACATTTTTTTCTGACTGCTCCTTGTATTAAATTTCCTTTGGTCGATATAACCTTTGGTTCCGAAGTAGACGTTAAACCCCGACTGAATTATAAGCCAATAAATCCTTTTTTCAGCTAACCACAGGCAGCAAAGAGCTGGACAAACTTCTTGGTGGTGGCATAGAAACAGGTTCCATCACTGAAATATTTGGAGAGTTCAGAACAGGGAAGACTCAGCTCTGTCACACCTTAGCTGTGACATGTCAGGTAACCACTGGTGTATTAGCCTGTCAAGAATGACTTAATGATTTATAGAATGATTAACTTAAAGGCGTTTCATTAATTACTTTAATTTTACTTCTACCTAATACCTATTCTATTTGTTCAGTAAATTTCTTCTAATTAAAATAACAGTAAGTTAAAATGCTGTTCTGATCACTTTCACTATGTCAGATAGCACACTAATAACGTCATAAGTTACATTATGTCACAAAAGCTCAATGGTTATCTATCCAAAGAGACTCTTTCTAATATTTTAGATAGCTCTTTATTAATCAGAGGTTACTTTTTTTTAATTATACCTTTATTGTTATTTATTGTACTCTTACATTGAGTTGTATCTTTATTTTTGAAAAGGCAGTGACGATGATGATAATATAAATTAATTATATACGTCTTCATTTTTCCTCTTTCCCGTTTCAGCTGCCCATAGAAATGGGTGGAGGGGAGGGCAAGTGTTTATATGTCGATACGGAGGGAACATTCAGACCTGAGAGACTACTGGCTACTGCTGATAGGTATGTTGTACAACTGATTACACATAAATTGTATGATCTTTACTGTTCATAAACTTAAACATTTTATCCTTCTAGGAAGATAATTATTATAGGAAGATAATTATATTATAGGAAGATAATTCAACTTTTAATTTAAGAAGACAATTTAATTATCTCGATAGCAATTAAAATAACTAGTTAAATTGTCACTTTATATATAAATAATGAATATATACCTATAATAATGTAAGAGATACAAATGTTCGAACAGTAAAACGAAATCAAATTGACTGGTTGGTAGTTACAGTCAATTGACTGGTTGGTAGTTACAGTCGATTGACTGGTTGGTAGTTACAGTCGATTGACTGGTTGGTAGTTACAGTCGATTGACTGGTTGGTAGTTACAGTCAATTGACTGGTTGGTAGTTACAGTCAATTGACTGGTTGGTAGTTACAGTCAATTGACTGGTTGGTAGTTACAGTCAATTGACTGGTTGGTAGTTACAGTCAATTGACTGGTTGGTAGTTACAGACAATTGACTGGTTGGTAGTTACAGACAATTGACTGGTTGGTAGTTACAGTCGATTGACTGGTTGGTAGTTACAGTCGATTGACTGGTTGGTAGTTACAGTCGATTGACTGGTTGGTAGTTACAGTCGATTGACTGGTTGGTAGTTACAGTCGATTGACTGGTTGGTAGTTACAGTCGATTGACTGGTTGGTAGTTACAGTCGATTGACTGGTTGGTAGTTACAGTCGATTGACTGGTTGGTAGTTACAGTCAATTGACTGGTTGGTAGTTACAGTCGATTGACTGGTTGGTAGTTACAGTCAATTGACTGGTTGGTAGTTACAGTCGATTGACTGGTTGGTAGTTACAGTCGATTGACTGGTTGGTAGTTACAGTCGATTGACTGGTTGGTAGTTACAGTCGATTGACTGGTTGGTAGTTACAGTCAATTGACTGGTTGGTAGTTACAGTCAATTGACTGGTTGGTAGTTACAGTCAATTGACTGGTTGGTAGTTACAGTCGATTGACTGGTTGGTAGTTACAGTCGATTGACTGGTTGGTAGTTACAGTCGATTGACTGGTTGGTAGTTACAGTCGATTGACTGGTTGGTAGTTACAGTCGATTGACTGGTTGGTAGTTACAGTCGATTGACTGGTTGGTAGTTACAGTCGATTGACTGGTTGGTAGTTACAGTCGATTGACTGGTTGGTAGTTACAGTCTCAATAACTAGAGAGTTGCCCCATTAAATCACCTAACTAATCCTCTCATTATCTTCGCAAAAGGTTTTGTTTTAGTCTTCATTAATTTCTTCCTCATTTCAGATATGGTTTGAATGGGGCTGATGTGCTGGACAATGTTGCCTATGCTAGGGCCTACAACAGTGACCACCAGAGTCAACTGCTGGTACAAGCAGCTGCTATGATGGCAGAGGCAAGGTGAGAACTAGCTAGTAGGGAAAAGAAAAAAAGAGGAATTAACAAATCAATAACTAAATATTTATTTTAGGTATCTGTTATTTATTATGTCCACCATTTAACTTTTGAAATACTGCATGGATTTAAAAAACTTAATGACTATAGAACCCTGAAAACATCGCGTTTTACTGAACTACTTAAAAATGATTTCTCTTAATTGCTGCCTTCCTGACCGCTTGCAAATTTTGGCACAATAACTGAGGTTGTTCATTTTCTGTACATTTGATCTAATTTCTGTTACAATATGTGCCTTCTATTGATGAAAATTTGTGGGCTTGTTCTTTTGAGATATCCCCATGAGAAATAATGTAATGCGGACTG
The DNA here is from genome assembly GCA_947561585.1 of Caprella mutica. Classification (NCBI taxonomy): domain Eukaryota; kingdom Metazoa; phylum Arthropoda; class Malacostraca; order Amphipoda; family Caprellidae; genus Caprella; species Caprella mutica. The sequence goes on from CANNZV010000724.1 coordinate 410,238, forward strand.
ATCTGGAGTCCTAGCTGGACAATCAAGGTCGTCAGATCTTGATATCAATCTTCCCGGAAACTTCTGACGCAGGATTTCAATGTTGGGCCCCAAGGTGTTAGAGGGGTATTACAAATTAATTAGATTAAATTCTCTTTAGAGATCAAAAAGTCAGTTATCATGTCGTAATATCGCTCCTCATTCACTGTAACTGCTTGGCCATGGCCTTCCTCAAGACATAGGGACCGATAAGACTTAGGGACTGATAATCTTATTCTCATTGATTCCACACCACACTGTGACTCTTTTTGAATGGAGTGACATTTCTCTGATCACATTCGGGTCTTCAGTTCCCTCAAACCGAACTTATGTTTATTGAAACCTTCATTTTGTCTGATATGATCAAGAATTCTAAATAAAATCAGAGTTTTCTGTATGCTTCTGTAAACCCAATTTGCAAAATGCAACTCGACGTTTAGAGTTGCCTTCCTGCAGCATCTAATTTTCATTTACCGCTGAACTCTTATCTCAGACCCCTGTCATACATAATGTTCTATTATGTAAAATGCGCTGTTTTCAGGATTCTATAGTAGTTTAGTTATCCAAATCCGAGAATTATTTCAAAAGTTATCAAAGATTATTTTGTGACCCATCATTATTACAAACCCTTTATATAATAATTAATAAGGGAATATATAATTTAGCGAATTACCAAATAAATCTCTGTTTATTTTAGGTAGGTAGCTACCTATTATTTCTACTATTTAATTCTGGTTAGAAAATGTAATTTTCCATAATAATATTATAGTTTTTTTTTATTACAATTTAAGTCTATAAGTTTCTACCACTTGAATTGTTAAAATACAAATGCCTTTTTTGTGTTTTTTTACCTAATGACTGTACCTCTGTCAGATATGCTCTGTTGCTGGTGGACAGTGCCATGGCTCTGTACAGGACAGATTATGCTGGTAGAGGAGAACTGTCAGCCAGGCAGATGCACTTGGCCAGGTGAGTGAGAAAAAGATCTAATAGAAAATTAACCTCTATGTAGCTACTATAAAAGAAAGTCTCTGGACGCTAATTTCTCAAATCACAGTTTTCTAATTCCCTATCATTTTCAAATCTTTTTAAAAAAATTGCCGTAGTGTACCCAGACCAATTTTAAAATATATATTGTTTTTAATGGAAAAAATATGGTCTTAAAAAAATATTCACAAGCATTAAAATCAGTAGTAAATATTTGTAAATGTGAAATTAGTAAACTGGCCTTGAATACTTTAGTCATTCTTAATAATTGTAATCTATTTGATATTTATTTTGTTTTGTTCTTGAATAAATTGTTCATATTTCTTTTGCCTGTACATCACAGGGTATAACTTCACATATCTCCGTGCTCAGGTTCCTGCGTATGTTGTTGCGGTTGGCGGATGAGTATGGAGTAGCTGTAGTCATCACCAATCAGGTTGTTGCTCAGGTGGATGGTGCCTCAGCAATGTTTGCTGCTGATCCAAAGAAACCCATTGGGGGTAATATCATGGCCCATGCTTCCACCACGAGGTATGAAAGGGAAAGTTCCTTAGTTGTAGTGGCTATTTTTTTATGGTGTGATAATTATAAATCAATTAGGTTGACTTATATCTTGTTGTAGCTAACGAGTTTAATTTTGATCAAACGTGTTCTATCAGGTTTAACTATGTTCTAACAAGTTCAACCATGTTCAAACGTGTTCTAACAAGTTCAACCATGTTCAAACGTGTTCTAACAAGTTTAACTATGTTCAAACGTATTCTAACAAGTTTAACTATGTTCAAACGTATTCTAACAAGTTTAACTATGTTCAAACGTATTCTAACAAGTTTAACCATGTTCAGACGTATTCTAGCAAGTTTAACCATGTTCAGACGTATTCTTACAAGTTTAACCATGTTCAAACGTGTTCTCTCAAGTTTAACCATGTTCAGACGTGTTCTCTCGAGTTTGCCCATGTTCAGACGTGTTCTCAAGTTTACCCATGTTCAGACGTGTTCTCAAGTTTACCCATGTTCAGACGTGTTCTCAAGTTTACCCATGTTCAGACGTGTTCTCAAGTTTACCCATGTTCAGACGTGTTCTCAAGTTTACCCATGTTCAGACGTGTTCTCTCAAGTTTGCCCATGTTCAGACGTGTTCAATCAAGTGTAATCATGTTCAAACGTGTTCAATCAAGTTTAACCATGTTCAGTCCTGTTCTCTCAAGTTTACCCATGTTCAGACGTGTTCAATCAAGTTTAACCATGTTCAGTCGTGTTCAATCAAGTTTAACCATGTTCAAACGTGTTCTAACAAGTTTAACCATGTTCAGACGTGTTCAATCAAGTGTAATCATGTTCAAACGTGTTCAATCAAGTTTAACCATGTTCAGTCGTGTTCTCTCAAGTTTACCCATGTTCAGACGTGTTCAATCAAGTTTACCCATGTTCAGACGTGTTCAATCAAGTTTAACCATGTTCAGACGTGTTCAATCAAGTGTAATCATGTTCAAACGTGTTCAATCAAGTTTAACCATGTTCTTATCAACTATTATTTTGTTTCAGGTTATATCTACGCAAAGGAAGAGGAGAGACGAGGATTTGCAAGATTTACGACTCTCCATGCTTACCCGAGTCCGAGGCAATGTTTGGTATCTATGCCGATGGTATTGGAGACACCAAGGACTGAGTGTTTAGTTAGTACACAGGGAGCGTCAATGTGTTAGTTAGGGAACCGAAAGCTGTGAAGTATGTGAATATATGTTTTTAGGGAAATAAATACCTAGGAAGTGTGAAAATTAGCAGTTAGAAACTATGTGAATGTGTGTAGTTAGGTCACTGAAACCAAAAAGTAATGTGTATCTTAAGGTTAGGAAGAATATAGAGTTTTGTGAAATTTAGTAATGACTGAAAAAAAGTTTATTATGTTAGTAAGTTAGTTGTGTGCAAAGGAACTGTGTTTTATATTTTTATATGTACTGTGATAAAGCCTTGTGTATATATATATATATATATATATGCTGAAATAATACTATTTTCATATATAGTTGTTGTTCAATGATGTTTTATCCATATTGACTATTGTTTGTTTTTAATTAAGTCCAGCCTTGTAAATAGTAAATAATCACATTTCCACTTTTGAGTTTCTTTGTCAATTGATATAACAAAGTTTTGAATTATCAGGAGCAAGGGAGGGGGTCTGATTATCAGACTAGGGGTTTGAAACATCATTGCCGAGCCCCCCCCCCTCATTGTCCCGAGACTACCTCTAGTTACGCCTTCTTCTTGTTCTTTTATAGCATTGATGTTTTGTTTAGTGCTGTTAAGTTTTGCTCTTTAATTGGGGGTCTATAAGTTATTCTACTTCTATGTTCTAATATAAACGAGATGAATAATTAAGACTGTTCCCCAAGAGCAACTTAAGTCTCCGGGTTCTTTAATTTTACTTGTATGAAACTGACTCTAAATTGTAAAGGTTGCTTTAAAAGATATTATTGGAAATGGCAGTCAAACACAAATGGTTGGTTTTAGAATTAAATGTATTTTAATTAGGTTGAGAGGGTACAGTTTTAAGACTTTAACACAAATCTTATAAAGTAAAGGAAGGTGGAATTCAAGAGTTTTACCCTAATCACAAAATTTTATCTACACAAGTTTTAAATAAACTTAGGAGCGGTCAGTGAAGGAGCCACTTTCACTCAGCTTGACGAAGTCAAGTCCTAACCGACGATAATCACGGTACTGAGAACGTGTTACCTAGATGCTAATCCTTTATATAGTGCTGCAAAGGAGTGGAAATCCTCTCCAGCGAAGGCTACATCCTTTATGGTGTTGCTAGTACAACCCACATGTTTTTTCCACTCACAGTAGCAAGGAATAACACACAATGCATTATTTGAATTTAACACGTAAGTGTTAATGGCTTTGTATACCAATAGCATATACCTCGACCAGATTTACTATTATTCCTTCAGTAAATCATGATTTTCTAATAAACAGTCAAATTAACTACCATAAAGGTTATTATTTCTGAATGTATTATTAACTTAATACATGATCAGAAATGTTGAAAGTTTCCTAACTATTATTAAGTATTTAAATTAGAATAATTGAAATACTTAAGTAATTACAGAATTCCTTTTAAATTAATTAAGTACTAATTTTAATTCTATCTATAGGAAAGGAACTCCCTTATACTCAATATTTCTGTGAAACATAAATAGGAAATGTTTTGTCTAATTCTATAATCTGTTCCTTAATTAGAAGCTATTCATAATAGGAATTGCTATTGAGCGAATCGTCTAACATGAGAATTGTTATTTTGAGCAAGTTTTATAAAGTTATATAATAATATATCTTGAGTTACAAAGTTCATGAAGTTATATAACTGAGTTACAATTTATAAAGTTATATTCTGAGTTACAAGTTATAAAGTTATATTCTGAGTTACAAGTTATAAAGTTATATTCTGAGTTACAAGTTATAAAGTTATATTCTGAGTTACAAGTTATAAAGTTATATTCTGAGTTACAAGTTCTATTAGCGGCTTACATCAAAAGCTATTCATTCATAATCATATTCGAGCTCAAAGCGAGGATAACCCAATCATAAATTTAAATGGCCTTTCCTATTGAACAGTTGTGCACGATTAAGAAGATTATATAAAGATTAAGTCTGAGTAATAAAGTTATAGTTTTTCAGCGTATTAATAATTAATTAATTACTTCAAATAAATCTATTGTTATTAAGTGCAGTCTTTCTTCAGTTTTCCTTTGTATATTTTCTCGGCATTCCTATGTCCATGGGTAAGCAGACTGACTGTGTAGATTTCTTATCCATGGGTAAGCAGACTGACTGTATAGATTTCTTATCCATGGGTAAGCAGACTGACTGTGTAGATTTCTTATCCATGGGTAAGCAGACTGACTGTGTAGATTTCTTATCCATGGGTAAGCAGACTGACTGTGTAGATTTCTTATCCATGGGTAAGCAGACTGACTGTGTAGATTTCTTATCCATGGGTAAGCAGACTGACTGTGTAGATTTCTTATCCATGGGTAAGCAGACTGACTGTGTAGATTTCTTATCCATGGGTAAGCAGACTGACTGTGTAGATTTCTTATCCATGGGTAAGCAGACTGGCTATGTAGAAGGTAGACTCTTCTACCTTCCTCTCTTCCCTCACCACTAAACAAAAACCTTCCCACAACCTCATCTACATCCTCCCCTCTCGGTCTCTGCAGCTCGGCCTCACTTCTAACCTCCTCCAACCTCTCGCATTCCAACAAAAAGTGCTCATCATCTTCTCTCTCTGCACCACACAACCTACACTGCACACTCTCGTCACCCCATCTTCTGCAGGCCAGCCTCAGACTCCTCGTTCTTGCTGCAAACCACAACCTCGACTCCATACCTCCCTCGTGATCCTCCTCCTTCATCTCCGTCTTGAACCTTCTGTATATCCTCAGGCTACTCTTCCCCTCCATCTCCTCTATCCACTCCTGATGCACCTTCTCAGCTACTCTTCTCTTTACTGCCTCCTTAGTCATTATCTTCATTTCTTCTTCCTCAATACCAGCCCAGGTCAAGCACTTCCTTGTTTCCTTTATCCACTCACTTCCTCTCTGCTTGGCTTTTCCCATCACTCTCCTCAGCATCTCATTCTCGCCCTGCTCAACTCTCCTCATGTACTGCAGTCTCCCTCTAGCTATTCTACTCCTTACTGTTCCTATTCCCACATCTCCCCTCATTCCAACCACCGCTACTCCTCTCAATGCCTCCAACATTCTCCTCATTGCCACATTCTCCTGTGTTTGAATACTATCCATCTCCTTCTTCCTCAACCCTACCACCTCCGCACCATACAACACCCTGGGTAGTACCACCCCCTTCCAGTAGTTCTTGCCTATCAGAACCTTATGGCAGCTTTTCTCAATTACTGAATATGTTAGGTTGCTCATCCACCTCGCTTTATTCACCATATCTTTTCTGTGGCTTTCAAACATATTCTTTTTATTTTCAATTTTGACTCCCAGGTACCTGATATCTCCCACCACCGCCATGCCTCCTATCTCTTCTACCTCACCTCTCACATTAAATAACATACACTGTCTCTTCTCCTTATTAACCTCCAATCCGTATCTCTCTGCCACTCTCTTCAGCTCCTGTATGCCCTCATCAGCTTCTCCTACCCTTCTACACAGAAGTAAACCATCATCCGCATACCACAAACTTCTCACCCTCACATCCCCTATCTGCACTCCCGTTAGCTTCCTCCTCAATGCTTCAATCATCTTGAAGGTAATCAGTTTGAAAAGTACTGTCGATGCAGTATATCCCTGCCGAATCCCACTCTCTATCTCCACCACATCACCGCATCCCAACTCCACTCTGGTCCTATCCTCACAATATACCTTCCTGAACAACTCCAACACTCTTCCCTCCACCCTGTCTCCCTCCAGCACCGCCTCCCTTTTGATCGAATCATAGGTCTTCTTAAAGTCGACTGCTACCTATACCAACTCCTCTCTTCTATATGAATATGACTCATGGACACACTCCTGTAGAACAAACAGGTTGTCCACAATCATTCCCCCAGGAGTAAATTCCATCTGTTTTTCCCTCCTCCTTCCATTCTTGTTTATCTGGTCCTCAATCCGATCTCTCACCACAGCCATCATCATCTTATATGAAACATCTGTCATTGCGATAGGTCTGAGATCGGATACAGTAGGTTTTATCTTCTTAGGTATCATTACCGTTCTCGATCTCTTCCAGCTCTCTGGCACCTCCCCCATCTCCAGCACTCTCCTGTAACTATTCTCCATTCCCAGCAAAAAAAAAACATCACTCTTGCTCATTATTTTGTACATCTTTGACTTCAGTCCATCCACTCCTCCTGCTTTTCAACTTCTCTATGGCTTTTCCTATTTCTTCTTTGTTTATTTCAATATCTAGCACTTTCACATCTTTGTAGGGGTCCAACACAATTCTCGGAAGTAATATAAATGTTTCGTTATACATATCAGTTATCATAATTACAATTGTAATTTATATATTTATTTGTATACTCGTTAATTGTATAAATAATGTGTCAGAAATGCTAAATATGTAGTAAAGTATGAAATATGTATGTTAATATATATGTAGTGGAATAAGGTGATCACTACAGTAACAACCAGTGAACCACAACATGGTATTGATTAAAACATTGGAAGTTTCAGTGTTTAACTGAAAGGTCCTCTCCAGGCTCCGGGAAAAAAATGAGTTTATTGCATAATATTATAGAACTAAGGTCTGCGATCATTATTCTGCAAACCGCATACAATTCTGTTAAATATTTTATTATTTGTTTTTAAAGTTTTTTAATACTCTGTGAGCAACAATTGAGCGAATCACTAATCTGATGCTCAAGAAGAAGATTGTACACTCTTTATTTTGATTACAAATTTGAATTTTATAAACAAACCATGCGTTTTCGGCCTTTATTCTAGATATTAATTGTTTCCTAAAGTATATAGACGTTTATTTTATAAATTCATTCAATTTTATACCTTTACTCGAATATTAAATGGATTTATTAAACCTAATACCTAGTTGACAATCAAAACAAATGATGTACATTCTTTTTCTTCAGGCGGAAAATTTCTTAAATTAGTAAGTCGGATGTAAAATAGGTTTTGTAGAGTTTTGAATATAAAAATCTTTAAAAGCATATAAAATTAAAAATATGCTACCAAATTCGATGCGGTTTGCAGCAAAATGATAAGAAACATTAGCTTAGTTGAATAAGGCAATAAAAATATTTGCATGGACGGGACCTTTAAACTAGATTTCAATATTGAAAGAAAACTGAGTAGATTTCAAAATAACATCCTGTGTCGATCCATTATGACCGTGTAACTTCTGCCTGGACACTGAAACTGCCAATGTGTTGACCAACACCAAATGTTGTTGTTTCTTCAGTTCCCGCTTTCAATCCAGATGGCGCTTTTTAAAACAAATTTCTGAGAGTGGTGTACCTTACTATAGAATAATATATTTGGTGTTATATCACAACATTGATTAAGATTAAATTTCACTATTTATTGCGGTTCATTATAAAAATGAAAAAATTCAGTATGATCCATCATAAATAATTATATACATATATCCTAATTTGTATGCTTCTATACATATTGTCATAAAATGAACGTTGTGGTTCTTAGATTTCTAGTTGGAGACGTTGCACGTCTAGTTGCACCTCTTTAAAAATTGAAAAAAAAATACTGCAAACAAAGTTATATCATAGATTGGAGGCAAAACATAGTGCTCGTTGATAAGGGATAGTTGAAGAGAGGTTATGAACCTAACTGAAACTTCTGATCGACTAATGTTGACGCTCGTTTTCCGTGTTATGTGGAAAATTCCCATGCTATTGAAGGGGGGAGTGCAGTGAAACTCCTGAGTTATGAAACATTGGTTTCTTCATAGCTCAAGGACACTAATAGTTTTCTACAATTAAAATTTTGGCGAAAGCTGTGTTCTTTGAGGAATATCTAAAACAAAATTCATGACGTAAATCGTTTTCTATAATTTAAACATAGATAATACTTCGTAACTCAGGTCCTTTATTACTTGAGTGTTTCATAACGCAGAACTTCTTAACTCATGAGTTTTACTGTAATAACTATCTGAATTCAGAGAGTACGTTAGAAATTTTAATAGAGGATACTTTCTTCTGAATGTGAAGTTAGTTTGGACCAACCAATTTATTTTTACTTATAGTTGTTACTTCTTGAAACATGCTGTAGTTTATTTGTAATTTTCGAAAAATATTAATAATAAGCAGTTTCTTTCGTATATTGAATATGCAGTGTGAAATTATAATCAAGATTTTGTAAATATTATTACTAAAAGGGAGAGTGCCAACGATGAAAAAATAGTGTAATTCTACTCGAAATTTAGGGGAAAATTTCTGTTCCTTGTTTTGTTTTGATTGCGCACACCAAATAATGATCATAATTTATTTTGATTATTAAAACTAAATATCTACTCAATTGAAATGTTAGTTTCCTTAAATAGTTTATAACATTTATTTCGAGCAGGTTAAATAGTGTATTGAAATAATAACTAGGCAGGTGAAGTCTTGATGTTCATTGTTTACTCCACTTTCTTTAGTGTGTCACAGTGAACTTTGAAGAAATTGTTCCCATTTTAATTTATTTTTTCCTAATAAATTAGTTCATTTCTGACCCCTGTTAATTCAAAATAAATTAAGTCTCCTTTTTATCAGTTTTATGGTCAAAGATACAGTTTCCCTGAAAGAAAGAGACTCCTGGTATAGGGTCACGCAGGTAAATTGCGGCCCTTTAATTTTTAATTGCGGCCCTCGCCAGAAAGTCGCTTAAACATTTTGAAACTAAATAACATTAAAATTTTGACAACTACCAAAAGAAGCGCAGTGCATGCTATAATTTATTAATTTAAATTTTTAACGTGTGTTTGAAGCAAGGATGTTTCTGTTGTTAGAGGCCGCAGTTAGTTAGTGTGCCGCAATTTACCTGCTTGACCCTATAAATATAAAATATTCATAATAAGCCAGTCTGCCAGTCTGCAGAATATGGAACATTTTTCCAAGACTCTCTGCGGGAGTTTTTGATTGAAATTTAGAAATTTGAGATCTCTGCGAGAGATCTTGAATTAATTCCTATGTTACCATTAATTTAGCTGCGGGAGATTTTGAATTAATTCTTATGTTACCATTAATTTAGCTGCGGGAGATTCTGAATCTGCTACTGAGAGTCAGAGAGTAACTGTCTCTCAATTAAAAATCTCTGCGGGAGAAGAGACGCATTCTGCAGACTGGCCAGTCTGCACTTGCTGACTTGCAGAATGTGTCTCTTCTCCCGCAGAGATTTTAATTTGAGAGAGAGCTACTCTCCGACTCTCAGCAGCACATTCAGAATCTCCCGCAGCTAAATTAATGGTAACATAGGAATTAATTCAAAATCTCCCGCAGAGATCTCCAATTTCTAAAATTTCATTCAAAAACTCCCGCTGAGAGTCTTGGAAAAATGTTCCATATTCTGCAAACCGAAATTATTAATAAACCATATTTCAAATCGATGAAATCCAGTCTGCAGAATATGTGAGATATTTGGGATATTCTCTCCGAACAATTTTGAATTAATTCCTATATTTACATTAATTTTGCTACGAACACTTTTGAATTAATCCCTATATTTACATTAATTTTGCTACGAACAAAATAAGAGATCTCTACGAACACTTTACCAGTTTCTGCAGACTGGGATGAAATCATAATCATGGACAAAGCCAAGTAAAATAGTATGTCTCATAAACTCACCAAGTCACCATTTGTCTCCCAGCTCTCTCCAAAATAAAAAAAATCAACAAATTCTCTCCAAAATGATCAAATTATCATTATGTCTCTCCAAAATGATCAAATTATCATTATGTCTCTCCAAAATGATCAAATTATCATTATTTCTCTCCAAAATGATCAAATTATCATTATTTCTCTCCAAAATGATCAAATTATCCCAAGTAATAAAGCATGTCCAAACTCGCCATTTTAATGGCGAGTTTGTGACAGTTATTTTGAGCCCCTCAAATGCAAATGGCGAGTTTTATCTATTTTTCTCCTATGCTACAATGTTATTTTGGGGAGAATTTATGAAAATTTCATCATTTTGGAGAGAATTTGTTGAATTTTGGAGAGAGCTGGAGAGACAAATGACAAGTTTATGAGACATACTATTTTACTTGGAAATTATCATTATTTCTCTCCAAAATAACATTGTAGCATACCAAGTAAAATTGTATGTTTCATAAACTCACCATTTGTCTCTCCAGCTCTCTCCAAAATTCAACAAATTCTCTCCAAAATGATCAAATTATCATTAATTCTCTCCAAAATAACATTGTAGCATAGGAGAAAAATAGAAAAAACTTGCCATTTGCAATTGAAGGGCTCAAAATAACTGTCACAAACTCGCCATTAAAATTGCGAGTTTGGACATGCTTTATTACTTGGGTAGCATAGGAGAAAAATAGATGAAACTCTCCATTTGCAATTGAAGGACTCAAAATGACTGTCACAAACTCACCATTAAAATGGCGAGTTTGGACATGCAATATTACCTGGGGACAAAGTTCAAAGTTGCCACACGCACACAGCCAATCCTAGTTTCAGAGAATGTTCATCGAGTCGCCAATAGTACATCTTTTTTTTCAAAAATAAGTCAACACAAATTAGTAATGCAGTCGCCAATCGTCATAATTTAATTCTAATTTTGAAAGTCGACAGTCGTCAATAT
>CANNZV010000725.1:0-25397 GCA_947561585.1 Caprella mutica
GCTTAATTCGGTGCTCTAATTTTGAACTCTATGCCGCTTCCGATGCAGAAGATGCACGGTGGTTTCACGTCAATGAATTACCGAAATTAGCTTTCGATCATGCCGACATTATGGCGCAAGCGGTGCAGCGTCTGCGTGGAAAAATTGCTTATGAGCCGATTGGTTTTGAGCTATTGGACGAAAAATTTCCATTCTCTGATTTACATAAGCTATATGAAGCGGTATTGGGTCAAAAAATAGATCGCCGAAACTTCCGAAAAAAATTCTTATTGCTGGATATATTGGAAGAGTTAGAAGAAAAAACAGGCGGTGGACGAGGCAGACCGGGGTCGCTTTATCGTTTCAATGAAGATAAATACTTTGCGCTCAAAAAGGCAGGAATGGTGTTTGAGGTATAGTCGTGCTTGTACCACGAAGCTCCCGCTGCCTGGTCGCTCGGCAGAGCGAAAGTGTTCGTCTAAATAGCTATTTAAACGAACATTTTTGCTCTTCGAGCAAGCCCGTAGCCACAATGGGCAGGCAGGAGCTACGGGCTACACAAACAAAAAAGCCACGCTACAATTAGCATGGCTTTTTTATTGAAAATGTAAGATGGTATAAATAGCTAAGATGCTGATAATCAGCGTGCTAAATTTCCGAATTCTTATTTATTTCAAAGAAACTTTACGATGTAATACACCCGTAAAAGAGTGTAATTCTACCTCGTAACTTCCTTTTTCAAATTGACTGTAATCTACTTCATAGATGGTATTGACAGGCAAATCATAGACATCATCTTTGTAAATTACTTTTCCAGTTGCATCTTTCATTTGAATGGAACTAAGGTTTACTTGAACACTTTCGAAATCAATATAGAAGGTATTGCTATCTTCATCAAGATAGAAAGACCAGTCTTTATTATCCAAATCAATTAAAGAAAGTGGCGTATCCATGGAGCTAGAAGCAGAAGTTTGCGCGCTTAAAAAGCTACTTGAAAAGCAGAGGAGTAGCGCAAATAACCAATTTTTTGGTTGCATAACAATGTTAGTTTTTAAATCAGATTTTTGTTAGTAGTTTCTAAAACAGAATAGGTTATGTTGTGATAATGTATTATTGAACTATCGGGGAGTTGATACTCCAAAAATAGGGTAAAAAATTGAAAATACAAAATTTTGATATCGTAAATTAATGAGCACAATTTGCTAAGACGAATAGATGTGTTAATTTAAATTTTGCTGAAAATCATATGTTTATTTATTTTCGATTTAATTTTGATTTTGAACAAATATTATTTGGGGCTTAAATATTATGTTAAAAAAAATAATACCTAAATTAACCCATTCTTTATTGCGTAATTGACACTTTTTTTTAACCTTAGTAGTCAGTCATCTCGACAGGGAATAATTATCCTTCTTTTAAGCGAAAACTAAGAAAACTTATACACTGTCTGAGTTGGGGAACTTATTCTTTCGTCGTTACTTAACATTTATATTGACTGTTATTGAAAATATAATTATATGCTACCTTTTCGAAAATATCAAGGCACCGGAAATGATTTTGTGATGATAGATCAGCGCGAAACAATTTACCTAAAGCGTGAAGATACCGCGCAAATAGAACGCCTCTGCGACCGCAAATTTGGTGTAGGTGCGGACGGCTTAATTTTGCTACAAAACCATCCTGAATACGACTTTGAGATGATTTATTTCAATGCAGATGGCAAAGAAAGTTCGATGTGTGGCAATGGCGGCCGCTGCATTACCGCATTCGCCAAAGCACTAGGTATAGAGCGCGAAGTATATCACTTTTTAGCGATAGATGGCGCGCACGATGCCCGTATATTGGACACAGGTTGGGTGGAATTGAAAATGAGTGATGTGCCGACAGTAGAAGTAGGAGAGGACTATTATGTGTTGAATACAGGTTCGCCGCATTATGTCGTTTTTGTGGAAGATATAGACGATATTAATGTGCTTGAAAATGGGCAATATATCCGCTATTCCGAACGCTTCCGCAAAGAAGGAATTAATGTCAATTTTGTAGAACAACAGGACGATAAAATACTCGTAGCGACTTACGAAAGGGGCGTGGAAGACGAAACTTTGTCGTGTGGGACGGGCGTTACGGCAGCAGCTATTGCTACTTATCTAGAAGAAAAAAAAGCAGGCAAAACGGCCAACATGAAACACGATATAGGTGCAAAAGGAGGAGCTTTGCAGGTGCATTTTGAAATAAATAATGTCAATACGTTCGAAAACATCTGGCTTTGCGGTCCCGCCACCGAAGTATTTGCGGGCGAATTACCATGGGGAAAATCGAGTGCTATTGCTCCTACTATTGCCCGAAATAAGCGAACTAATATCTCTTCTGGGGCAAAGTGGGAAGATATCGTTGGTTATTCTCGCGCTGTGAAAATCGGAAATGTGATAGAAGTCGCTGGCACAACTGCCGTAGATGGCGACCAAAAAATCGGTATCGGTGATGCTTATTTGCAAACGAAATTTATCTTTCAAAAAATAGAAAAAGCCCTCGAAGCAGCCGGCGCATCCATGGCAGATGTGGTGCGCACACGAATGTTTGTGACCGATATTTCGCAATGGGAAGCAATAGGGCGCGCACATGGTGAGTTTTTCAAAAACATAAAACCAGCCGCCTCCATGATAGAAGTGAAAGGCTTGATTGACCCCGATTTATTGATTGAAATAGAAGTAACGGCGGTATTGGAGAATTAAAAATTACGAATTACGAATTAGGAATTTTGACGACAAGAATAGGTACTCGTATTAGAGCACATCGCTTTGGGTGTTCGCCGCCTTTGTCATTCTGAAGCGAAGCGGAAGAATCTATTGCAAGCGCGGCTGTCACGGTACACGTCAAGATATACACAACATTTTTTCAAAAAACACGCTTCTATAACCCTCCGTTCCATATTGCATTGCCTACCTTTGCGCTCGTTTTCGAGGTACATATATTTTTTTTGTTCTTAAAAGATGTAAAACATTAATTTAAAGTTGGCTAACTTGTTCATAGTCAGTGTGTTATGTAAATATTTTAGCTATTTAATATTTAATGTCTAACATCTAAAATCTTCAAAGTTCATGCTTTCAGTTTCCAATGTTTACATAAAGTACGGTGATAGAGTGTTGTTTGACCATATTAATTTCGTGATAACCGATCGCGATAAGGTCGGTTTAGTGGGGCGAAATGGGGCAGGGAAGTCCACGATGTTGAAAACTATTGCGGGCGAAATTGTAGCTGATGAAGGTCAAATTACGCGTCCTTCCTCCAGCACACTTGGTTTTTTGCATCAGGAAATGGATATTCCGATGGGTAAAACCGTGATAGTGGAGACGCTTTCGGCATTTGGAGATGTGAAGAAAATGGAAAAGCGGTTGGAAGAAATAAACGTGGAAATGGCCACGCGCACCGATTATGCAAGCGATAGTTATAGTGAATTAATCGTTGAATTTACGGAGTTGAATGACCGCTTTTTGATATTAGGCGGCGATAGAATGCAGGCAGAAGCGGAGCGTGTTTTGAAAGGTTTGGGCTTTAAGCAAACCGACTTACACCGCTTGACAGACGAGTTTTCTGGTGGCTGGCAAATGCGGATTATTCTCGCCAAAATGTTGCTCCAACAACCCGATTATTTGCTATTGGATGAGCCGACCAATCACTTAGATATTGAAAGTATTATTTGGTTGGAAGACTTTTTGAAAACTTACCCCGGGGCGATTATTGTGATTTCTCACGATAAGCAATTTTTGGATAATGTCACCAAACGCACCATCGAAATTGAGATGGGCAAAGCGCATGACTATAAAGGTTCGTATAGTAAATACGTTGAATTACGTGCTGACCGTCGCGAAAAATTGGAAGCCTCTTTCCAAAATCAACAAAAAATGATAGCGCAGCGCGAGCGGACGATTACGCGCTTTATGGCGAAAGCGACCAAGACAAAAATGGCGCAATCCATGAAAAAACAGCTCGATAAAGTGGAGCGCATCGAAATGGATACCGAAGATACCGCAGCCATGAATATTCGTTTTCCCGCCGCACCGCGCTCGGGTTTGGTAACAGTAGATGGCAAAAATGTCTCAAAAAGCTACAGCGAATTGAACGTATTAGATGGCGTGAGTTTGAAATTGGATAGGGGAGACCGCGTGTCTTTTGTGGGTCAAAACGGACAAGGAAAGACGACTTTAGCCAAGATTATTGTTGATAAAATACCCGCTTCTGGTGGCGATGTCACTTTAGGACACAATGTTTCGATTGGTTATTATGCACAAAATCAATCCGACGTACTCGACCCAAATATCACGCTATTAGAAACGATGGAACTGCACTCGCCGCCCGAAATGCGGACGAAATTGCGGACGATATTAGGTTCATTTTTGTTCTCTGGTGAAGATGTGGAGAAGAAAGTCGTGGTTCTTTCAGGGGGCGAACGCGCGCGCTTAGCCTTGGCTTGTATGTTGCTGCGGCCATTCAATTTATTGGTGCTGGATGAGCCGACCAATCACTTGGATATGATTTCCAAAGAGGTCTTAAAACAGGCTTTAATGCACTACGACGGTACGCTGATTATCGTTAGTCACGACCGGGATTTCTTAGCGGATTTGACCGATAAAACCATTGAATTTAGAGACAAAAAACTCTACCATCACTTGGGCGATATTAACTATTTCTTGAAAAGAAGAAAAATGGATAATATGCGCGAAGTGGAGCTGCAAAAGCAAAAAGCAGAACAAGAAGCTGCTGCACAAGCTGCTGCTCCTGCTCGTGAATTATCTTTTGAAGAACGCAAACGCTTGACGAGAGATGTGAGTAATGCGGAGAAAAAAGTGGAACGTCTGGAAGAAAAAATCGCCAAATTTGAACTAGAAATGGCAAAGCCTGATTTCTATGAAAAGCCTGATTATCAGTCACTTATGGAGGTGTATAAGAAGGACAAGAATGACTTGGAAGCGGCGATGGAGAAGTGGGAAGCGGCGCAGGAGGTGTTGGATGCGGCTGGGTAGAATGAATTTTCAGAGAATTAAACAAAATCGAAAAAAAATAGCTATTTTTGTAAATAAAATAAGAATAGCCATCAAAAAATGAACGTACAGAAAGAACGATATATTCATCCATTAACGGATTTTGGGTTTAAGAAATTATTTGGGACGGAGCCGAATAAATCCTTGTTAATTGATTTTCTCAATCAAATCCTTCCGGATAGAAAAATCAAGGATTTGACCTATACTTCGGGAGAGAAATTAGGCGTGACGGACATAGATAGAAAAGCTATTTTTGACCTGTATTGTACTGGTGAAAATGGGGAGCGATTTATAGTCGAAATGCAAAAAGCAAAACAAAATTACTTCAAAGATAGAAGTGTTTTTTATGCTTCTTTTCCAATTCAAGAACAAGGTAAAAAGAATGAATGGGATTATAAATTAGCGCCTGTTTATTTTGTAGGCATTTTAGATTTTATTTTTGATGACCACAAGGATGAAAAAGAACTTTTGCATGTAGTGGAATTGAAAAATCAAAGAGGGCAAGTTTTTTATGATAAATTAAAATTGATTTATTTGGAGCTTCCTAAATTCAAAAAGACAGAAGAGGAATTGGAAACTCATTTTGATAAGTGGCTGTATATTTTTACGCATCTTTCTCAATTGCAAGACCGACCAAAAAAATTGCAAGAAAGAATTTTTACTAAGCTATTTAAGGCAGCCGAAATTGCGAAATTCAGCCCAAAAGAAAGAAAGGCTTATGAGAATAGCTTGAAGTATTATCGAGATATTAAGAATGTAGTCGATACTTCAAGAGAAGAAGGACGTGAAGAAGGACGTGAAGAAGGACGTGAAGAAGGACGTGAGAAAGGTCGTGAAGAAAGAAATATAGAAATAGCAAAAGAACTTAAAAAGAACGGGGTCGCTGTTGAAATAATTATGCAATCTACAGGTCTTTCAAAGGAAGAAGTTAAAAATCTATAGAAGAAAAATAGACATTAAAAAATGAGTGTGCAAAAGGAACTATATACTTATCCATTTAAGGCAGCCGAAATTGCGAAATTCAGCCCAAAAGAAAGAAAGGCTTATGAGGATAGCTTGAAGTATTATCGAGATATTAAGAATGTAGTCGATACTTCAAGAGAAGAAGGACGAGAAGAAGGACGTGAAGAAGGACGTGAAGAAGGACGTGAAGAAGGACGTGAAGAAGGACGTGAGAAAGGACGTGAAGAAAGAAATATAGAAATAGCAAAAGAACTTAAAAAGAACGGGGTCGCTGTTGAAATAATTATGCAATCTACAGGTCTTTCAAAGGAAGAAATCGAGAATTTGTAATGGAAAATGCCCATCAAAAAAAGCCCTATCCAAAAAATGAATAGGGCTTTTTCAATATTAAAAAAAAGCAAAAACCTACCGTTTCTTAAACTTAAACGTACTAGACAAATCGGCTTTCCCTTCCATTACTTCCAATAAATCTTGCTCAATCGTCACCATTTTGCCATTGATAGCAGCATTTGGATTAGAAGCCGATTTGACCTTGCCAGGGAAGTGATATACCGTTTTATAAGTCGCACCAACGAACATCATTTTTGCCATCGCCATTTCTTCGCCAGCAAAAAGATTTTCTTCAGGAGCTTCACTTTTAGCGCGGGTCAGCGTCTTTTTTGACCATTTAAATAGCTTACCTGTGGCTGTATTAGAGCTTGGAAATAAGCCACCGCCAGCCATGTCGCCCATGCCACCTAGTGGATTTTCCTCGCTACCTGCGGCAGATAATTTATCCATATTTTTCAAGAAATAATCAATATCTGCCACCTTATCAAAGTCTAAAGTGTATTGCATAATGAATTTTTCCTTGCTTTCGCTAGCCGTAACTTCTAGTTTTACTTTATCGTAAAAATCTTTACGGTCAAGCGTGCGGTCAGCCGCTGGAATGTCTTTGAAATAGATAGTCGTATCCGTTTCGATGACTTCATTGAGAGCATCGGTGTCGCCACCTTCTTCGCCTTCTTCTGCCATCGATTCGCCCATAGAACGCATCAAAGAAAGCGTACTGGCTTCCATCATGGCGCTCATGTCAATGGTCATGGTGTATTTTCCAGAACCATTTTTATTCAAGAAAATTTCTTCAATAATGTCAATACAGCTCGTAAAAGTGAGCGAAAATCCTACTAAAAGGAGGAATAGTAAACGTTGCATATTGTTTAATTAGGAGTTAGAAAATTAGGAATTAGGAATAGCTAATTAGGCGAACATATGTATGGCGCTATTCTTCACCGGACGCTGTGCGCTAATTCGTAATTCCTAATTAAAGTTACCTGCCTTTCAAGACTTCTCTTGAAATAACTAGTTTTTGTATCTCGGAAGTGCCCTCGCCGATAGTACACAGCTTGGCATCACGATAGAATTTTTCGACCGGAAAATCTTTGGTATAGCCGTAGCCACCGTAGATTTGCACCGCATCTTCCGCTACGCGAACCGCAGTTTCAGAAGCGTAATATTTAGCCATGGCACAAATTTTCGTGTTGGTGCGACCTTCGTCTTTTAAGTGTCCCGCTTTGCGCGTTAATAGCTCAGAAGCTTCGATTTGCGTCGCCATATCTGCCAATTTGAAGCTAATTGCTTGAAAACTAGAGATAGGTTTGCCGAATTGCTGGCGTTCTTGTGAGTAATTAACGGCTGCTTCATAAGCCCCTTTTGCAATACCAATCGACAAAGCAGCAATCGAAATACGACCACCGTCTAGTATTTTCATCGATTGAATAAAGCCATCGCCTTCTTTGCCTAATAATTGGTCTTTATGAATGCGGCAGTCGCTAAAAATCATTTCAGCGGTTTCCGAAGCGCGCATACCGAGCTTATTTTCTTTCTTGCCGGCGGTGAAACCAGCTGTGCCGCGCTCTATCAAAAAGGCAGACATACCGTGGCTATCCAACAACTCACCAGTACGTACAATAACGACTGCTAAGTCGCCACTTTTACCGTGGGTGATGAAGTTTTTTGCGCCATTTATCACGTAATAATCGCCATCTTTTTCGGCAACACAACGCATTCTACCGGCATCAGAACCCGTATTTGGCTCGGTCAAACCCCATGCGCCAATCCATTGACCAGATGCTAATTTTGGTAAGTATTTTTGTTTTTGTTCCTCATTGCCAAACATCAATAAGTGATTGGTACACAAGGAGTTATGTGCTGCCGTCGATAAGCCGATAGAGCCACAAACTTTAGCAATTTCTTCTACTATAGTAATATATTCTTGATAGCCTAAGCCAGAGCCGCCATATTCTTCCGGTACGAGTACGCCAAGGAAACCTTGCTCGCCCATTTTATGAAATAAATCTTTCGGAAAATGCTGGCTTTCGTCCCATTCCATAACGTGTGGGCGAATATGTGTCTCTGCAAAGTCGCGTGCGCTTTGCTCTATCATCTGCAAGTTTTCGAGTGCTTCTGCTGTCATTGATTTTAATTAATTAGGAATTAGAAATTACGAATTAGCAATTAAAACACTTTAGTTTGCTAATTTTTCCTGTTTCGTTTTGAAAAAAATGTGGTGGTGGTTTTGTAGGTTTTTAACAAAATAAAAACTACAAAAAAGGACGTTTTGTTGCGTCAAGGTACACAAAGATAGAAATAATTTGTGGCTTGTTTTCTTTCCTATGGCAGAAGCGAATAGATATACCAAATACTTTATACCTTAGCTCTCACAAAAATCAACAAAACAAGCAAAATATGCCAAGCCACAACGCGACTTTACAACATCAACTATTCCACGCCACTTTCTTTCTCGAACGGCTGGCTTACTATGGAATGCGGGCTTTATTAGTCCTCTATTTAATCCAAGATTTGGAATTAAGTAATTCGGATACCTTTAGTTATTACGGCACCTTTACTATTGCTGCTTACATCTTGGCGATGCCAGCAGGTTTGTTTTCGGATTTAGTTTTTAATCGTAAAATCGGAGCTATTATAGGGAGCGGTCTTGCTTGTGTAGGCTATCTTTTTCTATTCATGAACAATAGTTTGACTTTTACATTTATTGCGCTAGGGTTGATAGCACTCGGAACTGCGTTTTTTAGGACGAGTGTATTAGCCTTGTTAAGTGAATATGCTCCGCGCAAAAGTGTCGATAGAACGAAGACTTTTGTCATTAATTATTTGTTGATTAATTTAGGGGCGACATTAGGTGTCATGCTCATCGGATTGGTCGGGGAGAAGCTGGGTTTTAGGCTAGGTTTTGGTGCTGCTGGAGTGGTTTTATTGTTGGCATTAGGGTTGTTGTTATGGGCGGTAAAGTTGGGCGACTTTTCGGCTGAAACGACTATGGATATTGATTTTTCGACAAATACACTCTTTCCTGAAAATATTTTAGATGCGCCATTAAGTAAGGGAAGTAGTCTCAGTTTTAGGGAAACAGAATTGAATGTTTTTCACTATTTATTGATGCTGGGTATTCCTATTATAATTGGACTTTTTTGGGGCGCATTTGAACAAACTAGCCATATTTTTAATGCCATTGTACGTGATGGTTTTGAGGTTTTGGGAATGACTTTTCAGGGAAGTAGCTATTATGCCTTGAACGGCTTTTTGACTGTTGGAGGCTGTTTGTTGTTCTTTGTTTATCTGCATCAAAAACGAACGTTTAGTAACTTAATTAGCATCGGAATAGGCTTTTTAATAGCTGTATTAGCTTTGGTATTTACATACATGTTATCTAGTAATATGAGCGACCCTTCGGCTACGAATGCGGTGTTACTTGTCACTATTTTATTCGGCATTGCAGAGGTGCTTATTGCGCCGATTAGTATCGCGTTTATGACGCGTATTAGCCCACCAAAATTTACAGCGACCTTCATCGGATTGTATTTTTTGATAACTGGAGGAATGAATAAATTGTTTTCTCTTCTAAACGATGCAGGCTTAAATTTTTATGGCGAAGACCTACTTATTGGAATATTTATAGTAGTTCTAACTTTGGGCGGCGTTTTCTTAATTGGCGGGCGTTCTTTACTGAAAAAAGACTTGAATGGAATAGATTAATAAATTTGCTCTAAAAGTCATTCATATTGGGTAGTCATATTTTGAAGAAAGGCTATTTAAAAAGCCCTGTAATACTTGGTATTACAGGGCTTTTTTGAGAAAAAATAGCGAAAATTTCGCTATTCAAAGTAAGAATCTAATGAACTCTTTAGAGCCACTATATTTTTTTCAGACAGCTTGCAAAAACTAAATAACTGCGACTGAATGACTTCAAAAGCCGCTTTAGTATTGCCTTTTTTCAATGCTGTTGATACTATTTTTAAATTTTCATCTACTAACTTAGCAAAATGGGCACATTGTTCGGTAGAAAATTGCGGTACGTTTTTCTTTAGCTCAAGAAAAGTAATGAAGGCGTGAATTAATTTACCCTTTGCTTCGCCCTCTTTCATACCCTTAGTAATATAACGGTCCACAGTACTCCCTTTTACATAATCTACTCCTACTTGCATTTCTTTTAATTTTTTAGTAAGTATTTTTTGTTCTCTTGGAGATAGTTGAAAAACGTAGTGAATATAAACAAACAAACTTTCCAAAAAAGAACGTTTTTCTTCTTCCGTTAGTTTCCATTTTACAAATATAAAGATTTCCTCCGTCTTTTCCAATAGAAATTGCGTATCACCGAAATGTTTGAACAACAAAAAGGAACTGCGCATGAGATAGCCCGTTTTTAATTGGAATAAGAACTCATCAGCAATGACACTCAAATCTATCAAATGATAATCAAAATCAGGAAAATAAGCGCGATAATCTTCGTTTGGTAAGTCGAAACTTTCCGAAAAGGATTTCTTTTTCCACTTCTCTTTTCCGTGATAAATGACAATCGGAACTATCGGAATACGCTTTTTATCATCCGCATATTGGCTGGCATAAGCCTCCGTCAAATAACGCAAAAGTTGGTCATTAATACTATCATCATAATAGCTTTTATGCTCAAACAAAAAAACGATTTCTAAACTTTTGCCCTCTTTTGTACGACAAGTATAAACAATATCCAGAAAAAATTCCTGCAATTGCTTATTCAAATAAGACGTTTCCGAACGCTTAAAAGTCCGAAAATCAATCATGTCATACATCCATTTTGGTAAAAAATGACGAATGACAGCACGTGCTTCCGACTTCCGATATAGCACTTTTTTGACCAAGCGGTCGTGTAGGTTTTTCATAGTTAGTGGTATTTTGTTTGGCAAAAATACCATTTTAGGATAAAAAAGGGTGTCCTTTGTCTGTGATTGTCAAATTTAATAATTACAGATAGAATGCCTTTTGATATAGCTATAATTCAGTTGGAATAAATAAGTGGTGTTACACGGTATTAATCATAACGAACGAATATTAGTTTATTGTTCTTCTATTTATGAAAAACGGATAACACCACTTTGCTATTCAAATCAAATATCTAAGCAGCCTATTTATTCAACTTCCAATCATAATCTTGATAAGAAACCGCCGCGCCACTATTGATTTTAGTATTGGAATACTTATTTAAATAAGTCACCAAATCATCACCAAAATCAACCGCATACCATTCAAATATTTTCGAGACTTTCACCGCATCTGCACCAATGGTATTGTATTGACTATTATTGATGAATTTCTTCGCCAAAGCCGTCAATGTACCGCTCAAACCTTCTGCTTTAAAGGCTTTGTTATACAATGGTGGACATGATTTTGCAGCACAATTGACCGCAAAATGAATACGACCATCTTTATAAGTTGGGCGAATAATATCGTTCTCAATATTGTTTAAAGAGTAGGTTTTTTCGCCAATTTTAATCCATTTTACATCCCAAGGCTTACCATCGTGTAGGTCGGTAATGCTTGCTACTGGATAATTTTTCAAAATTAATTTAACCGTATAAGCATTGTATGCATTCAGCCAAAATGCCTTCGCTTCATCACGAGACCAATCCGATTGGGGCGCATTTTCGCTCAAAAGTGTCAAATATTCATCCAAAGTGCTTTCATTGGACTTCAAACCATCATAATTTACTTTACCAGTGCTACTCACATAGCGGCTCAATAAACCATTCCAAATTTCATGCGTCGGTACAGCCGCTTTCGCAGGTTCTGGTGCTGCTGGCGTCGTTTCTTCCACTACCTCCATGGGCTTTTCCGGACGCTGTGTAGGCGTTTTTATGGGTTTGGTTGTCGTCTGCACATTTTTGGGTGGAGTAGGGGCGGGCGTGCTATTGCTAGTCGTATTGCTATTCGGTTTAGGCGCAGGAGCAGGCTTTGGCGTAGCTGCTTGTTGTGCTTTTTCTTGCTCTGCCTTGGCAGCGTTTTTAGCAAATTGGCCACGCAATTTGGAAGAAGGCGGTGCATTATCAGCTCCTTTCATTTTTCCACTTTCGGTTACTTCTAGGCTTGGTTTAGAGTCGTCCACAGGGGGCGATTTTGCGATAGCTGTGGCTCTATTAAGCTCTTTTTCGGCAGCTAGACGGGCATTTCGCTCTGCCGAAGCCGTTGCGGGGTCGCTTGGTGCATCTTGTGTTTGTGTCTTATTATTGCAACTTACCAAAATAAATAAGGCAAATAAAAGGGTGCTATTCAAGAACTTAGTCATGTTTAGTTGATTTTATGTAAAAATAAAAACGGGCAAAACGCTATTAGTAATCGCGTCGTTTTCAGAAAAGAGAACAAATGTAAGCATTAAAAAGATAGCTAATAGCAAGACTTTTAACGATTATTTAAAGCCAAATACTATCAAAATCCTATGAAAATGCCCGAAATGTATGGAAATGGACATTTTTTAGTTTAGCAGCTTTATGCTTTCCTTAGTTCGTGAAGCGTCTCTTTTTAGGGCTGAATGCGTCGGTTTACTCCGTGAATGAACTTTTCTTTTATGTGATTGTCTTTCCCTAAAGATTTGGGCAACGGCTTAATCTTTTTAGCTTTGCCCTAGCAATAATTTTGTAAGGGAGTTTGTAGAAAATAAGCTAGCAAATTTAGCGCAGTTATTTTTTCTTTAGACCAGGCAAAAAACACAGGCATAGCCTTCGTTATGACGAGCATTTTTAAGGCTGTATAAAGTAAAAAGAACAAGTATAATGGTCTAAGTTATTGAATTTTATCGTTACTTACAATCAATGGTAAAATGATGGAACTATTTAATCATCCAGACCATTCTCGGAGTAAGTTACGGGATTTCGTTTTACGCAATAATCATTCAAATAGTAAGCATGTCGGTAATCGTTGAAAATTTAACGAAAATATACGGAACACAACGCGCGGTCAATCAGGCGAGTTTTGAGGTAAAGAAAGGAGAAATATTGGGTTTTTTAGGACCAAATGGCGCGGGAAAAACGACGACCATGAAGATATTGACCTGCTTTTTGCCACAAACAGAAGGCAAAGCAAGTGTCTGTGGTTTTGATGTAGAAACAGATAGCATTGAAGTACGTAAACGCATCGGTTATTTGCCAGAACATAATCCCTTGTATAAGGATATGTATGTGCGCGAATATTTGAATTTTGTGGGCTTATCACATGGCATTCCAAACCGCAAAAAGCGCATCGCAGAGATGGTCGAAATGACGGGCTTAGGACGTGAGCAACATAAGCTAATTGGTTCATTATCAAAAGGTTATCGGCAGCGGGTTGGTTTGGCGCAAGCTATGATACATGATCCTGAGGTTTTAATTTTAGATGAACCGACTTCTGGTCTTGACCCAAACCAACTAGTGGAAATACGTAACTTAATCAGGCAAATCGGAGCGGAGAAAACAGTGATTTTTTCGACGCATATTATGCAAGAAGTACAAGCCTTGTGCAACCGTGTTATCATCATTAATAAAGGCGAAATTGTGGCAGATGACCCCATCGCTGCGCTGCAAAAACGGGTGTCAGCCAATAATGTCTATACTATTGAGTTTGAAACGCCGGTGGCGCAAAAAATACTCGAAGCTATACCGGGCGTAAGTGCGGCAGAACAACTGGGGAGCGACAAAAAATGGCGTCTTTTAACGACTGAAACGACTGATATTCGTTCGACTATTTTCCGCTATGCGGCAGATAATAATTTATCGCTTTTAGAATTGCGACAAGACACGGTGAGTGTGGAAGATGTATTTAGAAAATTAACAAAATAAAAATTAATTTGAGATTACTTTTGCTCCTGTTTTTAGGCTTTACTTATAGCAATATAAATGCCCAAGTCGATAGTTTGGTCGTCACGCCCAACTATAAATTTGAAGCGGGTATTTACTTGACTTTTGAAGCATTTCAACGCAATCAACCCGATTACAGTTGGGATGATTTGCGTACGAACCTAGCCTTCAATCCGCAGACATTTATGACGCAAGTGGAATATATTCAAGCACAAAAAGCAGGCTCAGAAATGTTGAATTTAGATAGTATTTGGGGGATTTGTATTGAAGGTATTCCATTTATTCGCTTAGAAAAAGGGGCAGTTAAAAAGGAACTGACTACTTTTGCGGGCTTGCAAGTACGAGGTAAAATTTGCTATTTTAATTACACTTCTACAAGAACACGAGAAGTGGAAATTACGGCATATAATCCTTACAATGGCCGTCCATTTCGGCAAGGTATTATTGAGAAAACGGAGGATATCGTTGTCGAAAAAATGCTTGATTTTGAAACAGGTGCAACCAATTCTTTTACTCAAGAGAAATTCTTGGAATGGATAGCTAATGATGAAAAATTAAGCCGTTCGGTAGCAGAATTAGAAGCCTCTGAATTTAAAAAATTGTTTAAATCATTATTGATTTATAATGATAGACATGAAGTGAGAATATATAGTGAATAATTAATAGTGGAATAATGAATAATTGATAATGTGCTGTAAATCAGTAGTTAAACACTGCGCTAATATTCAATCAATCATTCATTCAATCATTCATTCAAAAATTCAGTCATTAAAAATGGTAAGTATATTTAGAAGAGAAATTAACGCTTTTTTCAGTTCATTAGTCGGCTATATTGTCGTCGGTGTGTTTCTGATTATATTGGGTTTAGTGATGTGGTTTTTTCCAGATACGAGTTTGCTGAATTACAATTATGCGACTTTAGACCAGTTGTTTGACATGGCGCCGCTTATCTTTTTATTTCTTATTCCTGCGCTTACGATGCGTTCGTTTGCGGAAGAAAATCAGAGTGGAACGATAGAATTATTAACCACTCGGCCACTCACGGATTGGCAGATTGTATTGGGTAAATATTCGGCAGTTATTGCCTTATTAATCTTCGCTTTACTACCGACTTTGCTTTATTATTATACGGTACATCAATTGGGCTCGCCCGTCGGAAATTTAGATAGTGGCGCGATTGCGGGTTCCTATATTGGTTTGTTGTTTTTGGCTGGGTGCTTCGCATCTATTGGGCTTTTTGCCTCCTCATTGACCAAAAATCAAATCGAAAGTTTCTTGCTAGGTATGTTCCTTTGTTTTATCTTTTATTGGGGCTTTTTCTTTTTGAGTAAGTTACCTATTTTCGTAGGGAAAGTAGATGATATTGTACAAATGTTGGGAATTGATTTACATTATAAATCCATTAGTCGTGGTGTAATCGACTCGCGTGATGTGGTTTATTTTTTGAGTATAATTGGCATCTTTTTGACGGGAACGGTGGTGTCCCTAGAACGTCGGAAGTGGTAAGTAACTCGTTTTTCCAAAACGAGCTATCACGTTCGGCTATCTAATTTGCCGAAAGGACTGCTCGTTTTGGAAAAACGAGTTAGGTATGGCTGCTCGTTCGGGCTAGCAGCCCATGCTACTTTAAATAAAAGCAATTAGACCATAGATATTAGCGATTAGATAAGGGCTAAACCGCAAAGTCGGAAAGTCTAATATCTAATATCTAACATCTAACATCTAAAAAAAGAACATGAGTAAAAAATTGCAATCCATACTTACTTTAGGCTTGGTGATAGGCATTTTTGTCTTTCTCAATATCCTGAGTGGTCTATTTTATGGAAGCCTTGATTTGACGGAAGATAAACGCTTTACCTTGACGGAAAAGACCGTTGAATTGCTAGGCGATATAGATGAACCGGTCTATATTCGGGTGCTTTTAGAGGGCGACTTTCCTGCCGGATTTAAGCGTTTGCAGCGAGCGACTTTGGAGATGATGAACGACTTACGCAGTCATTCGGGCTATATTGAGTGGGAATTTCAAAATCCAAGCGAAGGTACTCCGGAAGAAGTAGCAGAACGGTACAAAAAACTATACGACGATGGTATTCAGGGGCGCAAATTATTTGTAGGTGATGCGGCTTCTAAGAAGGAAGAAATCATTTTTCCTTATGCCATTATTACTTATAAAGGGCGTACGAAGAAGATAAATTTATTGGAAGCACAACTACCCGGTTCTGGTGGTGACCCGATTTTGGCGCAAGAGCAAGCCATTAATAAATCGGTTAATTTGTTGGAGTATAAATTTGCAAATGCCCTGCGAATAGTGCAACGAACGAGTAAGCCAATATTGGCTTATTTGCAAGGACATGGCGAGTTGAATGAAATGCAGGTAAAGGATTTTACGAATACGTTACGCCCACATTATGAGGTTGGTTTTTTTGAATTAGATAGCAATTATCAAGTTCCATCAGGTATTGATATGTTGATTATTGCAAAACCAACACAACGCTTTGATGATAAGGAAAAATTCAAAATTGACCAATATATTATGAATGGTGGGCGCGTGATGTGGCTCATCGACCGTATTGATGTGAACTTGGATAGTATGGGCGGAAAACCCTTTTTCGTGCCGCGTGATTATGACTTGAATTTAGAAGATATTTTGTTCAATTATGGTGTACGAATTAAGCCAAGTTTGGTTCTGGATAAGCAAGCTTCGCCTATTCCACAAGTCATTGGTTATGAGGGGGGTAAGCCGCAGCAATCGCTATTTGATTGGTATTATCATCCACTATTGACAGGGAATACTAATCACCCCGTTTCCAAAGGAATTGGTTTAGTAAATATGCAATTTCCGTCGTCTTTAGACACGACGGTCACGATAAAAGCACCGATAAAACGAGAAGTCTTATTAACCACAAGTGACTATAGTAAAGAGCAATTTTTGCCGATGCGCGTGAGCTTTGATATTTTGCAACAGCAGCCAACAGATAGCTGGTTTAATACGAAAAATATTCCAGTAGCAATGCTGTACGAAGGCGAATTTCCATCCTTTTTTACTAATCGAATTGATGATGATTTTAAAGCAACCTTAAAACAAATTGACGCCGAATTTAAAGCAACGAGTGTTCCTAACCGTATGATTGTGGTTTCGGATGGCGACATTATCAAAAACTTGGTCACTGCGGATAGTTATATGCCCTTGGGCTTCAATCAATTTAGTGGTCAGTTGTATGATAATAAAAGCTTCTTACTCAATGCCGTCGAACATTTGATGGATGATGAGGGTTTCTTGGAGGCGCGGACGAAAACAGTCAAATTGCGCTTATTAAATAAAACAAAAGCACAAGCCGAAAAAACAAAATGGCAGTGGATTAATTTGCTTATCCCTGTTGTTATTTTACTAATTTGGGGCTGGATTTGGAATTATATTCGTCGTAAAAAATACGCATCAGTTTAAAGATGTTAGATAATGGACTTTAGATATTAGACAAGACAATTAAAATTTGATGATTTGGTCTATTTTTAATCTAAAGTCTAATGTCTATCATCTAATATCTAAAAAAAATAGCTATGAAAAAATCAACTATTATTTTGCTCTTATTGTTTCTCGTTTTGGGAGGTAGCACGGCTTGGTACATGAGTACAAAAGGAGGCGAAAAGAATTCAACTTCGACTTATGATGCATCTGACCGGCATTTTGCGATAGAAAATCCAGACGAAATCTATAAAATATTTGTTGCAGACCGCAAAAAAGGAACAACACATACACTTGTTCGTAATGCGGACAATACTTGGACTTTGGATAATGAATATCTTGCGAATACACGTATGGTTGGGCTACTGCTCAATACCATGAAACATTTGCAGATGCAATCCATTCCTTCGGCGGCAGGCACGAAAAATATCTTGAAGCGTTTAGCATCTGACCAAGTGAAAGTGGAGGCTTATGATAAGGACAATAAGCGCATCAAAACCTACTATGTAGGCGGCACCAATAAAGGCGATACAGGCACTTATTATTTGATGGAAAATAGTGTGCAGCCTTATATTATGGAAGTACCTCACTTTGTGGGAGGGCTACGTGTTCGATACAATATTAATGTGCAAGACTGGCGAAGCAAAGAGTTGTTTACGATGGATGCGGCTGATATTATGAAGGTTTCAGTGGAGTATCCGAAGCAAAAAAGTAAGTCTTTTGTCATAGAGAAGAAAGGAGAAGAAACTTATGAAGTTGCGCCTTTTTATGACTTTACGAAAGCGGCAAAACAACCCATGAATGCTAGTAAAGCCAGTCATTATTTTGAAAATTTTCCAGAAATTTTTGTCGAAGCCTATGTTAATGACCATCCTAATCGGGAGAAGGTATTGACTTATGTGCCTTTCGCAAAAATCACAGTGACAACGAAAGATGGTACTGAAAAGGTATTAGATTTATATCCACGTGAAAACCGTGATAGAAACGGTAATTTGCGCTCAGATACGGTCGATAAATATTTTGGTAGCATAGATAATAATGCCGATATGACGCTTATTCAGCACCGCGTTATTGAGCAGATTTTGTGGAATTATTCGACCTTCTTTTCTTAGAAATAAAAGACAGTTACTACACAAGTTAGTCCATATTTTATGAATATGGACTAACTTGTTTTGCGCACTTTTCCCTTTAAACTCCTACACACATGCTAGAGAAAACAGCCTATCTTAATCAAATACTTGTTGGGGATTGTCTGGAAATATTGCAGACAATACCTGATAAATCCATCGATTTAATTTTTGCAGACCCGCCTTATAATTTGCAAATTAAGCAAGGACTATTGCGCCCTAACCAGACGGTGGTAGATGGTGTTTTTGATAAATGGGACCAGTTTTCTTCTTTTCAAGCTTATGATGAATTTACTAAAAAATGGTTGACCGAATGCAAGCGCATTTTGAAAAAAAAAGGTGCTATTTGGGTGATTGGTAGCTACCACAATATCTATCGAGTAGGGGCGATTATGCAAGACTTAGGCTTTTGGTTGCTGAATGATGTGTTGTGGGTAAAGACCAATCCAATGCCAAATTTTCGCGGTACGCGCTTCCAAAATGCACATGAAACCATGCTTTGGGCATCTACTGGACAAAAGGCAAGATATACCTTCCACTATAAGGCAATGAAGGCTTATAATGACGACCTACAAATGCGCAGCGACTGGCATATTCCAATTTGTAGTGGGCCAGAACGCCTGAAAATTAATGGACAAAAAGCACACTCGACACAGAAGCCGGAGGAGTTATTATGGCGTGTGATTTTGGCCACTTCTAATGTGGGGGATGTGGTGCTTGACCCTTTTTCGGGTAGCGGAACGACGGCAGCAGTTGCAAAGCGTTTGGGGCGTAATTTTGTGGGCATTGAGCGTGAAGCAAAATACATTAAAGTCACTAAAAAGCGACTGGCGGCTGTGGAAGTTTTGCCGGAAGCATTGTTGAATTATAAAATCGAAACCAAGCCGCCCAAAGTACCTTTTGGCAATCTTCTGGAGACAAAAATGGTGCAAGTAGGGGAGTTTGTCTATTCAAAAGACCAAAAAAATAAAGCTGAAATACAAGCGAATGCGAGTTTATTGTGGAATGATATAGCTGGTTCTATTCATAAAATTAGTGCAACTATTTTGAACAAATCGGCAAATAATGGCTGGGCATATTGGTATGTATTACGAGATGAAAAACTGGTCAGTATTGACGAATTGCGCTATGAATATGCTGCGCAATATTTGACGAAAAAAGAGTAAATTTCATGTTGGAGTGTGCCAAAATCATCTTCGGTATTAATTTTTTTGGCTTGTTCTGTTTGCCAAGCTTCTAGTTCTTCAGTCGTATATTGATGCGGATTTTTCACTTTTTTTTGCAAAAGTAAGTGAAAAGAATTAAATAAGTTGTGCCATAATGCGCCGTTATTTTTTCTTCTAAAGAATTCAAAAAGTCATTGTATAGCCTACGCTACGGAACTATTTTTTCATCGTTCCTCAGTTATTATTTCAACAACTTACGCACCTCTTTATCTGGAAAATTTTTAGCGATTAAATGGACACGAACCCGATAGTTTTCAGCATAAGAAGTACGCCCAAATAGCGTGGCAAATTCAGCAAATTCTGCTGCAAATGCTCGCAATAAACTTTCGTCATAGCGATAATAATCAGCTTCTAATACATAGAATAATTCTTCCATACTACGCTTGTATTCGCGACGAATTTTGTCATAACCATTTTTGAAACTAGGGCTAGTTTGTTGATTGGGCGCGAGCGTTAATTTTAACTCTTCATACATGTCCATTCCGTGCCAACTCAACCAAGCGTCAAGCAATAAGCAGTCTAATACTTCGGGGCCAAAACGCTCTTCTGGCTCGCTATCTTCTATGTAATAAATTAATATTCGAAAGCCAATTCCACGTACTTTTTCGTATTCAATAATTCGATTACCAAGATTTCTATCGGTATCAATTAGCCTTGCAAAATTTTCACGCGCCATCAGTCGAGTAAACAAAGTACCCGAATAATCACTGCCTTTTCGAGGCAAAGAAAACTTATCAATTTCGTAGATTTCGTCGAAGAGTTGAACGGCTGCATTATAATCTGCTGCTGTCCATATTTTGGAGGGGTCTTTCAATCCCATTTCCTGAAAATCCGCTACGGAAGGCGAATTGTCGGGGTAAGTTGTGACGTTTGTTTGTGCGTTTATTACTGTCGGAAAAAGCCAACAACAAAGCACGAAAAGGGGGGCAAGATGTGGGTATTTTATGCTTGCCATTTTGTTAATGAGTAATTAGCAATGAAATAATTAATAGTTGCTAACATATTATTAATCAATTCGTTATAATCGAAAATAAATAAACTATTTCTACTGCTTACGTTTTGTATTTATGGTTGCAACTAGTGGTTTAAGTCATAAGTAATTCACAATTATGAAAAAGATATTAGACGATGGATATTAGATAGACGATGAATTTGAAACCATACAACTCCTAATTTTCGCCTACCGTTGAAACGGTAGGCTTCCTGTCCGCGTCTTAAAACACTTTTTTGTACTAAAACCCGGACAGGAAGCCCACGGTTTTAACCGTGGGGCAATATAATAGGCGATATAATAGGCGATATATTCAAAGTTGTATGGTTTCAAAGAAGATGAAGACGAAATAGATGTGCAGATAGTCTATTGCGTCTAAAAATCTAAACATCTTATCATCTGTCTAAGGTCTAAAATCTAATGTCTTTTTGTGAATTATTTATGATATATTCCACTAAGTAGCACACCTCAATTATTTCAGTAATTTGAAAACATCTTTTTCCGCCTATTTCCTCCAAAAAATAAGTCCGTAGCTACGGCTATGCACTGATTTTTTAAAGAAAATATACGAAAAAATCTTGTCCTCAAATTTTCCGAAATAATTAACGTGTCCTACTTAGTAGTCGGACCTAATCTTTTTTTGCAAAAATTGCTCCATAAAATAAAACGCTTTTTTACTCAAAAAATTATGCATTATTAAAAAACAGGACAAGCCTTGAATACTTCCGGCGGCGCGACTTTGGTGAAGATATAAATGAGTGCTAATTCGGGGCCGCCACGCTTATTGGTCGCTATTTGAAATTCGGAAATATTGATGTCATAACTGAATGCAGCTGTCCAACTTCGATAACCCAATTCGATGGAAGGAATAATCGCGTCGCCAAAATCGCTGGCAGCACCGCCGGAACGATAGGAGGTCAGAAAAGCAATAGATTGTTCGCGGTCGGGACGAAGATTGAGGTGATAACGAAGTCCTGTTCCCACTACAAATTCAGCAGCAGTAGCACGACTAAAATCACCTTGCACATGCCATAATGCATGTCCTTTGATATCCATTTTTGGATGAAATTGCACCCAAGCATCGCCATAAAACGTCAGTCGTGCTGCTAATTGTACATTAGGGTCTTGAAAAAACGAATTTTTAGGACGATTGATTTGATGTAATGCTGCGCCCATATCTATTTGTGTGCGGCTTTTTTTGCCTATTTCATAGTGCATATTGAAGCCCGCCCCGAATTTGGTAATGTTGGTATTATCAAGTAAAAGCGTCTCGCCACTGCCTAAATTTTCTTGAAATTGGTCGCCATTAAATTGATTTGCCCAAGTCAGTAAATCAGGATTGAAACGACGGCTGCTGAAACCATAATTGAGACCTAAAGATAGGCTCATTTCTCGTGTCAATCGTAGATTGTAACCCGCTGCCAGGGAAACTTCTCCGAGTGTCATTTCTCCATCGCCGGCTTTGTCGAGGTTGACTTGTAAGCCGCCATTTAAAGTGCCCAAACCAAATAAAGGCATGATTTTTCCGTCGCCACCAAAGGCAAAAGTGGTATAAGCCACAGGCACGGAAGCCCACTGCGAACGGTAATTTGCTACGCCGCGATAGTCGCCTTTAAAGACGCCTACCAAAGCCGGATTTAGGTTTTGAGGCGAATGATAAAACTGCGAAAAATGAATATCTTGCGCATTTGCAGTGGAGTAACTGCAAAGTAAAAAGAGCGTATATAGGAGTATTTTTGCGTTCTTCATGGTGGTTTATTTTTCACAGTGGATGGCAAATGCAGAGGCTTATGAGTGAATGCATTAACCATAATTACCTATTAAATACCAAGATAATACGATTTCGCTGCTTGTAGGTAATATTTCTTTCGATATTGTCAGATATTGACTAGAATGAAGCACTTTTGAGTGAGCATGGAGGCAAATATCTTTAGCTAATTAACTGTAACTTTGCAGTAAATTTTAATCAAAAATACATCAAATGCGTTTTTATATATTCTTTTTTAGCTTGATTGCTAGCCTAAGTATAGCTTCTTGCGTAGAGGAAAACTCGAATTCGACGACCACTGAAAATACTACGATTGATAACGTGATAGAAATACCTTCCGAAGCACCAACGGTGTACTTAGGATGCCGAACGACTACCAACGACGAAGCAGACGCACCACACTATGATTTGTATTTCTATGTGGCAGATAAAAAAACTCGAGTAGCTGAGGCGGATGCTTGTAAGGCTATTGAAAAAATAGATTATGAACGCTATCATATTCCCAAAAATGCGACTATGGCAGTTGGTGGCTATTATGCAGGCTTAGGCAATTGTTTTTATATCACCATAGATGCTGGAAATCCAATAGTTTGGCAAGTTTTAACTTTTGAAGAAACGCCAGATAAGCCTGAAATTAAGAAGCTGGCTTATCATAAGGAAGGGCGTTTTGGGAGGTATTAAATAAAAGGTTTTTTACATAGTACCTCAACGTCCGCGTCTCGAAATGCTTGTTGAGCGATTTATTAATTGCAATGATTGTACACTAATTCTGAATGCGGGCTGTTGGTCTATAATTCGTTGAATATTCGTAGGTAGCTGTGTGGCCATGTACTGGGAAATCTAGTTGTTTTGCTCGTCACTAATGCGATAAATATCGTACATCAAATATCGTACATCAAATATCGTACATCAAATATCGTACATCAAATATCGTACATCAAATATCGTACATCGTACATCAAATATCAAAAATAACTCTAGTGCATTCTATCACCCCGGAGTTCCATTGTTTTTAGAATTTCGGCTTCATGCGCCAAATATTCTTTCCAGCGTGCGCGTGCTTTTTCTTTGCCAGCGTATTTTTCAGCCAAGTCAATAAACAATACATAATGCCCTGCTTCAGAGACCATAAACATGTGATAAAATTTCTTTAATTCATCGTCATTAATATGCAAAGACAGTAAGCGAAAACGCTCACAGCTACGGGCTTCAATCAAGGCACAAATTAATAAATCTTCCAGTAATTGGTCTTCACGAGAGCCACCACCGCGCATAAATTTACGTAAGGCATGCACATATTCGTCCTTGCGTTGGCGACCTAATACCAATCCTCTTTTCTTCAATTCTGCCAAAACCAAGCGAAAATGTCCCCATTCTTCCGTCACTATCGGAGCGAGTGCTTCGACCAATTCCGTGCGTTCAGGATGCCGCTGAATAAGGGTGATGCAATAGGTGGTTGCCTTTTGTTCGCAATACGCATGGTCAGTTAAAATATCACCCAAATCCATCTCCGCAAGGTTTACCCAACGCGGGTCAGTCGGCAATTGTAAGCCTAACATACGGACAGTAGCAAGTTCTTGAGATGCGGTCATTTATTGAATGATTGAATGATTGAATGATTGAATTTTGAATGATTGAATGATTGAATGATTGAATTTTGAATGATTGAATGCGTAAAATAATCAATTCAAGCACGGAAATTGAATTCTGAAAAAGTCTAAATCATGCACTTCATAAGTGTCATATCCTTCGTCCCAGACCACGCGTACCTTATCGACTTCGCCTTCTTTTAAGCGTTTTTGAGCTTTGGGATTGATTTGATAATTCCCTTCAAATATCCAAACTTTACGCGTGGCGTCAAATTCGCCTCGGTCTGATTTATTATTTCTTAATTCGACGGTACTGCCGTCCATAAGCGAAATAATGAGTTGCGAACCGCGTAAAAGTCCTCCAAAAGCTTCTTGTGCGGTGTTGTCAGAAATTAAAATTTCTAGCGTCAGCACTCGTAAACCACCAGAAAGTGCAGTCAAAGAGGCATTGCAGGTAATATGCTCGCGGTCTTTATAATATGGACGAATTTCAGGACGAGTATAGGAGAAAAAATATTGTTTTTGCGTAGTCGTACGCTTTTTTCCGGTCAGGTCATCTACAGCTTCGTAGGCGATAGAACATTTTCGTTTGGGCGGATTGAGAACGACATCATTTTGAGGTTCGTATTGTGCATATTCGCTAGGTTTGCGCTCTTGACGATTACTAGTTTTAGGGGGTTGGGGAATAGAAATCAGCTTCTCGTTTTTAAAATCGACGACTGGTTCTTTATTTTCTTCAGCGAGCGCTTCCGTATATTTTGCCAATGCTTTTTCACGCTTTTTAACATTCATATACACCAGTTTTTCGTAGAAATCGGCTTCTTCTCTTGCTAATTTAGCTTCTTCTTTGGTATATTTTTCTTGAATTTTAGCCAATTCTACTTTGCCACGCATAATTTCAATTTCTTCGGGCGTGACTGGCTGCTCTGCATTAATCAAATAAGATAATTCATTCTTCACGAAAGCCAAATCGGTTACTTTTTGCTGATATTCACGCTCTATTCTGGACGCTTGGCGAGCTACTTTTTCGGCTTGTCGCAAGGCAATAATACGCGCTTTAAATTCCTCATCTTGGTCAGCTTCGGGCGTTGCTTCAGGAGTAGCACTGTTT
>CANNZV010000725.1:25959-256036 GCA_947561585.1 Caprella mutica
CGGTCATTGATACCTTTTTTGGACGTAGGGTACATGACCCGTTTCGTTGGTTAGAAGCAGACCACTCGGAGGAAGTGAAAAGCTGGGTGAAACAACAGAATGCCTTGACTAACAGTTACTTAACGCAGATTCCTTTTCGCGATAAAATCAAATCGCGCCTCGAACAAGTATGCAATTATGAACGCTATACGACGCCTTTTAAGGAAGGAACCAGCTATTATTTTTTCAAAAATGACGGACTACAAAATCAATCGATATTATATGCGCAGCGCGACCTTGGCGGGCCGGCTACAGAAGTATTAAATCCGAATACCTTCTCCGCAGATGGCACGGCAGCTTTAGGTGCTTATAGCTTTTCTAAAAATGGCAACTATTTGGCTTATCAGGTCAGCGAAGGCGGCTCAGATTGGCGCACCATTTATGTGAAAGATTTGACGAATGGAAAACAATTGGAAGATAAGGTAGAATGGGTGAAATTTTCGGACATTGCATGGTCGGCTGATGGC
The DNA here is from genome assembly GCA_947561585.1 of Caprella mutica. Taxonomy (NCBI): domain Eukaryota; kingdom Metazoa; phylum Arthropoda; class Malacostraca; order Amphipoda; family Caprellidae; genus Caprella; species Caprella mutica. Next base: position 26,466 of record CANNZV010000725.1, read on the forward strand.
TTCTTTTACAGTCGTTATCCAACGCCACCGGATGGGGATAAATTGAAAGGTTCAAATGAGTTTCAACAGGTTTATTATCATAAAATTGGGACTGCTCAGGCAGAAGATGATTTAGTATTTGCTGACCGCAGCAATCCCTCACTTGGTTTTGGTGCTACGACTACCAAAGACGAACACTATATGGTCTTAAATATGTGGCAAAGCACAAGTGGTAATGGCTTGTATTTCAAGGATTTACGCGATGAAAATGCAATATTTAAACCTATCGTAGAAGCAATAGAAGATGACTATGTTTTGGTAGATAATGTGGATAATAATTTGCTCATTTTGACTAATAATCAAGCCGATAATTGGCGTCTAATTCAAGTGAATACCAATAATCCAGAGCCACGTTTTTGGGAAGAAATAATTCTTGAAAACGACCAGGATGTGCTGCAAAGTGTGAACTTAATTGACGATAAATTAGTGGCTACTTACATACACGACGCTTCAAGTAAAGTATTGGTTTTTGATTTAAATGGGAAACTAATAGGCGAGATTAAATTGCCAGAATTGGGTACAGTCGGGGAGTTTTCGGGCGAAAAAACGGGGACAACTGCCTTCTTTTCTTTTCAGTCTTATTTGCGACCAACCACTATCTATAAAGTCGATATGCGTACGCTGGAAACGGAGGTTTATCAAGCACCAAAAATGGATTTTGCAGCGAGCAATTATGAAACCAAGCAAATCTTTTATGAAAGTAATGATGGCACGAAAATACCGATGTTTATCACGCACAAAAAAGGCTTGAAATTAGATGGCAAACGCCCCACTTTGCTTTATGGCTACGGCGGTTTTGACATCAGTATTTTACCACGTTTTCAGGCACAGCGTACCATTATTCTCGAAAATGATGGTATCTATGCGGTCGCAAATATCCGTGGTGGTGGTGAATATGGCAAAAAATGGCATGAAGCAGGCACGAAATTAAAGAAGCAAAATGTCTTTAATGATTTTCAGGCGGCAGCTGACTATTTAATCAAAACGCGCCATACCTCCAGCGAAAAACTGGCAATAGAAGGACGCTCTAATGGCGGACTTTTGGTCGGGGCTTGCATCACACAACGCCCTGATTTATATGCAGTTGCGTTTCCTGCAGTGGGTGTTTTGGATATGTTGCGCTATCACCAATTTACGATTGGAGCAGCTTGGGCTGGTGACTATGGTCGTGCCGATGATAATGAAAAAATGTTTGATTATTTGCGGCATTATTCGCCAGTTCACAATGTCGAAATGGCAAAATATCCAGCAACAATGGTGACTACCGCAGACCACGACGACCGTGTCGTGCCCGCGCATTCTTTCAAGTTTATTTCGGAGTTACAAGGCCATCAAAAAAGCGATAAACCTGTTCTAATTCGTATCGAAACGAATGCAGGACATGGTGCTGGAAAATCAACGACCAAACAAATTGAAGAAAATGCCGACATGCTGGCATTCTTATTTTATAATATGAAAGAAAAGTATTAGAGAGGGCAGACCGTCCATCACTAAATTATGAAAATAGGGTTTTTACCATTCGGTATATTTGACGCGCTCGACATTTTGATTGTCGGCTATTTAATCTACTTCATGTATCGATTATTGAGGGGGAGTATTGCCATCAATATTTTTGTGGGAGTAGTCTTGGTCTTAATTTTATCCTACCTCGTCAAGTCATTAGACATGCAGATGCTTTCCACCATATTGGGCGCATTAATCAGTACGGGAGTGGTGATACTAATTATCTTATTTCAGCCCGAAATACGTCGATATTTGCTAATTTTGAGCGACAATGCATTGGCTGGACGCTTCAATTTTTTAACTCGATTTTTTTATCCTGAAGAAGAAGAAAGTGAACACAAACAGTCATGGGTATTGGAAGTCCATAAGGCAATGTTGACATTGAGCGAGCGAAATGAGGGTGCATTAGTCGTATTAGGAAGCAACTCAAACTTGGACAATGTCGCCAACACAGGCGTGTTACTAAATGCGAATATTTCACGACCATTAATTGAAAATATCTTTGCCAAAAATACACCATTACATGATGGGGCTTTGCTACTGAGCAAGGATAAAATAGTGGCTGCAAGTTGTATTTTGCCAGTGTCAGATAGCCGCAAATTACCGCAAAAAGCAGGCCTGCGTCATCGTGCAGCCGTTGGCATTACGGAACGTTTGCAGGTAGTTGCGCTCATTGTTTCAGAAGAAACGGGCATGATTTCTTATTCTAAAAATGGAAAGCTATATCGCAAAATTAGTAAGGAAAAGTTGTTGAAAGTGATTGATGAAAATTGGTAATGCTTCCTGTCAAAAGCGCAATCCATCCGACTGAAATTCAATTATCTTTGAAAGTATAGGCAACGAAACCTACCTTTTATTTCGTTAAGAATAAAAGAAAAAGGTGTGAATATTCTTTTGCTAAAGTAAGGTGTTTTATTTTTGCGAAGCTCTTAATTGACCACACACTAACTAATAGACGATTGTTTAACTAATATTTCTTGTAAATTAAATTAACACTGCTTCTAATTGATTGATAATCAGTTGATTACTAGGATTTTTAATTTTATTTAAACATTATTTAAATAATTAATTTGATTAAATATTATTTACGGAAACTAATTAGCCGCTCTACCAAAAGTACCGCATCCTAGTCGTTATTTTTGAGAAATGTCTAATTGAATAATTAATATTAGCTATTTATTTTCAAGAAAAATGAAGCTGTTATTAAGCAAAAAACCGAGAAATAACGTTGTATGAGGATACTCCAACTCTGCAAAAAATTCCCCTATCCACTGAAGGATGGAGAAGCAATTGCAGTTACTTACTTGAGCAAAGCACTAAACGACTTGGATTGTGAAGTGACACTACTCGCAATGAATACGCATAAGCATTATTGCGATACCAAAAATCTTCCAGTCGAATTCGACCATTATCGCGCCATGCACTTCGCGAAAGTGGATAATAGAATCAAGCCGCTAGCTGCGTTTTTGAACCTGTTTTCAAAAGACAGTTATCATATAGCACGATTTATTTCAGAGGATTTTTCGAATGCTTTAATAAAACTGCTTTCGACCAATACCTTTGATGTGATTCAATTGGAAACGCTGTATTTAGCTCCTTATATTCCGATTATTCGTAAGCATTCTAAAGCAAAAATTGCGATGCGTGCCCACAATGTCGAACATGAAATTTGGCAACGTATCACGGATAATACCACTTCTTTTCCTAAGAAAAATTACCTTCAATATCTGACCAATAAACTCCGAAACTTTGAGGCAAATGCCTTAGATAACTACGATTTATTGATACCAATTACGAAACGTGACCTCGAAACGTTCCGTAAAATGGGCTATCGTGGCAAATCAGTCGTGACGCCAATTGGCTTAGACGGCCGCGACTATCAGGCAGACTATAGCTCTTTTGAAAAATCAATGAGTTTGTCTTTTATTGGCTCACTGGATTGGATGCCAAACCAAGAAGGATTAGATTGGTTTTTGCAGAAAGTATGGGGCAAGACACAGAAAATACTGCCTAATTTGGAGCTGCATATTGCTGGTCGCAACACGCCTGACCGCATGCTACGCATGAAAGAACCCAACGTCACGGTACATGGCGAAGTGCCAAGCGCATCTGATTTTATCAATCAACACAGTGTGATGATTGTGCCTTTATTGTCAGGTAGTGGCATGCGCGCAAAAATACTGGAAGGTATGGCATTAGGGAAAATTGTGATTACGACGAGCCTTGGTTTAGAAGGAATTGATGCCAGAAATGGCGAAGAAGTTTTGATTGCTGATACGCCCGAAAAATTTGTAGAAGCAATTGAATACTGCCATCGTTATCACGAAAAACTCAAAACAATGGGGCAATTAGCGCAAGAATTTGTGCTGACAGAATATGATAATTTGAACACAGCGCGTCGGTTGGCTGCTCAATATGGAGAGCGAGCGATAAGTGTTTAAGGAACTAATGAATGACTAAAATTGTTGATGTTATTGAATTTTAAGAAAAACCATTAGTGAAAAGAATTAAATAAGTTGTGCCATCATGCGCCGTTATTTTTTCTTTTAAAGAATTCAAAAAATCAGTGCATAGCCGAGTTACGGACTTATTTTTTGTGTTTTTTAAAAGGAAAAAGAACAAGCATAATGCTATAAATTATTTAGTTCTTTTCACTTAGTTCAAAATATGTTAAAAAAAGTAAGAATAGATAAGTGGCTTTGGTCAGTTCGTATTTTCAAATCTAGAACTTTATCGACCACTGCCTGTAAAGCAGGGCGCGTAACGATTGGCGAAAAATCCGTCAAACCATCCTTTTTAGTAGAGCGCGATATGGAAATTATTGTCCGAAAAAATGGCTTCCATTTACATTTTAAAGTCATTGATTTACTTGAAAAACGAGTGGGCGCGCCTATTGCGATTACTTGTTATGATGACTTGACGCCTGCTGAAGAATTATCGAAATATAAAGATTGGTTTGTCGGAAAAGGTGGCGCAGAAACACGTGGAAGAGGGCTTGGCCGTCCGACTAAACGAGAACGTCGAGACTTGGATAAATTCAAGGATGACTTCTATAATTTTGAGGATTAATAAACAAACTATACGAAGTACGATTTACGAAGGTATTTTCTGTAACTTTCGTAAATCGTACTTCGTATTTTTTACTTTCTAAAGCTTCGTTTCTAAATCGGTCAAGTCTTTCATCGCATCCGTTTTTGTCAAATCATAAGCACAAGGCACGACCGATACATAGCCCTCACTTAGCGCGCGAACATCGCTATTCGCACGTTGGTCGTGATTAATAAATTCACCTTTCAGCCAATACACTTTCTGACCATGTGGTGCTTCCATTTCTTGATATTCTTCAAGCCATTGTGCCTTAGCTTGATGACATATTTTAAAGCCTTTTATTTCATTGATTGGTAGCTTTGGAATGTTTACATTCAGTAGTTTTGAACTCCCAAATTCATGCTTCAAAGCATATTCCACTAAGGCTTTTATGACGACTTTACTTGCCGAGAAATCAGCTTTCCAAGAAAAATCAAGCAAAGAAAAACCAATCGACTTTACGCCTTCCATCGCTGCTTCCATTGCTGCCGACATTGTGCCAGAATAGAGAACATTAATACTCGCATTCGAGCCATGATTAACCCCCGAAACGCATAAATCTATTGGTCGGTCTTTCAAAATAACTGCCTTTGCCAATTTCACGCAATCAACGGGCGTACCGCTACATTCATAAGCTTCGAGACCATCGAAAATATCCACTTGTTTGAGCCGCAAAGGGTCAGTAATCGTAATGGCATGGCCTTTCGCTGACTGTGGCGAGTCTGGGGCAACGACCACCACTTCACCAAAATGACGAACTACATCAATAAGGGCTTTGATACCGGGAGAAGTGATGCCATCGTCGTTAGTGACGAGTATTAATGGTTTTTTCATGTGCTAATGATTGAATGATTGATTTAACGAATGATTGAATGGCTACTAAGACTAGGCTTTATTTTAGAATAAAATCTACTATTCAATCATTATTTTCGCGCAAATGTAGGGCTTTTTTTCTAGCCGAATATGACGAGTATTTTACGGCTTTGTCAACCAAAAATTAAATATGCTGTTGTAGTTTCGCGTTTCTATTGAAAGCAGGTAAAATAAATAACTATTTACCACTTACAAATAACAACATTAATGAAAAAGACAGGCGTTTTATTAGTCAATTTAGGTACTCCCGATGCCCCGACCCGTGGAGCAGTTTATCGCTATTTGAGACAATTTTTGGCAGACCCAAGAGTGATAGACCAGTGGTTTGTGCGGGAGATTATTATTCGCTTTATTGTCGTGCCTATTCGTGCCGGACAGTCCGCAAAAGGTTATCAGCAATTGTGGACAGAAAACGGTTCGCCACTCAAATATTATGGCGAAGTATTAGCGAAAAATGTACAAGAAATGTTGGGCGAAAAATATGTGGTAGAATTGGCGATGCGTTATCAAAATCCGAGTATCGAAAGTGCACTTAACTCACTGGTTGACAGGCAAGTAGAAGATGTAGTGGTCTTGCCATTGTTTCCGCATTATGCTTCTGCTTCGACAGGTTCTGTGCATGAAGAAGTGATGCGTTTGATGGCTAAATTGCCAGTAACTTTGCCGGTGAAAATGTTAAGCTCTTTCCATGATTTAGAGCCGATGATTGATGTATTTGCGAATAATGCGCGCAAATTTGACATAGATAGCTACGACCATATTTTGTTTAGTTATCATGGCTTGCCACAACGACATATGCGCAAAGCAGATAGCTGTAATCACTGCTTACAATCGGCGGATTGCTGTCAGACTTTATCGACAAAGAACCGTTATTGCTATTCGGCACAATGCCACGACACAACGCGTCTTTTAGTCGAAAAATTAGGATTAAAAGAAGGACAATATACGACCTGTTTTCAAAGTCGTTTGGGAGTAGATGATTGGGTGAAGCCTTATACTTTTGAATTGATTGAAGAATTGGGCAAAAAAGGCATGAAGCGTTTGTTGGCTTTTAGTCCTGCTTTTGTGTCGGACTGTTTGGAGACAACGGTCGAAATTAGTGATGAATATCTAGAATTATTTGAAGAACATGGCGGCGAAGTGTTAGATTTAGTACCTTCGCTTAATGACGACCCGAAATGGATGAAAGCAGTAGCAGATATGGTTGCAAAAGCGTAGATATTATTTACGATTTACGAAGTACGATTTACGACTAATTCAATACTGTGCTAGATAGTAGAATCTTGCAAAGTGTTGATTTTTAGCTAGTTAGCAATTGTTAATTGTCTCAATTATTAATTATTCATTACCACGAATGACTTTTCAAGAAATACAAAAACAGCTCAAAGCACGTGATTTTCAGCCAGTGTATTTCCTACACGGGACAGAGCCGTATTTCATTGATGCAATAGCGGATTGGATAGAAGAGAATGCGCTGACAGAGGCTGAAAAAAGTTTTAATCAAACGATTTTATACGGGAAAGATACGGAACACCTGCAAGTCATAGATACGGCAAAACGTTATCCAATGATGGCGCAATATCAAGTCGTTATTTTGAAAGAGGCGCAGACGATGCGCTCTTTGCAACAGTTATTGAAGTATATTGAAAATCCATCTCCAACAACGATTTTAGTTATTTGTCATAAATATAAAAAACTAAATATGACGACCAAACTCGGTCGTGCCGTCAAGAAAAATTCGGTAGTATTGGAAAGTAAGCCGATGTATGACAATCAAGTAGGAGATTGGATTTCGACTTATTTGCGTGGAAAAAAACTAAGAATTAACCCGCAAGCAGCGCAATTAGTTGCGGAATATTTAGGAACGAATTTATCGAAAATTACGAATGAATTAGATAAATTAGCCATTAACATTCCCGCCAATTCCGAAGTGACGGATAAGCATATCGAAGAACAAATTGGGATAAGTCGAGAGTATAATATTTTTGAATTGCAAAAGGCAATTAGCAGTGGAAATCAGAAAAAAACACAACGTATTGTCAACTATTTCCTCTCCAATCCAAAGAAACATCCACTCGTAATGTGCGTCGGTACGCTCTACAATTTTTTCAGCAAATTGTATATGTATCACTTTGTGAAAAATCTTTCAGAAAGGGAATTACTCGAAGCATTGGGTTTACGTAGTAATTGGTTTTTAAGAGAATATAAATCAGCCGCCCGCAATTTTAATCGTACCCGAACAGAACGCGTCATTAGCATTTTACGTGAATATGATTTGCGCTCAAAAGGGGTGCATTTATTGACCAATAATGCTGACAAAGAAGCGAGTGAACAAACGGAACAAGGGGAGTTGTTGCGAGAAATGGTTTGGAAGTTGGGGAATACGTAGTTTGGTTGATTTAAGAGGTCACCTTCCAAAATAAAAAAACGCCTACAAGTTCTAAACTTGCAGGCGTTTTTAAATTTATATAACGGATTGATTATTAACGACTTAGTTAACTCAATCAACTAAGATAAGCCCGAAAACAAAGCCCGAATACCAGTCGCGTCCTCCGGTTTCATGCGTCCGCTCAATATCAAGCGCAATTCACGTCTTCTAGCAGCACTTTCATAGAGCTGTTCTTCTTCGCCAGTCAGGGGCAATAATTCTGGTATTTTGGTGGGTTTCAAAGTATCATCATCTAAGCCTACAAAGGTAAAGTAAGCGTGATTACAACGACGATTATCGTGTCCTTTTACATTCGCTGCGAATACTTCTACGTATATTTCGACCGAAGTATTAAAAGCCCGAGTAGGAGTAGCTTTGATGGTAATAACATCACCTAAATGTATCGGTTTTTGAAAAGAAACATGGTCAACCGATGCCGTTACCACATGCTTTTCACAGTGCTTTCCAGCACAAATACCGCCTACTATATCCATCCAACGGAGTAGATTTCCTCCCATCAAATTATTAAGCGGATTGGTATCATTGGGCATAATCATTTCAGTCATGATGGTGTGGCTGTCGCTTACTTTTTTTGGCTCCATATTTTTAATAATTGTTGAGTGGATGATTAGAATGTATTCAAGTAGCACGGTTTTCTTAAGCCGTGTTGTTATGTGACACGGCTTAAGAAAACCGTGCTACTTAAAAACGGCGCGAAAGTACATATTGTTAGCACATCTTGCTGCTTTTTTGGAGAGTTAATGAAAAAATTAAACCAAAAAACAAACAGCAATTCCTAATTCTTAATTTCCAATTTCTAATTACGGTTCTTTGACAATTTTTGCAAAAAATGCAATTCTACGTCACGAGGCGGCCTCAAGTCGCCTCGTGACCTCCTAAGGGTACAGGTCGAGAAGTGACTGGAGGTCACCATGCGAGGTAAAATTGCAATAATGGTCAAAGAGCCCTAATTACTTTCATCTTGGTATGAAACTTGTCTTTTGCTAAATAGGCATCTTGAATATTTGAATTGCATTAACCGTTCAATTTGCCACTTTTCAAATATTGCACTCCTTCATTTTACTTTCCGCCCGAACCTAATTTTGAAGATTTTATCAGAAATGATCTCGCAAGCTCCAATGTGTATTATTGGTTGCTGCAATTGATTTGTGAAATTACTTTTTATAGAATAGTATTGCTCGTTAAACGATTGATTAATAGTTATAAAACTCTTGATTGAATGGTTAACGATGAGTACGATGTCACATTAATGTATATTGTTCAAATTAATAGTGGTGCTAATTAACGACATTGGGGGCTTTATGAGATAAGCTCAAAATTTAACACATGAGAAAGCAAATACTAGTACACATTAGTCAAAGCCTTTTTGTTTTTTGTATTTTACAAATCTTGATTACGCCAAGTCTTTTAGCGAAAAGCTGGATGATAAAAGATGCGAATACCCATTCGTATTCTATTCAAATGTGTGATAATGTAACAGATGGAGGGGCAATTTCTGGAAATGAAACGGGTACAGCAGACCCTTTTTTCGACCCCAGTTTAATTATCAATGCACAAACTCCTTCTGGGGGGACGGGCGATTTAGAATTCCTTTGGATTAAAACAACTGATAGTCCAGATGAACCATTTGTAGTTTGGACACCTATTGCGAACTCTAATGTCTTGCAATATGACCCAACACCCATTTCTCAAACCACTTATTATATTCGATGCGCACGCCGTACAGCATGTGATGATTTCGTGGCAGAAAGTAATATAGTTACCAAAATGCTTGTCGTGCCTGATTGCGATAATGTCTTAACAGGCGGGAGCATTGGTTTTGACCAAACGGCTTGTGGCCCAGAATATGACCCAACGCCTTTTTCCAACGTTCTTGAGCCTTCAGGTGGTAGTGGCGATTTGGAATATTTATGGTTTCAGAGCACTGTTGGCCCTCCTTATTTCGTGGATAGCCCTGATTGGTTCGAAATTCCGAACTCCAATACCGCAGCTTTGGATGCTCCTCCAATCACACAAACAACATGGTATATCCGTTGTGCACGTCGCGCAGCTTGTGAAGCGTATTTGGGCAAATCTAATATTGTCGAAGTAAGTATTATTGATAATGTCACAGATGGAGGACTAATTGCAACAAATCAAATGGGCTGTGCGCCCTCTTTTGATCCCGAAAACATTACGAACTTAGTTGGCTCTTCAGGGACTAGTGCTGATTTGGAATATTTATGGTTTCAAAGTACTATTGGCCCACCATATACTTCTAATAGCCCTAACTGGACGGAAGTTCCGAATTCAAATACTTCAGAATATGACCCCGCAGCTATCAGCGAAACCACCTGGTTTATCCGTTGTTCGCGTGCAGTAGGTTGCGATACTTATACTGGCGAGTCAAATGTCGTGAAAATGATGATATTCGAGGCCCCTAATTTGCAAGCATCTATCACTAGTCAAGTCCTTTGTGGTGAAGGTGGCGCTATTGATTTGTCTATCTCTGAAGGTCTTGCACCTTATACCATTAGCTGGGATAATGGCATTGGCAATGTAGAAGACCCCTCCAATTTGGCAGCAGGTACATACACTGTAATGGTGACTGATGCCAATGGCTGTCAGAAAACTTTGTCGATTAGCTTGGAAGACATGGGAAATAGTATGAACCTGACACTGACACCAACTGATGTGCTTTGTTTTGGTGAAGCAACGGGTACAATTGCCCTTGATATAGAAGGCGGTGCACCAGAATATACTTATCAATGGAGTGACCCTACGATGCAAACCACCGCTAATGCAAGCAATTTGACGTTTGGCACATACTCTGTTACCGTAACAGATGCCGAGGGCTGTACCGCAACGGCTAGCGCAACAATCAATGGGCCGACAGCATTAACTGCAACAATGATGACTACTGATATTGCTTGCTTTGGAGAGAGCAATGGGAGTATTTGGCTAGATGTATCGGGCGGAATGCCAGAATATACTTATCAATGGAACGATGCCAATAACTCCACAACAGCAAGCCTGATTGATGTCGCAGCAGGTATTTACAGCGTAGAAATTACAGACATGAATGGCTGTTCTATCACTTTATCTGATACGATTATGGCGCCAATAGAAGGCATTGACCTAACGACAACTGGCTCTACCATTAATTGTGGCGATACTGCCGGAATGGTGACGGTGGCTGTAACTGGGGCTTTAGATTATACTATTTTATGGAATGATGCAAATGCCTCTACTACAGAAACAGTAGAAAATTTGCCGGCAGGCGAATATAGTGTGACTGTTACTACTGGCGAATGCCAGGAAATAGCTACTACTACAATACAATCAATAGGAATAATAACTTTAACCACGAGTAGCACAGAGGCTAGTTGTGGCGAAAATAACGGTACGGCAAGTGTCAGTGTCACTGGTGCAACCAATTATACGGTGCTTTGGGATGATGCCAATAATTCGACAACGGAGACGCTAGAAAATTTGCCAACAGGCGAATACAGCGTGACCGTGACCGCAGGCGAATGCATAGAAACCGCAACGGTTTTAGTAAATACTTCAGGCAATTTAACACTAATTACTACCACAACACCTGAAATTTGTCCGAATAGCTCAAGTGGTACTGCAAGCGTTGAAATAGTAGGAGCTAATGCACCATTTACTGTTTTATGGAATGATGAAAATGCACAAAACTCAACTACTGCAATAGATTTAGCCGCAGGTATTTACTCTCTTACAGTGACCGATGCAGACGGATGCACTACGATGACAAACGTAGAAGTGGAAGGCTTACCGGGTTTAGATATTGATATTTCAGGAACGGATGTGTCTTGCAATGGAGGGGCTGATGGTCAGGCTCATATTGATGTTATTAATGGAAATGCTATCTATGATGTAGAGTGGAGTACAGGTGTTTTTAATCAAGATACCATCTCGAATTTATCTCCAGGAATTTATAGCGTCACGGTTATTGATGAAAGCCATTGTGCAGCAGCAAGTAGTATTACTATTAGCGAAGCAGCTGCAATTGAACTTACTATTTCTACCACAGATGCAACTTGTGCAGCCAGTGCAGATGCTAGCGCATCAGTAGTAGCTACAGGCGGCACAGCTCCCTATTCATATGTGTGGAGTAATGCAGCAACTACCGCAAGTCTGAACAACTTGACAACCGGAAGTTATGCTGTTATCGTCTCAGATGCAAATGGTTGTTCGGCTTCTGCAAATGTAAGTATCTATGCTTTATCTGATTTGAGTGCAGGCATTACGGCTAGCAATGTAAATTGTTTTGGTGACAATGATGGCAGTGCGACAGTAGTCGGAGTGAATGGACTTGCTCCTTATACCGTCCTTTGGAATACAGGCGCAACGGATTTAACCATTACCAACTTAAGCCAAGGAACTTACAGCGCAACGCTAACTGATGCTGTAGGTTGTTCCGTGGAAGCAAATACTACGATTAGCCAATCAGCACCATTAACTTGTGCCATTAATCTTGATAGTGGTATCAATACGCCCGGCGCAACGACAGGACAATTGCAGGCAACAGTTGCCGGCGGTACACCAGCATATAGCTACATTTGGTCTCATGGTTCTAGTAACCAAACGGCAACAAATCTAGGACAAGGCACTTACACCCTAACAGTGACTGATGCGAATGGCTGTACTTGCCAAAGCTCACAAACGCTCTTAGATCCAGCAAAAATTGGCGATTATGCATGGATGGATATAAATGAAAATGGACTACAAGATACAAATGAACCGGGTTTGCAAAATGTATTCGTTACCCTAACAGGTACAGACAATGAGGCGAATAACATCTCACAAACAACCCTGACAGACAATACCGGAATGTACATGTTTGTCGTGCCAGCTGGTGAATATAAAGTCACATTTGACTTACCAATGAACTTTGCATTCTCACAAGCAAATAATGGAATAAATGAAGCTTTAGACAGTGATGCCGACCCAATTACAGGCATGACCGAATTTGTTAGCCTGAATGCTGGAGACATTTATAGTGATTTAGATGCCGGCTTTATTGTCCTCGAAACGGTAATCAATATTGGTAATTATGTATGGTTGGACTATAATAGAAATGGCATACAAGACGTTTGGGAAGAGGGCATCGAAAACATAATGGTTAAATTAATTAATGCCTCTACCAACATGATTGTTGCCACACAAGTGACCAATAGTCAAGGCTTTTACTTGTTTGAAGATGTACAAACGGGTGATTATCTAATCGAATTTATGACTTCTTCATTTCCAGATGACTACCTGTTGACTTTGCAAAATGAAGGCACTAATAATCAAGTCGATAGCGATGCTGATCCCATCACTGGACGTACGGAAACATTCGACGTCGTCTTGGGGCAAACGGACGATTTAGCCTGGGATGCAGGCCTTTATCCTGCCTGTCAAAATATATTATATGGTGGCGAAATCGAAGGCGACCAAGTCGTTTGTGCAGGCGATGATTTGTTAGAAATTCTAAATATAACTTTGCCAAGCGGCGGTAATAGCGACATCGAATACTTGTGGTTACAATCTAATATAGCGCAATATTCAGGCAATGGCGACCCAAACTGGTCGATTATTCCAAACTCCAATACCGCTACTTATACACCAGGACCAATTGGACAAACGACTTACTACATCCGTTGTTCTCGTCGTGCAGGTTGTGATGATTATACAGGCGAAAGCAATATTGCCATCGTAGAAGTTAATGAAGCACCACCAGCTATTATCACAGAACAACCCAATAATGATATTTGTGAAAACGAATTAGCTGCCTTCGAAGCCATGCAAGGCGGTGTGGGCGCATCTTATCTATGGCATTTTGGGGCAAATGCGACACCAGCCACCGCAACCACTCGAATGGTGAATAATGTAAGTTGGAGTATTTTAGGGACTAAAGAAATCACTTTGGAGGTAACGCGCAATGGCTGTATTGCTAGCACAACAACAAGCCTTATTGTTGAAGATTGTACTTTCGGGCTAATGGTATTTGATGACTTTACCGTCACTCCAATGCACGAAAAAACAGTTGATTTAACTTGGACGACTTCTACCGATGATAGCGATACCTATTTCTTAGTTGACCGTTCTGATAATGGACAAGACTTTGAAACGATTGAATTGCTACAGGCTAACGATGCTATAGGACAAAAGACATATCTATACAACGATGCAAGACCACTTTTAGGCGAAAGCTACTACCGTGTGCGCCAAGTGAATAGCAATGGAAACACGAATAGCACCGCTAGTGAAATGGCGATTATCATGCCTATCGGCACACCAGATGTGCGCTTATATCCTAATCCTGTAACTGATTTTGTGACTTTGGATGTGCTATTGCCACAAGAAAAACCAATGGAAATACAGCTTATTTCTCCGCAAGGACAAGTGATGTTGACGAGACATATTCCGGCAACTACACGCAATATAAGCTTCGATATGCGCGATTTGCCAACTGGTATTTACTTCGTAGAAGTAACCTACAATGGACACCGTAGTATTGTGGAACGTATTATTCTTTCGGAATAATTTTTGGTTCTTGACGAACCAAAATTAGAAATGCCCTTAGTCCATTTGCGTGCTAAGGGCATTTCTAGTGCTTCAAATCATGAAATACTTAGTAACGCTCAAAGAATAAGTTCATGATTTCGACGAATTTATTTTGGTCTTCGTTTTCTTTTAAATTCGGTCAAAGAGCCCTATTTTCTAAGTCCCTTATATTTTAATATTTTATCATTCCTATAAAATGATTAGCTTTGCAGTCAATATTTTGAATAGTAATTATTCAAAACATTAAAACGTAGGAACGTTGAAAGAATAAGTTAAGTAGTACACGTTAATTATTTCGGAAAATTTGAGGACAAGATTTTTTCGTATATTTTCTTTAAAAAATCAGTGCATAGCCCTAGCTACGGACTTATTTTTTGGAGGAAATAGGCGGAAAAAGATGTTTTCAAATTACCGAAATAATTGAGGTGTGCTACTTATAGTAAGATTGGTGAATTATTTTGGTCTTAGTTTTAATTTTCAAAACCTCTTATTTTTCTAGAACTATTCTGAAAAGACCTTCACGAACTATTGTAGTCAAAGAACCCAATTAAAAAAAATAATTATGTACAAAAAAATTATCTTCGCAGCATTGGCAATAACTTTAGTAGCATTTAGTAGCTGTAAAAACTCTACTACAGACTCTAAGTCAGCTAAAGAAAGTGCTTTAGACTATGAAGCACTAGCGCAAGACCTTTGTGCTTGTATGCAGCCCTTAATGGCACTCAATGCAGAAATAAAGACATTAATAGTGGGCGGAGATACTGAAAAAGCACAAGCTCTCTATTCTAAAATAGCAGAAGTAGCCCAAAGTCAAGAAAAATGTGTCTTAGACTTGGAGAATAAATATGGCGATATAAATGGAGATGAACAAGAAGCAAAAGCGACAGCCGCGATGGAAAAACATTGTCCTGATGTAGTCAATTTGATGAAAGAAACAGAATAGTGTTGTTTGTTAGGGGGAGGTCATTATTTTCCTAACTCTAATTATACCTTTTTTATGAAATATATAATAGCCTTACCATTTCTATTCCTTCTCTTTTTTGCAGGCATTCATACGCCCTGCGAAGCCGATATTTGGGGCTTTTACGGTCATCGACGCATCAATCGAATGGCAGTATTTACCCTGCCACCAGAGATGATGTTATTTTATAAAAAAAATATAGATTTCATCACCGAACACGCCGTAGACCCCGACAAACGTCGCTATGCTACCAAGCATGAAGCCGTGCGGCATTACATGGATTTGGATATACACGGCAAGCCGCCGTTCAATAATCTGCCACGCGATTGGGTCGATGCTTTGATGCAATTTACCGTCATCCAAATAGTGCAATCCAATGGCGATACGATACCGCTATTTTCGGGGCAAACCGAGTTAGGAGAGGAGCGGTTATTTCAAGTCAATGAACAACTAACGGAAGCCCTTTTTTCTGCGATAAGTCCAGAACTATATGAACCCTTTTTTCGTGAAAATATCATGTCACAATATTATGAAGATGAGTGGATATTGAATTGTGATAGTGTACGAAAATTTATTGGACAAGAGATTGACTGTCAGGCAGTTATCGCTCATGATACCTTGTCAGAACACGGCATTTTGCCTTATAATTTAAAGCGCGTTCAGTATCAACTCACCGAAGCCTTCAAAAAGCAAGATGCCAAGCGCGTGCTACGGCTTTCGGCGGAGTTAGGACACTATATTGGCGATGCACACGTGCCATTGCATACCACCGAAAATTATAACGGACAACTCACCGACCAAAAAGGTATTCACGCCTTTTGGGAGAGCCGAATTCCTGAATTATTCGCGGACGATACCTATGATTATTTTGTCGGAAAAGCTGAATATGTGGACGATATGCAAGACTATTATTGGGATATTGTTTTGACCAGCCATAGTTATGTAGATAGTGTGCTATTAATTGAAAAAGACCTATCCAAAAGTTTTTCAGATGACCAGCAATATTGCTATGATGAACGTTCTAACCGAACTATACGCACCTATTGTGCAGACTATGCAGCAGCCTATCAAGACCGAATGCAGGGTATGGTAGAAGACCGAATGCGCGCCTCCATTCTTGCCCTTGGCAATGCTTGGTACACGGCTTGGGTTGATGCGGGTTCTCCTGATTTGCGTCGCTTAGACCCGAGTTTCACTAAGGCTGATGAAAAAGCACAGGAGGAATTGGAAGCCGAATTTCGGAGAGGAGAGAGTAAGGGCCGACAGCATGGTGGTTAGTTACAGGTTTCATGGTAGTTATTCTTGCACCATTCCTTAGCCACTTCATGAGTATGGGGAAACCATAAAGGCTGGTAAAATAATCATTTATTTACAAAATCAAATAGTATCCCATGGGCGGAGATTGGAAAGATTTTTTCAGAGGTATTCAATTAAATGACCTAGAATTGGTCAAATACCACATTCGTATGGGCGTTGACCCTAACTATCAGCATCCCGAATACATGACTGCACCACTGATGGAGTGCATTCGTTTTGGGCATTTAGAAGTAGCGACTTTTCTATTGGAAAATGGCGCAGACCCTAGCGCACTGGAGCATAATAGCACCACAACAGCAATGAGTATTGCGCAAATGAATAGGAATACCGCAGCGATTGATTTGTTAGAGAAATACTTGTCAAAGCGGAGTACACTCATCGTTCCTTAATGAAGTCGCGAGGTACATACCCTAACTCAATTAACCTCATCGAGCCAATTCATTCAATCAACTAAAACTATTCCGCCCACTTCCTGTTTCACTCCGAAACAACTGCCATGAAAATACTTTTAACAGGTTCGACGGGCTACATCGGCAAGCGATTATTGCCCGTACTATTGGAGCAAGGGCATGAAGTTATTGCTTGCACGCGCGATAAATCCCGCTTCGAAATGCTCGCCTCTTGGAAAGGAAAAGTAAGCGTCTGGGAAGTAGATTTTTTAAACAAGCCTGACCCGACCACTACACCAAAAGACATTGATGTTGCCTATTTTTTAATTCACTCCATGAAGGCATCCGTCGGTGGTTTTGCGGAAAAAGAAAGCCGCTGCGCTCAACATTTTAAAACCTATTTGGATGCTTCTTCCGCGCGTCAAATCATCTATTTGACGGGCATTGTCAATGAAGAAAATAACCTCTCCACGCATTTGCAATCGCGTTTGGATGTAGAATATATCTTGAATAAATGCCGCGCTCCTTTGACCGCTTTACGTGCCGGAATTATCGTAGGGTCGGGGAGTGCTTCCTTTGAAATTATCCGCGATATAGTCGAAAAATTACCCATAATGATTGCCCCCAAATGGCTCAATACGATATGCCAACCCATTGGTATTCGCAATGTGATGCACTTTTTGACGGGCGTTCTGTTACACGAAAAATGCCTCGGACAAAGCTTTGATATTGGTTGTGGCGAACAATTGACCTACAAAGAAATGCTACTCGACTACGCGGATGTCCGCAGTATGCGCCGCTATATCTTCACTGTTCCCATCATGACCGCGCGACTTTCTTCCTATTGGCTGTACTTTGTGACCTCTACGTCTTATCCGTTAGCCGTCAATTTGGTGGACAGTATGAAGGTCAATGTGATTTGTAAAGACAATCGCTTGCAGCAGCTTTTGGGTGTCGAATTAATCAGCTACAAAGACGCGGTTCGGATGGCATTTAAGCGTATTGAGCAAAATATGGTGGTGTCGAGTTGGAAAGATAGTTTTGTGAGTAGTTTGGATAAAAATACGCTGGAAGAAAACATGGAAGTTCCGCGTTTTGGCTGCTTCAAGGATTATAAAGAGCGCGTCATAGACTCCGCCGAAACCGCGCGCATTCTAGAAAATATTTGGTCGATAGGTGGCAAACGCGGTTGGTATTATGGCAATATATTGTGGAAAATACGCGGCTATATGGACAAACTATCGGGCGGCGTTGGTTTACGCAGAGGACGCACGCACGACCACGAAATTCACGCCGGCGATGCCCTAGATTTTTGGCGGGTATTGATTGCGAATGAGGACAAAAAACGCCTCTTATTATATGCCGAAATGAAACTGCCAGGCGACGCGTGGTTGGAGTTTAAAATTACTAAAAAAGACCAACAAACGCTACTACAACAAACCGCGACTTTCCGACCGGAAGGCGTATTAGGGCGATTATATTGGTACTCCGTCTTGCCTTTTCATTGGTTTGTATTCAATGGAATGATTAATAATTTGGTAGCGTTTCGGGAGTGAAATGAATTTTTCATCGTTCCTAAACGTTAAATATTTGTTAGCACCCACCAAGCGCAAAAAAAGCGTCATCTTCTGTTCATCAATACGAACGTAAATAGAAATGAATACTACATTTTCATTTACCAATAACCAAAAAAAATAAAAATATGAAACAGGGAATCATCATTTGCTGCTTGCTTTTTTTAAGTCAAATTAGCTACGCTAGTTGCAATTTTCAAGGACTTTGGGTTTACCCAAAATCAACTACCATTGAACAAAATGGGCATATTTTGTTGCAAGGCTACGCCACATCGCAGCAAATTATAAAAGGATTAAATAAAGAATATCCTATTTATTTATTGCAAGCAGATGGGCGAAAAATAGGATTAAAAGTCAAGGAAACCCATATCGGTCGATTTCGTTATACACAAGCCTATTTGCAGCCGGAGGAGAAACTAATGGCGGGCGAGGAATATACTTTGATAATAGAAAATTTGGAAGAGCATGACCAACATTTGCTCGAAAGAAGGGGCGAAAATGGCGAATATGAAGGCATAAAATGGCTGGCAAAAGGCGGCACAGACACGACGCTACCTAAACTACATAAGCAGCCTGCTTTCGTGGAAAGTCAAGTCTTTGAATATGGTTGTGGGCCATCTGTTAATGCTGTTTTTAATGTCGCTGCGAAAGATAACAAATCCGAAATTTGGGTCAAAACAGAGTTGCTAGATATAGCTACGAATGAAACAACCATCCATTTTTTGCCTTTAGAGGGGAATAAATTGGAGGTAGGTCACGGTATGTGTGGCGGGGCTTTTGGTTATGTCGGAAATACGAACTATAAAATCCGCTTTATGGTCTATGATGCGAGTGGAAATCATACCAAAGATTGGACAGCATGGCTAGAATTTAGTAGTCCTTGGGATGCATAAATAATGAAAAACAGATAAGAAAACAATGAAAAACGGCAAGCATTTTACCAATGCTTGCCGTTTTCGATATATAGCATTCTAATATTTTTTCTTAGAAATCCGATGCATGGTAATCGATTTTTGTGCCTTCGATTTGAAGCGCAATACATCATCATCGCGTAGTTTTTGGTGCTTGGTTTTTCTGCCTTGCACGCGGGCGCGCCACTTTTTCCAGTTGTTGAGGCGCATTTGATGCTTCATTAATTTAATTAGCTCCGCTTCTTTCAAACCAAACTGAAACTCAATCGCCTCGAAGGGCGTTCGGTCTTCCCACGCCATATTTATAATGCGGTCAATATCGTTTTCATCTAGCTTATACTTTTCAATAATTTTCATAAAGGCGAAACAGCAAAAGCGAAAAAGGGTTTAAGAAAATGATGAAAAACGATTACCTTCGTTGCTTTTATTAATCAGTGAATGCAGAATTATTATGAGCGAATTTAAACGCATCAAAGGCGATGGCGATGCTGCTTCTGACCAGCAGGTGAACGAAGAAATTAATGCTATTCAAAACGGCGAAATTACGAAAGTTTATCCCATTTTGAAGCCTGGTAATTGGATGGGAATAGAGGCAGGTTGCTTGCGCCAAACGATTATCGGAACACCCGAAGAACCCTTTGTGGTAGCGGGTTTCGGCTATGATGCGCCTACTAATTTTATCTTTATTACGCACAAAGATATAGGCGATAAAGACCCGAATACTATACTACAGGAAGCCTACCAAAATTTGGAAGATTATGTGTCGAAATTTGAAGTGTCGGAGGTTTTAGATGAAAAAATTGCGACTGCTTCTGGGCAAGATTTTAGTAGTGAAAAAATACTATGTAAAAGTCATTTATTAGAAGCGCATGAGCTGTTACATGCGGAGGAATTATTGGTGTCTATACCGCGTCGCACTTGTATGATGGTCTGTTCGCGACAGGCAAATGATGATTTTTTGAACCAATTTATCGCTTTACATCAGCACGCTTGGGCGGATGATTCGTATGGCAATGCGCCTATTGTTAATGCACTTTTTGTGGTAAAAGTAGGGCAAATAGAGGGGATGATACCTTTGGAAGCATTGGAGGAGTAGAACGCTCGTAGCTTTTAAAATTGTGTAAAATAAACGCAAATTAAGGAATGATTTCCTATGTATTAAATCTCTATTGAATGATGCTGTTTCCAAAAAAGCCAGCAAGTGTTTCGTGCATTTGCTGGCTTTTCTATGCTTATTTGTTAATTGAATGTAAACGGAAAAGGCTATTAACTTTAAGCAAATGTAAATTAAAAAGACCTGAAAAGATGCCAATGTTAATCTAATGTAAATTTTATGTGAATTAAATTTGATTTTATCGTCAAAAGCACTTACTTTTGATAGCATAAAGCGCAATAGGGCGCGTCCACAAACCGAGGAGGTCGAAGATGAAACAACTATTAATTATACTATTTTTACTATGTAATTTATTCTTTTTGCAGGCACAAAACAACGAAGTTGCTTTGCTCAATAGCGCCCCCAATACAGCTATTGCCGATACGAAGTGGGCAATGAATAGCGATATGACTTATGTTCCTTTTGATTTAGTGGATGGAAAAATACTTGTAAAAGCGCGCGTAAATGGACAATATGGTACTTTTATGCTAGACACTGGTGCGCCGGGAATCGTGATTAATGAAAAAGTAAAAAAGGACAGAACAACTAAAAAAGGAAATGGCGTAACAGGCGAACTAGAAGTGCTTGAAAAAACGATAAACAACTTTGAATGGGCGGGAATCGAAACGGGCAAAATGAATGTATTAGCCTTGGATATGAGCCATTTTGAAATCGCTAAAAAACATCAGTTATTGGGCTTAATTGGCTACGATATTCTGAAAAATTTAGAAGTATTATTTGATTTTGAACGCCAAGTAATTATACTCACCAAAACTAATAATTTAAGGGCGCATAAAACGCGGAAACCAACTACTACACTGCATTTTGAGCTCAATGGTCACTTGCCAATAGTACGTGCAAAAATAGGTAAAAAGACGGTTTATTTGGGTTTGGATAGTGGCGCACAAAGTAATTTATTAGACCCCGCTATTATTCAGAAACTAGATGAAAAACTTATCACCAAAACGGCGCAGGAAGTCTTGGTGGGTTTAGATAAAGAGGAGCAATTGACGGAAGCATTATGGCTTTCGGAAACGAATTTGAACAAAACTGTTTTCACAGATATGAAATATGTGGCGGCTGATTTGTCGGCATTAAATGCGCAAACCAATCTAAAAATAGATGGCTTATTGGGCTTGCCTTTTTTCCAATCAAAGCAGATTAGTATTAATTATAGTAAGCAGAAGATATATATTTGGTAATGTAGCAGCGTTTTCTCCTCATCAATAAATTTTATGAAAAAATCTATTATTTTTACGCCTTTATAAATTACATTTTATTGATAGTCAGTTAGTTATATGAAGTGTTATAGTCTAGGCCAAGCCTTAAAATATCCCTTAAAAGTTCGTTATTTATCCTTGACGGATAGCTATATTGATGCGGATTTGCAAGCTGCATTGGACAAAATGCCCGCTTTGGAAATGCTTCATTTTTCTAGTTTTCGTATTCCCTCAGATGCGCCTTTTACACTAAATTTACCGAAAATACAGAGCTTGGATATTAATTGCCCTATCCGAAATAAGAAAGCGATTTTTGGGCTGAATGGCTTTCCTAATTTGCGTATATTAACTATTCATGGCGCAAAAGTAGCGCAAGAATTTTCGATTATCGCGACGATGAAACAGTTAGAAAATCTGACTTTGATGGAATGTGAACTGGAGGAAATGCCGCCTATTTTTAAGCGATTGAAAAAGTTGAAAAATTTGGCTTTGAACGATAATAAACTCACCGAAATAAATAATATATTTAATTACACGCCTAACTTAAAAACAGTCATTTTAGATAATAATTTACTGAAAAATTTACCACGAAACATTGGACAATTAACACAGCTTGAAATTCTTTCTTGCAATAATAATCAACTCGAAAAACTCCCGAAAGCATTGACCAAATGCAAGGAATTACGCAAATTACGCCTTAATAATAATCAACTAAAACGCTTACCAAATTGGATAGGCGAATTGCCTTTTTTGCGACTATTACATTTGGATGAAAATGCGCTAAAATCATTGCCCAAATCACTAGCCAAATGTGTGTGGTTGGAGGAGGTTTCTTTAGCTAACAATGAGTTAAAACATTTTCCAAAAGTCATTGCGCAGCAGCCTAAATTAAGCAGTTTAACGATTGCGCACAATCAAATTCGTCGCTTACCTGCCGACAAAAAAGCCTATACCAGGTCTTTGCGCAAATTGAATGTAGAACATAATCAATTGCAAAGTCTAGCGGGTGTGCAAAACTGGGAAAATCTGGTGCTGTTAAATGTGAAAAGCAATGAATTAAAGGAATTGCCCGCAGCTTTGGGGCGATTAGCATTGTTGAATAATTTGCGTTTGGAAGATAATTTATTGGAACATATTCCTGCTACTATTCTGAATGAAAAGCGAGAAAGACTTAAAATAAAATCATCAGGTAAAACGACTTTTGAGGCAGTTATTATGCAGCAATTGCATCATTATATTCATCGACAGGAGGAACGATTTTTGCCGACTTTTAAGAAAAATATACAAACTATATATCAAGGATTATTAGGAAATACAACGATTTGGCAAACATTTTCGGAAGCTGAATTGGTCGTATTAGCGGAGTTGAATGTGAAGTTATTTCAAGAGGCAATTATACATGAATTGGTGCAGCGTTCACGCAATTATCAACCACTTATTTTACCTCCCAATGCAAAGATAGGTGTACCGAAAGCAGAGTTAGGAATAGCACGTGTTTCTTGGCAAAATCGTTTGCAAAGTGCTGATTATCAAATAGTAGAGAGCTATAGCCATGCGGATATATTTCCTGTTAAAAAGGCTTATGAAGTTCAACAAAAGCAAACGAAAAATAATGTGCTTTGTACTAAATATGAGTTGCACGCTTGTCTGACCAAACATGAAAAATCACTGTTTGAACAGCCGGGGCAAGCAGCTGCATTGGATAATATTATGCGTTTATTGCAGACGAAAGATAGTGTAAATGAAGCAATTGCTTATCCTATTTTGATGCAGACACAGCTACCTCGTTTTGTGATCGAACGGCTGCTGGAGGCAGAGTCGGAAGAAACCATTAATAGTCACTATCATTTAAGTGATTATATGAAGTTGCATTTCACTTGGTTGGAGCGGTTTTTATATCAAAATTGGCAAAACAAAGAATATCGAAGCAATTACGCGCCTTACTTTGCTCCAAAAGCAAAAGGAACAATTATGGAACAATGTTGGCTGAAAGAATTAAAAAGATAAATCACACTTATTCGTTATGAAACCATACAACTTATGAAAATACGGTCATTATTATCGCTCCACGGTTAAAACCGTGGGCTGCTTGTCCGCGTTTTAGCTTAAAATCAGTCATTTTAAGACGCAGACAGGCAGCCCACCGTTTCAACCGTGGGCGAAATGAGGGTGTTTTATAAGTTGTATGGTTTTAAACTTATTCGTTATGAATTACAAGTGTTGATAAATTAGGCTCAACTATTGAACTATAAATTGAACTATAAAGTCCAATAATAGCGGCAAGCTAACAAAATGATAAATTTCCACCCTCGAAAGGCAAGACCGCCACGAAAAATGCGTTCATTGAGGTGTGGGAAAGAAATATCTTTTTTATTTTTTTAAAAAAAGTACGCCACACCGTTCACCATCAAGCGAGCGGCCGTTTACCGTCAACCGTCTGAATATGAAAAAAATATACGCCTTATTTTACACCTTATGTATATGTGTCCCGATGTTTGCGCAGCAAATACCACAATCGAGTCTATATATGCTCAATAAATTTGCGTATAACCCAGCGTATGCGGGCATTGAGAATACTTTAGTCGCTACGGGAGATTACCGCACGCAGTGGCTTGGCTTGGAAGGAAACCCCGTCACGCAGTCTGTCAATGTGCATTTACCGCTCAATATTATCTCTAGCGGATTCGGAATTAGCTTGGAAAGTGACGCCACTGGCGCGTCCAAATCTAGCTCCGCAATGGTAGCTTATAACTATCAATTGCAAATAAATCGAAAAAGTCTGCTATCTTTGGGCGTCGCAGGCGGAATAGTACAGCGTGGTCTTGACGGCGCATTACTCCGAACGCCCGACGGTTCGTATGATGATGCGATACCTTTTACACACAATGACGAGCTGTTGTCGCAAAGTGCAGTACGTGCTACTACAGCCACTTTACAGGTAGGTGTATATTATTTTTCGGAAAAAATAGAAGCAGGAATAGGGATTTTTAACGCCCACGAGCCAAAAGTTCGTTTTTCTGCCTTTGATTTTACCTTAGACCGAACATATTTTGTTTCTTTGCAATACAATTTGGATTTTGGGCGAAAGTGGCGTTTGCAGCCATCCGTCTTGTTAAAAACAAACGAAGTAC
This sequence comes from Caprella mutica, assembly GCA_947561585.1. Lineage (NCBI taxonomy): Eukaryota > Metazoa > Arthropoda > Malacostraca > Amphipoda > Caprellidae > Caprella > Caprella mutica. The sequence goes on from CANNZV010000725.1 coordinate 51,631, forward strand.
AAATGCAAGCGGAAGTGTCTGCCTTGTTGCAGTATAATGGCAATATATTTGTCGGTGCTTCCTATAGAGGTTACGATACTACTACTACAGACGCTGTTGTTCTGTTGGCAGGTTTTAAAGCCAACGAAAACTGGACAATAGCATATGCTTATGATTTGACATTGTCGCAGCTACAAAACGTTAGTACAGGTTCGCATGAAATCATGTTGACCTATAATTTGGGTAAACCGATTGGAAAGGGAATACCACCGAAGATTATCTATAATCCTAGGTATTAAAAAGAGTAGGGACTTTATTGCTGCTTTTTTTGAGAAATTCTCTTAACAAAACACTATTACCTAATAATTGACGTTACGAATGCGGTGAAAATGTTATTTTTTAAGCAAAATTTTAAAATTTTAAGTTTAATTTTTGCTTTTATTGAAGAAGCGTCTATTTTTACGGGCGTTTCAATTAATTGAAGGAAAACTCGGGTGTAACAATGAAGAAGCTACTTAAAAATCTGTTGGCCTTATCTGTATTGGCCACCATCCTCACTGCGTGTGGGTCTCAGCAAACTGGACAATTGATCGGTGTGCTTGATCGACCGGCGTGGAAGGGGATTAATCCTTATGGAATGGTGTACATTCCTTCCGGTACTTTACATATCGGAAATTCTGACCAAGACGTATCGAATACCTTCGTACAACGTCCAAAATCTATCTCTATTCAAGGTTTTTACATGGATGATACCGAGATAACAAACAACGAATATCGTCAGTTTGTTTACTGGGTACGTGACTCGCTCGCGCATTCTTATATGGATCATTACTTAGAAACTGATGATGGCGAAGAGTACATTGATTGGGAATACGAACTCGACTGGGCAGACGAAACATTAGAAGACTTATATTACCAAGGCGACGATAAGTTTGCTGGTAAGAAAGAGTTGGATGTTTCAAAATTTGAATTTGAGTACGAATGGTACGACTGGAAAGCTGCAGCTCATGATATGGGCAAATCTCCACGTACTTCATTCATCAAGCGTCAAACTACCAATATCTACCCAGATACTTTAGTTTGGATTCGTGACTTCTCTTATTCTTACAATGAGCCGATGACACGTAACTATTTCTGGCACCCTGCTTTCGACGACTACCCAGTAGTTGGCGTAAACTGGTCAACAGCAAATGCATTTACGTACTGGCGTACGAAAGTATGGAACTCTTACCAATCAGTACGTGAAGATGGTGTAAATTCGGAAGATTTCCGTTTGCCAACTGAACATGAGTGGGAATATGCTTCTCGTGGTGGTCATGACTTAGCTCCTTATCCTTGGGGTGGTTATTACTTACGCAACTCAAAAGGTTGTTTATTAGCCAACTTCAAACCTGGTCGTGGTAACTATCCAGAAGATGGTGGTTTATATACGGTAAAAGCAGATGCTTATTTCCCGAATGACTACGGTTTATATAACATGGCTGGTAACTTAGCTGAATGGACAAGTACTGCCTATGATGCAAATGCTTACTCTTTCTTACATGATTTGAATCCTGACATTCGCTATGATGCGAAAGAAGATGATCCAAAAGCATACAAGCGTAAAGTTATCCGTGGCGGTAGCTGGAAAGATATTGGGTTCTTCCTACAGACGGGTACTCGTCACTGGGAATACCAAGACACCACTAAATCTTACGTAGGTTTCCGTTGTGCATTGACCTTCTTAGGTCGCTCGCTCAACGACTTCTAAGCAAGTGTTTTTAGTAAGTCTAAAAAAGAAGGCATATGGATAAAATATTATCTGTATGCCTTTTTTTATGTTAAAATTATTTTATATTTGCCACCGATATATGTAGAGCCCCTAATCAGCAATTTTCGGCTTAAGTAGAAAAGTGGTGTTACCAGTCATTAATCTTTAAAAAGGGGTATTCATTCACTTCCTACTTTATCGTAAAAAACTGGTAACACTGCTCGACATTTACTTAAACCGAGAATCGCTGGCTCCTAATAGCAGATTAAGGATACTAAGATAAAAGTGAAAAAATACAAATAAATTATTTTTATTTTATGTAATTTGCTGAATAGTATGCTTTTATAAATACATTTGTTAGCTTTGAATTTTTAAAAAACTATAAAAGTCTCTTTATATCCTCGCTAAATTACCATAAAATATACATCGTCAAAAACTTCCAAAAAAACTTAAAAATAAAATCGAAAAAGCTGTTACTTTTTTGAGCCCTTGCATTAAGGGTATGTGGCATGTGGGAAATATGCCCGACAATAACGTTGAATATCATTAACAAACTAACCTAACTAAAAACATTAGTAATGAGTTTTTTAAAATCAAAAGGGTTTAAGTACGTAAAGAATTTAATTATCGGTTTGGGTGCAACTATCGTATTGATGGGAGCATTATTCAAATTGGAAAGCTGGCCGTACGCTTCTGAAATGTTAATCGCAGGTCTTTCTGTAGAGGCATTTATCTTCGCATTTTTAGGTATTATTGGTCCAGACAAGGACTACTACTGGGAAAAATTATATCCAGGTTTAGACGATTACAACACACGCATTCAGCCATTGTCTGCTGCACCTCTTGCAGAAACAACTCCAGGTTTGAACGGTGAAGTAGTAGAGCGTCAATTAGGCGGCATGTTGACAGAAATGCAAAACATGTCTAAAAACTTATCTTCTTTAGATGCACTGCAAAAAGTTGATTTTTCTGGCACTAGCGAGCAAATGAAAACCATGGGCAACTTCTATACGAAAATGAATGAAGCTATGGCTGACCTTGGTGATTCATTAGAAGATACAAAAGCTTACAAAGAGCAATTATCTGCATTGAACAAAAACTTGTCTTCTTTGAACAGTGTTTATGGCAATGTATTGGGTGCGATGTCTAACATCGGCAAGTAATTCTTTAGGAATTAGGTTAACCAAATTGTAAATTATAGATAGTAGATGATAGACATTAGATGATAGACATTAGACCTCAGACATTTTTACGCCTGAAGTTAAAGTCTAAAATCTAATATCTAAAGTCTAAAATCTTCTAAAATAATAAGATATGTCAATTCCTAAGGAACCGCGGCAGCTGATGATCAACTTAATGTATTTGGTCTTGACTGCCTTGTTAGCCTTAAACGTATCAGCAGAGGTAATGAATGCCTTTTTTACGTTAGATAAAGGTAACAAGACCAGTATGGCAACCGTGGACTCGCAGTTGGGAGAAACTGTAGATGGTTTGAATAAATTGTTAGCGGATGATAGTAAGGCAAAATATCGCCCCATCACTCCAGCTATTGAGTCGGTTCGTGAATCTGTAAAAACTTTTAATGACTATGTTGATGGAATTCGTAACGAATTGATTGATCAGTCAGGTGATAAAGATGGCTCTGTAGGTGACGGTGATTACATCGAAAGCTACGGAAAACGCGTACCAAAAGGTAAGAAAAACAAAGATATTACAACTAGCATTTTAGTAGGTAAAGATCCAAATACACCTGGTAAAGGTGCTGAGTTAAAGCAGAAAGTATTAGATACACGCCAAGCAATGTTAGATGCTTATTCTAAGTTGATGACCGAAAACGGTGAAACGTTTGGTTTGAAACAAGAAGAAATTGACAAGCGTGTAGCTGGTGTTGCTGCAAATATGACTTTAGCTGTAGATGATGAAACTTGGACCAAAAGTGAAAAGAAAAGCTGGCGCGAGTTCAAATTTAAGCAAATGCCTTTAGCGGCAGTATTGCCTTTATTATCTCAAATGCAAGCAGATGCGAAAACATCTGAGGCTGCATTAGTCAATGATATGGCAAGTTTAGCTGGTGGTCGTGTGGTAGAGTTTGATGCTTTCTTCCCTGTAGTACAGGCGAAAAGCTCTTACATTATCAAAGGTGACCCATTTGAGGCAGAAGTTTCTGTAGGTTCTTACTCTTCTCAAATTCCATCGGAAAATATTAAAATCTTTGTAAACGGTTCTAGTATTCCGATTAATAAAGAAGGTAAGGGTACTTACAAAACAACTACGAAGTCAACAGGTAAGCAGTCCTTGAAATTACGCGCTGAAGTAACTAATCCTTTAACGCAAGAAACGACCAAAGGTGAAGGTACTTACGACTATGAAGTAGGTGTACGTTCGGTAGCAGTTTCGGCTGACAAGATGAATGTATTCTACATCGGTGTTGACAACCCTGTATCTGTTTCGGTTGCTGGTGCTTCTTCTAACGAGTTGAAAGTAAGTGGTTCTGGTTTGAACATTACAGGCTCAAAAGGCAAGTATAATGTAACGGCTAGTGCGCCAAATAATGACGCAAGAATCACGGTATCTGGTGGTGGATTACCTCCAACGAATTTCGACTTCCGTGTGAAGCGCATTCCTGACCCAGTAGCTCGCCTTGGTAAAAAACAAGACGGTTCTATGGGTAACGGTGAGTTCAAAGCACAAGGTGGTTTGATTGCATGGTTAGATAACTTTGATTTTGACGCAAGATGTAAAATTCAAGGCTTCAACTTGGTACGTGTACCAAAACGTGAAGACCCTGTAGAAAGCGTAAACAATGGTGCAAAATATACCTCTAAGTCACAACGTTTAGTTCGTGCTGCAAAGCCGGGTGATACGTACTACTTCGAGAATGTAAAAGCACGTTGTCCAGGTGATAAAGCTGGTCGTAAGATTAATTCATTAGTCTTTAAGATTAGATAATTTATCGCTTCTGCGAAAAATATAAAAGCAGGGAGTTGTGCCGAAGTGGGTGCAACTCCCTGTTTTTTTTATTCAAAGTCTGCCCTAAAGGCAAGCCTTTGAACTTTTAGGTTTAAATTGGACTCTAGTCACAACCGATAAAGATTTCAACCATTTAAAAGATGAATTTTGCAAGTTAATCGTCAATTAACCTACATCTCGCTTTTTTAACGCATTTTAATTAGCAATTATCCGTTTTAGGAAAGAAATTTTCCTTAAATTTGGACGCTAAATAATACGTCCTTACTTTTGGCGTTCATTAAGCAGGAAATTAATACTCAGGTGAAAGAAGCTTAATTTAGTAAAAAGAAAATACAAAGGAAACTAATACGAACAACTAACTGATTTTCAGGTAGTTAGTAGAATTAGCATAGAATTTGTAGGGCTTTTTAGGAAAGAAACTTCTACAAAAAATTTAAACGCATCATGAAGATAGCTTTGAAACTACTCGCTATGACATTCATTGCAGTGCTATTTTTCGCTAATCCAGCGCAAGCACAGCTACCAGAGAATGTCATGACAGAAAGCAGTGACCCGAATGCCAACCAACCGTTGAATGACATTACGGAGAAAACCACTGTTTACGAAAAGCGTATTCTTCCTTATGACCATATCCGTGAGGCGGATATTTTCTGGGAAAAACGCATTTGGCGCGTCATTGACGTGCGCGAAAAAATGAACCTTCCTTTCGCTTATCCAGAGCGTCCATTGTTTTCCATTTTGATGGATGCAGCAATGGAGGAGCAAATCACCGTTTTCAGTACAGAAGATGACAAGTTCACTTCTCAATTGTTGCCAGACGAGGTAGCGTCAATGGGTGCTACCATTGATACCATTACCACGTTTGACCCTGAAACCTATGAGGAGCAAATTCAAATCGTAAGAAATGAATTAAATCCAGAAGACGTAAAACGTTTTCGTTTGAAAGAAGTATGGTTTTTTGATGAAGAAAGCTCTACTTTGCAGGTTCGTATTTTGGGTGTTGCACCGCTTATCGATGTAAAAGATGAGAACGGTAACTTCAAATACGAGAAGCCATTATTTTGGGTATATTACCCAGATGCTCGCCAAACTTTAGGCCGTGAATTGGTCTTCAATCCTGGCAATGACGCTAGTCCAGCCACATGGGAAGACCTTTTCGAAATGCGCTATTTTGCGAGTTACATTTACAAAGAAAGTAACGTGTATGACCGAAAACTGGAAGGTTATCTGACTGGTATCGACATACTCTTGGAAGCGGATAAAATTAAAGAGTCTATCTTTAATTTTGAACATGACCTCTGGTCTTACTAGTAGAGAATATTCATGAATTTTCTTTACAGTTGCATTGACATTCTGATTTGGGTCAGGATGTCAATACTTTTATTCTCTTTTTAGAGCAAAACTGTTGAAGTAGAAAGGCTCAAATCTTTGATGATTTGAGCCTTTTCTTATGGCTATTGAATTATGGCTTATTGAAAAATGATAAGCGGTAGAGAAAATTCATGAATTTTCTCTACCACACTATAACCGAAATATCGATATACTATATCGAAGGAAAACGGGTGGGTTCTACTTCTGACATTAATTCATAAACTATTTTAAATACATTCTCTGCATTGGGTTTGCTGAAATAATCCCCATCCGAACCAAATGGCGGACGATGTTCTGCCGCAGAAAGTGTACGTGGCGCACTATCCAAGTGACGATAACCGCCTTGTTTTTCAAGTACTTCTTGCAGCATATAAGCCGTTCCACCGCCTGGCACATCTTCATCCATGAAAACGATGCGATTAGTCTTTTTAAGGCTTTCTACTAAGCGATGTTCTAAATCGAAAGGTAAGAGTGTTTGTACATCAATTAACTCGACAGAAATGCCTTTTTTAGCTAATAATTTCATGCCCTCTTGTGCTATTCTTACACATGAACCATAAGTCACCAAAGTCACGTCTGTGCCTACTTCTAATACTTCTGGCACACCTAATGGTACACTATATTCGCCCATATTATCTGGCAAAATCTCTTTCAAGCGATAGCCATTTAGACATTCTACTACGATAGCTGGGTCATCACTTTGTAGCAAAGTATTGTACATCCCAGCAGCTTGTACCATATTGCGCGGCACACACAAATACATCCCTCGTAGTGAATGTATCATCATACCCATCGGAGAGCCTGCGTGCCAAACACCTTCAAGACGGTGTCCACGTGTGCGAATAATCGCCGGCGCTTGCTGCAAACCACCCGAACGCCAACGCAAAGTTGCCAAGTCATCCGTGAGCGGCTCTAAGCCATAGATAAGGTAATCTAAGTACTGAATTTCAGCAATCGGGCGGAGCCCACGCATCGCCATACCAATGGCTTGCCCCATAATCGTCCATTCCCGAATACCTACGTCAAAGACGCGTTCTTCGCCATATTTGGTCTGCATATTGGCGAAGCCTTGATTAACATCACCTATATAGCCTACATCTTCCCCAAAAGCAAAAAGCGTCGGATAACGCTGGAAGCTCAAGTCAAAAAAGTGATTAAGAATTTGGAAACCATTAAGTTTTTTAGAATGCTCTGAATAAACAGGCGCAACTGCTGGAATATGTACCGCAGCCTTATCAGAGGCACTATATAAGTCGGTGTGATAACTAGCCTCTACATGCATACGGACATGATTGAGCCAATCATTTAAGTCTTCTAAATCGGAAATATTTTCACCTAAAATGGTGTAATGAACACGACGGGCTAACTGTACCAATTCTGAAAAAGCTGGACTACGTAAGGCATTCATTTCTTTACGCAGGGCTTCAATTTCGGTAGTATGACTAGATTTTGCTGCAATTTTAACAAAAATAGCATCCAATCTGATGCGTTCTGCTTTGAGCGGCTCACTTAAGCGCGACCATGCTCTATCACGACATTCGCGTACATATTGTCGGGCTTCATTACGTATTTTTGCTGTTTCTTCTTGATTAGAAATGCCGCTTTTGTGCAACCATTTTTCCATCATATCAATACAATCGTGGTTGCGTTCCCATTGCAAACGTTCGGCATCTTTATAACGTTCATGTGAGCCAGAAGTCGAGTGTCCTTGTGGTTGCGTACACTCCCGAATGTGCAAAAGCGACGGTATATGTGTGCGACGCGTTTTGTCAATTGCTTTAGCGTACAATTTGCGTAAACCTAAGTAATCCCAAGCTTTTTCGCGATAAATATCAATGCCTTCGCCTTTTTCATTAAGCTGAAAGCCGGACAAGACCTCACTAATATTACTCTTGGTGGTTTGATATCTGGCAGGAACAGAAATACCATAGCCATCATCCCAAACACTGATAGAAAGCGGTACTTTTAGTACGCCCATGGCATTAATAGTCTCCCAAAAAACACCTTCGCTCGTACTGGCGTCACCAATAGTGGTGAAGCAAATTTCATTACCATTATCCGAAAAGTTAGTGCTGTTTTTAAGAGCTTCACTTTCACGGTATTTACGTGAAGCAAGCGCCAAACCCAGACCGCGTGCCATTTGACCAGCTGTGCTGGATATATCTGAAGAGATATTATATCTGTCTAAATGATTGACCCAATTACCATCTGGATCAACAGCTTCTGTCGCAGGGTGGCTATTCATTTGACGACCTTTGGAGAAAGGGTCATTTTCAGCGTCTGCATAAAGTTGTGCGAAAAAATCTTCGACAGTGGCGACGCCCAAAGCAAACATCAATGTCTGGTCGCGGTAATAGCCCGAACGCCAGTCGCCTTTGCGAAATGCGCGTGCCATTGCGGTTTGTGGGACTTCTTTTCCATCTCCAAAAATACCAAATTTGGCTTTGCCAGTTAGTACTTCTTTTCTGCCCAAAATGCTGACTTCTCGACTGATGCAACAGGTGCGAAAATCTTCGATGGCTTCTTGCGCAAATTTGGCGTCTTGGCTCAGGTCTTCATTGGTAGTTATTAATTCTTTTGTCATCGAATCTGGCATAAATTAGTTGAATGATTTGGTAGCTCTTATCTGGCTTTTGGTAGAATGCATACCTTTTTTGCAAAAGGGTGGTGAATGCTTGTTTCGTTAAGGGATGGCTTGGTCACTATTTTTAGTGGATTATTTTATTTAAACCAAATTTTAATAAAATATGACTTATTAAACAAAATAAAATTCCTTAAAATTGAATTAGTGACCCGCGAAAATAGCAAAAATTTTGCAGACGAACAAAAAAATGGCTTGCAAAAATCAAGGTTTTTACGTTATGTGAACGTATTTTTATAATCTTTATTTATAGCTACAAAGCTATATATCGTCTTTTTGCTCCATAAAATAGCATTTAATCTTCGACTTCTTTTGCGCCCCAACGATAACTATCTAAATCAAAACCAGCTAAGTCTAATACTCTGTCAATTACGGTTGCCGCCATTTCCTCCATGGTCTTGGGGCGACTATAAAAGGAGGGGCTTGCCGGACAAATAATCCCACCTGCCTCTGTTATGGTCTGCATATTGCGCAAATGAAGGAGACTATAAGGAGTGTCACGTGGCAAAAGGATGAGGCGGCGACGTTCTTTCAAAATGACATCTGCTGCTCGTGTCGTTAAATCATTGGAAACGCCCGAGGCGATGCGTCCCAAAATTCCCATAGAACAAGGACAAACAATCATCGTTTTGTAGCGCGCTGAACCAGAAGCAAATGGGGCCATAAAATCGTTTTTGGCGTAGAAGTCGAAGGGATAGTCTTCATAGCTTTTATTGCCCAGTTCATATTCCCAATTGAACTTGGCATTATCACTCATCACGACTCCGACGGCCGCGCATTGTTCTTTGAGCGTCAGGAGTTTATCTAATAAAACTTTGGCGTAAATCGAGCCACTAGAGCCGCCTATTGCAATGACTATTTTGTGCATATTGATATTAATAAATAGTGATTTGAAATGAGTAGATAATTGTCGTCAATAAAACCATAAATATGCTCAAAGGTTGTCTAAAAACTATTCGGGCGTTAATCTTTCCTTAAATCGGCTTTATCTTTGCCTTTTCCTATTGATTAAGCCTTACTTTTGATTGCTTTTCAGTAAAACTATAAATCATAATTAATTAATAAGACGATGAAAAAAATCTTAACTATTGTCGCTTTATTCGCTGTTTTGGCGGGTACAACGGCTTTCGTCTTGCGTGATAATTCCCATGACGCAACGAATACAAACTCCGAAACAACCGTAGAAATGACTACAACTACTGCGGATAATCCTTTCTTAGAAAACGGCGAATTGCGCTGGTACTCTTGGGAAGAGGCGGCGGCGGCTAATGCCAAAAATCCGAAAAAAATCTTTGTAGATGTCTATACGGATTGGTGTCATTGGTGTAAAGTGATGGATAAGCAGACTTTTACTGACCCTGCGGTTAAAAAATATATGGCAGCTAATTTTTATCCTGTAAAATTGAATGCGGAACAAAAAGAGACCATCAATTGGAATGGAAATGCCTTTGAATGGAGAGAAACCAGCAATAGAAACGGCAGAGTAAAAGGCATTAATATGTTAGCTTATTCCTTGTTGGATGGCAAAATGTCCTATCCAACAGTACTCTACTTAAATGAAAAATTTGAGCGCATTATGATTTCTCCGGGCTTCAAAAAGCCAGATATGTTTTTACCTGAATTGAAATTTGCAGGCGAAGACCATTATAAAACAACGACTTGGGAAGAATTTAAGGCTTCGAATTGAATATTGATGATTGAATATTGAATATTGATGATTGAATATTGATGATTCCGACGTGACGTACACGTTAAAACGGAATAATCAATATTCAATCAAATAACTCTCTCATTTTCGCCATATTCCGCTCTGGAATTAACTCCGGCGAAGGATAATTTTCTACCGCTTTTTCGACACTCGCCTCTCGTAACAAATGGAATAGTTGATATGGGGATTTGTTCGTATAATTTTCTACGGCATCAGGCGCCAATCCCGCAAATTGATAGTTGGGATGAAAGGAGGCAATCTGAAAAACGCCTTCCAACTCTAATTGCTCTAAAAGCATTTCAAAATAGCCTAAAGCATCATTATAATCTAAGAAATTAGGCAATAAATTAGGGAAAATTAAGAGCGTCGTTTCTATCGTTGCGTCTTTTTTTAGCAACTGCACCTCTTCCAAAAAAGCAGTGATTAAATCCTCCATTTCCGTCGTTTCTACCACTTTATATCGAATAGTCTCCGCTATGTAAGGTTGTTTCGCGAAGGGACAGACTTGATGTTTGATGACGAAATTGGCGAGCCATGCTTTTGTTTCGGCTATTATTTTTGCTTTCATAAGGGCAAAGGTAATTGGTAAATATGGATTTCTACGAGAAAAGCCCTCCCATAACACGTGGGAAGGCTATATTCACTCAAAATACAAGTTTTCTTTTATCGGTTTAAAGTAATACGGCTTTTCTAAGCCGTGGCTAAAGGTTCGCGGCTTAGGAAAGCCACGCTACTTCAAGGGGTTTATGCGTCGAAATAATCAACAATCAATCAAAAAAAATGGCCCGACAGACAGCACGACTACCGAGCCAAGAAGAAAGAGATTAATCTTTATAAGTTGATGCTGTTAAGGGGTTTAGGAACGATGAAAAAATAACTTATAACATCTCGCTGTTTCTTTTGGCCTTATTTTTTACTTTAAAATCAGTCATAGTATTAACAATAATCCTTCTTTTAAAGTAAATCTAAGACCAAAATAATTCACCAATCTTGTTATAACTTATTCTTTCAACGTTCCTTAGCAATAAATAAGCTACGCAAAATGACGCGTGTATTTTTTCTTTTAGCTAGGCTTGATCAAGGATAATTGTTGATACTTTGATTGACGAACAACAAGGCTAAAAGGAAAAAGAACAAGTCAGATGCCTAGGTTATTTTTTTCTAAAACCCTAAACACGAAGCATTTTCTAAGATACTGCAAAAAAGCTTAGTGTGTGCTTGGTTTTGGAGAAGGTAGTCCGACAGACAGCACGACTGCCGGACTCCTAGAAGAAAGAGATTATTTTTTATATTGAATATTGTTGGTTGTCTATTCCACGAATAAGTATGTCCAAAGTCTAATACTTAATCAATTTTAACTTCAGCTCTTCTTCTGAAATTAGTTGCTTGTTCAGTCGTCGCTGGTTCAATGGTAAACGTACCGCCTTCTAATTTGACAGTTTTACCTTTCTTAAGCTCCGTTACTGCAGTATTGTATGGCTCGTAGCTAGAAATCGTATTCAAAATACCATTTTTATAACCGAAAAAGTACCAATTGCCACTCGGAGAAGTAATAATCATTGCGATATGCTCCTCGCCAGTAGCAGGCATTTTAAATTCAACGAAACCTTCTACTTTTCGGTGGTAAGGCAAGTTGCCAAATGCACCCATACCTACCGTTTTTTCAGTAGATATAAAAGACTGGAAATCAGTGTCATAAGTCATGTTCAGTTCCGTCAAAAGGAAATCGAATTTAGTGTCTTCAGTTGGTAAAGAGAAGCTACGACCTTTGGTCAATTGTTGCATAGAAGCGGCTATTTTATTCGGATTAGAAACCATCTCGCATAGTACTGTTTCGTATAAATCCGTGTCGCTATAATATACTTGCGAGGCTTCAAAACTTGCGGATTTGAAATCTTCTGTGATGATTTTTTTCAAATCTTTCGGCAAGCCAAAATCGATAGCAGCACTGAATTTGGCTACTAACTGCTCATTGCCTAGTTCTGCATTTGCTAATTCTTCAGCAGCTAAACCCGTCTCAATAATACCAGATACTTGCAAGCCAGGACCGTTTAAGTTTGGACAAATATCGAAACTACCTTTACCTGTTAGTGTTGAATGGTTTGTGTCGAATGCTAATAAATTACCTTTAGCATATGGCTGCATAATTTTCAAAGAATCGCCTACCAAATAAGTGGCACTTTGGTCATCGTATTTCAATAATTCGCCAACTTGAAGTAAAGCATGGTCTTTTTTGCTATGCAAAGGCATCATCAAACGAGAGTATGGCTGACGATTTTCTTGACCTAAATAAATACCTGCATGTACCATCAATTCTTGCTTATTACGTGGCTTTTCTAGTTCAATTTTCATCTCATTTTGGTCACCGCTAAAATCAACAGAAAACCAACGCTCTCTTGCCAAACTTGGGTGGTCAATGCGCGCAAAACCATCATAAGTCAAGGAAGCCTTTGAAGCGATTAATTCGATGTCGCCCATGAACTGAAAACCTTCACTCAAATAGAATGGAATATTGCTACCAACTGTAGCATTAGCACGAGTTTCTAAGCGTTTTTCAGAACGCTTACCGACCATTTGACCAACGATTTTTGTGAACTCAATTTCCTGTGTTTTCTCACCAAAATTATACTCATAAAAGCCACTTCCTGTGTAGTGTTCTTTGCCATTAATTTGAACGTTTGCTTTGTGAATTCGGTGGTATTCATTAGTCGTATTGGCAAGAATAGTAGCGTTTTCTAACAACTGCATCTTACCACCCGGCGCGATAGTTACTTTACCTTCATAAGGATAAACCAATGCATCAGCAGTATTAATATGAGGCACGCCTCCAATGTTCAAAAAGCTAGTTTCAAAGTCATATGCTGCACTTTCGCCTTCGAAAGTCAATTCGTCTTGTTTCGCATCTGTAGCCGTAAATGTACCCGTCTTATTTGGTGGGGCAATGAAGGTCAATTTTTGTTGTCCCAAGTTCCATTCAAACTCATTTAAAGTTGTCTCGTATTGATTGTGTGGCATGCTGGTCATCGCGTTTTCGTCGTTGGCTTTGAAGTGCCCTATGCTCTTTTCAAAATCCATGCTGCCGCGTACATTTTTGGTGTCGAATGCTAAGGCATCTGTTTCTAAAGCCTTGATTTTCAAGTCAGTATTTTCAGATTGAACAGAGAAGTGACCGAAATTAAATAAGTCTGCAGCCATTTCACCCTCATCCCAAAGGAAATTACCTTGACCTTTCAAGCCGCCTGGCGTATAGATAAGTGTGCCTGACACAGTATGTTTGCTTTGCGTAAATACATCAAATGAATTTTCCTTTGATTGCACATACATACTGTCTTTTTGTGGCTGCCAATTAATGGCAACTTTTAAGCCAGCAACTTGTGGAATACCGAGTGCTTTATCTTGTTTTAAGTCAAAATTTTCGGCAGTACACTGCATCTGGTCAGGGCGAAAAAGGAAGTCATCAGAATTAACAGAAGTTGCTTCATAAGTCAAATTTCCTTTACCATGTAAACCCGTGTTGCTGACCGAAATCTCGCCTTTATACGTTCCTTTTTGCTCATAAGTCGAAAATCCTTCTGCGGGTGCTTTGGTCGTAAAACCAAGTGAATGGTCATGCTCCTGGTAGCGTAAGGTTTCCTCAAAATCAGGGAAAATACCAGCCGTTTTCATCTTCCCTTTCAACTCAAAATCGGCAGTAGTAAAGTTGCGCAAGCCTTCAAAATAAAACGGTTCTAGCTCAAAATGAAAGTCTTTACGCGGATAAGCATCGCCCAATTTGTTATTTTTGTCATAATAGACATAGGATTTGCCACGGCTTTTGAAAGCAGGAAAAGCCTTCAAATCTTCGCGCCCTGATTTGTTTTCTGGAGCATCAATAAGAATCGTTCCTGTCGCTTGCTCAATGCGTGACCCGAGTGATAAAGCTTCTGGCTGACCGTCGCTATCTAGCTTGCCTGTTGGCACATAAAAATCCAAATATTGGATGCTATCCACATCAATTTTGAAAGCTTCATAATCAAATACAAAACCTTCGCCTTGCAATTGACTAAAGCCCGCATAAACGCGTCCGTCAAAACGCATTTCACGATTTTTGCCTATCGTAATTTCCTTTTTTGTTGGAATAACTGCCACCTTTTGTGACTGATGAAATTGCACTTGTTTCACACCGCGCACTAACATTTCTTTCGTCTCAAAATCCACTTCAGCATTCGGCTTATTATGCTCTGATTTTATCTTAATCACGTCGTAATCTGTATGCTGTGCATGTACATCCGCATAGCGAAAAACCTTGTCATAAACTTGTATCGTATTGTCTTTAGAATTGAAGGCAATGAAACCATTTTTCTCTAAATCAAACAATAAAGTCTTAATATTATCAACGCTAAAATTTGGATTAATTTGCTGCGCAAAATGCGTCGCATCCAACTCCCGACCGTCTGCTTGTGCAACAGTTCTCAGCTTAATAATAGGGTGATAACTCGCCACATTTTGCACTTGACGCATATAGTGTTCATCGTAAAAATTCTGTGAAGTCAAGGTAATACGTTGGCTGCCTGCACCTGCTGCTTTGGTACGTGTTTCGTTGATAACTAGCTTATTTTCAAGCGGATACCAATTTAATTTTTGTGTATTTAAATACATCGCATGATAGCTATCATAGAATGGGCTTTTCGTACCCACTTTTTCGCCAGAGCGTAAGTTGACCACCATGTTTTTGACATCTACTTTAGAGTTGATGTTTGGGTGATAAATGCTATCGCCCTGGAAATATAGAACCGCTTCTACGCCTTTTGCATTGATAAACTTCTCATCTTTCAAAGAAAAATGGGTACCCGCCAAACGGAAGGTTTTATTGCCACTTTGGTCGGTGTGGGTAAGCGTACAACCATGCGAATCTTCACTATATCCTTCAATCGTTCCACCTTCTAATTTGAAGCCGCCGTAATAGACCAAACCCTTGCCTAATCCTGTAATGGTCGCCTTGTCTTGCTTCGAATTAAAGCGTGGATAGCTACTTTTTTTCGAACTAGAAGTACCCAACATTTTATCTTTGAAGTCGCCTTTTATCTTTTGTGTACCAAATAATTTTGGATATTCTAGCACTACGTTTTTTGCTACATATTCGCCTTTCGTCACGTCTATTTCGTAGTCATTTAGAGTAGCTACAGCATCAATTTTCGAATTGATGCGTTTCCAACTCACGGTGCCGCCTTTGCCGCGCCATTTATTTTCCATCGGATAAAAAGTACCCGATGTACCCTGAATATTAATACTTACTTTTTTTCGTTCAGCACTTAAATCGGTATCAGTATAATGCACCACAGGTACACCATTTTCCCAAGCAATTTCGGGAGTAGGGGAGTTGGCCGTCCAATTGATGCCGCCTTTGGTATAGCGCAGAGCATGGTCGTTAAAAAACGTTTGTGAAAAGAGTAAATAAGACTTATAATTGCGGTAATTTTTGCTTTCCAAATCCGCTAAATAAGTGCGGAGCGTTTCATGCCAATTCATGAAATTACAATTACCAACTGCGGTTTGCTTCACGATATTCAATCCCTTCAAATACTCTGTAAAATAAGGCGCTGCCGCCATTTTTTTCGTTCCCATATCGTTGCAAGTTCCGACGATTTGGTCAAACTCCGTGGGACTATACACATCGTTACTGACTTGTTTTTCAAAGCCTTTGTAGAGTTCGATGTGTGCTTTATTGTTTGTTGCTTCAATGAAGGTTTCTAACTCCTCCATGAACTTAATTTTATCCGCCGAAAAAGAAACAATATCGGCATTGTCCAAGTGAAAATTGGTGAGTAAAAGCACTGCTAGGCAGAGCAAACTGACGCGTGTTATTATTTTGAACATAAGGTTGTATTTTTTTTATACGATAGGGAGTGAATGACTTACAGCGTTACGCAGAGGCAGGCACAAAAAATTCGTATAAATGATTTTGAGTGAAAAAATGGTTCGTTGAAATTTGGGCAAAAAGATGTCTGTCAGCCGCAGAAGCATTGTTCTGTAGCTGTGTGGTAACTTGTTGTATTCTGAAAATTATTTTGAATTTGTTTTATCTGAATTTGGTGTTGGTCTCTAAAAATCAATGGTCTCTAAAAATCAATTACTGGTGGAATAATATGGACGATTAAGCACGCTAGCACAGGCGAAAATAAACTTCTATAAGTATCCCTCTTGCTATGCTTCCTCTCGAAAAAAAGCATAACTTTTCCGTTCAGTCAAAGGCTCTTTTGCCGCTTGCTGTTGGAAGAAATAAAATAGTACGTAGTGCTAAGTACTTGATATTCAGGACTTTATTGAATGCTCTTTTGCTGTTCAATTTATTGTTATTATATCAATATCGCTTGCTCTATTCTTTATTTTATTTCAAAAAAATCACATTAAAAAAAGATGTAAAAGTATTTTTTTGAAGGCGTTATTTCCTCAGTCTATTAGTGGCTCTTTTGCCGAATAATAGTTCAAAAAATAGAAGACAGCCTTGTAAAACAGTTTTGTAATTATGTATTCATACGCAGTGTTTTATGATTAAATCGTTTGAAGTAGGGTGGCTTTCCCAAGCCGCGTCCCTTAAATAGTCACGGCTTATAAAGCCGTGTTACTTCAAAATTAGGCAAACTCTGCCCACTACTAGCGGCGACTATTGCTGCTAGTATATATCATGTTATATTTTTTAATTTAGGACATAAACACCCCAACTTAAAGCGATACAACTCCTCTCAGAGTGACTTTAAGCCATAAACAGACTAGGCTAAAGTGTTGTAACTGTTTTGTTACATTCACTTTGAAGCATAAACGCCCTAAGACAAAAGTTGGCAATTGATATCGTCGATACTTTAGCCCATAAACGTCCTAGAATAAGTTGTGCCAGTTTGAATTTTTGGAACAAATTAGACTATAAACGCCCTAGCTAAAAGTATGGCAATTCATTGATTGTCAATACTTTAGGTTATAAACGCTCCGGTGTTTTTAATGTCAAATTAAAAACGGTAGCGCATATCTATGTTAAGCCAAATGAACGGCCAGTCTTATTGCGAACAATAAGTAACAAAGGGCATATTTCGAATGAAATGGGGCTAAAAAGCCCTATTCTTAGGTGATAAAAATCACGCAAAACGAAATATTCAAGAAAATGATGTACAGGAAGTGAAGGGGGGGAACTTACAGGCATGGAACTGCCTATAAGAAAGGATAATCTCTTTCTTCCTGGTTGTTTATGTTGTTTTTAAAGTCCGAAAAAGTGTTAAAATGTGTAATCGTATCATGTTTTACTTTACATCAAATGTGCTGTAAATTCTATAAAGTGAAAACGATACTAATAAATCGATTTTCGAGTAAATCGGCTTGGAATTGATTTTAATGTGAGACAAAGCATACCTTTCGGCTGCTTTATAATACAAAGGTAGGAGCTTACTACTGAAATGTGAAATATTTTTATGTGTTTTATTTAATATTTGTTAGAATAACTATATATAGGTAGCTGTTTATGGGTATTTTTAGATGGGCATTCGATGTAGAGCCTTTGAAAAAGCATCTAATGACTTTCGTTCAAAGTCTAAAATTAAGCAAGAGTAGTATTAAATTTCGCCCAACGTCGTTTTTCAAGTATTATTCTTGCTTTAAATTTGGTGGCTAAGTGGAGCTTAAAGTGAAGCAATCTTTCCGTTTGCGGATGTTTGAAAGACAAGCCAACAGCTGTTAGAAATAAACCTTTGTGCTTTAATATCTTACCCGCTTTACCATATAATGCATCACCTAAAATAGGAGCGCCGATATGTGCCAGATGCTGCCGTAATTGGTGCGTACGTCCCGTCTTTGGAAATAAATCCACCAAGGTCAACCATTCACTTTGTAAAGAAGGGAAGATTTCTAAAGGCGTATAATCAGTGTGTGCTGCTTTGCCCTCTAGCGGAAGTGTTATTGTTCCTTTTTCGATTAATTTGCCTGCACAAATCGCCTGATACTGTTTGTGTATTTCTTTGTTCTCAAATTGCAAACCTAAATGTGCTCGAGCTGAAGTCGTTTTAGCGACCAATAATAAACCAGAAGTAGGCGCATCCAAACGATGCACGACGCGTGGAGATTTTAAAGCATCTATTTCGTCGGAAAGCGTAAGGTTATACGGTAAAGCATTTTCAATGGTTTTGAATTGATTGCCACTTGTCACTACGCCGGCTGGCTTTTGTATCACAGCCAAATAAGCATCTTCATATAGGACTGGAAACTTCAACTCATAGATAGTATTTGGCGGCAAAGCCAAATCAATTAAGCAAATTTCATCGTTTGTGTTGACCCAAGTGCCGGTATTGGCAGGCATGTTATTGACCAATACTTCACCACGTTTTATGGCTTTTTTGATGCTTTTTCGACTTGGATATTCTGCAAAAATACCAATGGCATAGTCGCTTAGCCGGACGGCAGTGAGTAGGAGAGGGGCGATATGTTTGGTGCGAATATGCATTTTGTATAATTAGAAATTAGGAACTGAGAATTAGGAATGTACTGTAAATTCCTAATTCCCAACTCCTGATTAACTTAACTTTTCTCTTCCCAAATCATCGCCAAGTTCACAATTGTTTCCACAGCTTTATGCATATCTTGTACAGATACCCATTCATGCTTCGAGTGAAAAGCGTGTTCGCCAGCGAAAATATTCGGACAAGGCAAGCCCATATAGGATAATCGAGAACCGTCTGTACCGCCGCGAATACTGCGTTTTAGCGGTTTAACACCTGCACGACGTATAGCTTCTTCTGCATTATCTACAATGGCAGGATGTTTATCCAGCACTTGTTTCATATTGCGATATTGCTCTTTGATAGTTACTGTTGCGCTAGAATTTGGATAATTTGCCACGGCATTTGTCACCACTTTTTTCAAGAAATCTCCTTTTTCTGCTAAGCCTTCTACGGTAAAATCACGAATAATAAAGCGAATAGTTGCACTTTCTGCCTTCGCATTCATTTCTACAGGATGAATAAAACCTTGGCGCATTTCTGTGGTCTCTGGGGATAAAGTATCGTCGGGAAAAGCGGCAATAATAGCAGAAGCAATACGAATAGCATTTTCCAATTTACCTTTTGCAAAGCCAGGGTGTGCGCTTACGCCTTTTATTTCAACCAATGCACCATCTGCCGAAAAGGTTTCGTCTTCCAAAGAACCTAATTTTTCACCATCAATGGTATAACCAAAGTCGGCATCTAACTTTTCCATATCTGCTTTATCTACACCGCGACCAATTTCTTCATCAGGCGTAAACAAAATACGAATGCGTCCGTGCTTCAGGTCGGGATTATTGATAAAGTGATGTGCAGCATCCATAATTTCTGCAAGACCTGCCTTATTATCTGCACCCAAAAGCGTTGTTCCACTAGCGGTGATAATATCATTACCAATTTGTTCGTTCAAGTCTGGATGGTCAGCAGGACTAATAATCTGCGAAGTATCATCAGGTAAAACAATGTCAGACCCATTATAATTTTTATGAATAATTGGCTTCACATTTGTACCACTACTATCGGGAGAAGTGTCCATGTGTGAACAAAAACAGATAGTGGGCACATCTTTATCACTAGTACTAGGAATAGTAGCATAGACATAGCCCCATTCATCAAGGTGTGCGTCGCTGATGCCCATTGCCAATAATTCTTCGACCAAAACACGTCCTAAATCCTTCTGTTTTTCGGTAGAAGGCACAGTTGGAGAATGTGGGTCGCTTTGCGTATCGATTTTGACATAGCGGAGAAAACGGTCAACAACAGTATGGTTTATCATATTATTTATTTCAAGATGTTAGATAATAGACATTAGACGTTTATCGTTTCTTTACTTGGTCTAATATCTAAAAAAGATTTAAAGATAATTTTATTCTTTTTTGAAAAAAAAGAGCGTGCTCAACAGAATTTAAAAAAGAATGATTTATTTTAACAAAATTTTAATTGCTAGCTAAAGCAAGGGCAAAAATGTAGAAAAAGCTAGTAAATCCCAAAGTTTTTGCCTTTTTACTGAACATAGACTTATGGAAACCGTTAAGGTTATTAGTCGTATAAATAGAAGATAAATGTAACGGAATGATTTTTTTCTCGTCTTATAGACAGCGAATTTGACTTTAACACGTTACATTTTCGTAATCAAAAAAACCGGACTGGGATGGTCGCCTAGATATTTATAACATTAAATTTGACCTTTCCTGACTGTATTTATTTTTAAATCAAAAATTAATTAAAACATGAAGCGTTTTCAATGGCTGTTTTTTGTAGCAGCACTTTCGCTCACTATTTTCTCTACTTCTTGTGATCCAGATCCAGTAGATACTGTAATCAACGTAGCACCAGAAGTAACTATTTTAGCTGAAAATCCAAACCCGAACTCTACAGCGTCAGTTTATTCTGGTGATGCAGTTATTCAAGGTGAAGACGCATTAGGCTCTATCGTATTTGTAGGTGTAGAAGGTGTTGACTTCCCTGCGGAAGGTTCTGCTCAAGCATTAGCTTCTTTAGAAATTTTGTTAGACAATGCACGTATTTCTGCTGATGATATTTTTTCTATCACTGATGATGCTGGTAATGCAATTGATCCACCAAACAACCCACAATTAACTACGGGCGACTACGCGCAAGGTTTCAAATGGGAAATTGGTCTTCGTTTGCCAGCAGCTTACGGTACTTATGTTTATACCTTTGTATTAGCAGACACTAGCGGTGACGCTGATATTGCTAATGAAAGCAATGAAGTTTCTATCACATTCACTTTAGAAGAAGAGCCATTCACTGGTACGCTTATTTCTGGTGACTTGACGGGTGTATTGTTGAACTCTGCTGGCCCTCCTGGTACAGGTGGATTGAACTTGGCTACTGGCGAAGGTGTTGGTTCTGCTGATGGTGACATCAAAGACAATGGTATCGACCAAAGCCAGCCAGCTGCTACTAACTGGGTGCAAACTATTTCTCCGACTGGTGCTAATACTATGTACTCTATCAACCGTGCTGCTTTAGCAGAAGGTTGGTCGTTTACAGATGTTACTACTATTGAGGCAATTGCTGAAGCACGTGATATCGCTGGTACTAACATTGCAGAATCTGCAGTAGTTGCTGTTGGTGATGTATTCGTTGTAGAAAACGGTACAAACACTTTCCTTTTGGAAGTTACTGATGTAAATGTTACTTCTGATAGCAATGCAGATAGCTACACGTTTAGCGTGAAGTTCTAAGCATCGCTCGATTAAGTTCAAGCATATAAAAAGTGCTGTCGGATGTATTTCCGGCAGCACTTTTTTTATGTTCTTTTTTGAAAAATAAAGGGATAGAAAGCACGTTTACAATTCATTCACAAATCATTAACTATTTATTCGTCATTAAAACGAAAAAATAGTTGAAAGAATGAAAAACTCGTTTTATGTTTGTGTTGTAGTAATGAATAATTGTTAGATGAAAGCAATCCCGAACTCGTTTCGGGAAAAATTAAATAATGAATAATTTTTAAAACGCTGAAAATCAATGATTTGTGTTTCAAGAATTGTTAATAACATGCTTATACTTTCAATTACACCCATTTTCCTGTAAATTTGAACAAAAGTAAGAGGTACGCACTTCGCGCCGTCAACCGTCAGAATATGAGACCACTAGCACCAAAAGAAGAACGCATCATGCAGCTATTATGGCGCATGAAAAAGGCATTTGTCAAAGAAATATTAGACGAATTGCCAGCACCAAAACCGCCCGTCACGACCCTTTCGTCGCTGATGCGGAAGCTAGATGACGAAGGAATAGTCGGACATGAACAGTTTGGTCGAACGTATCGTTATTTTCCAATTTTGAAAAAAGAAGCTTATCAAAAATCCACGCTTCAGCGGCTCAAAGAAAGTTATTTCGGAGGTTCAGCCAAAGCTTTGCTTTCTTATTTCGTAGAAGAAGAGGAATTAACGCCAGCAGAAATTGAAGAGTTACTAAAGAATTTGAAGTAGCAAGTTGTGAAGGTGTGCGCCACACCAATAATCAATATTCAATAGATAATAATCAATCAAATATGAACACGCCCTTACTCCAATATTTGCTAGAAGCCAGCATTTGCCTGACGGTTTTCTATGCTTATTATCGTTGGTCATTGCGCCGCGAAACGTTTTTTCAATTAAATAGAGCCTATTTAATGCTGATGCCGATATTGGCATTGATTATACCGGCAATTGACATCGTTTTGCCCGTCGAACCTGTAGCTAGCGGCAATACCGAAGGTTGGATTTATCCCGTGATGAACAATGTACAACAATTGCAATCTGCTTTTACGGTACAAATGGTGCAACCAAGCGGCGGCGTGATATTTACAGTCGGAGATATGTTATTGATGCTTTATTTTTTGGGATTAGTCATCATGGCATTTCGCCTTTCGGATGGTTTATTTAAGTTATGGAAGCAAATACGCGCCGGTCAGCGCGAAAAAATGGAAGAATTTACCTTTGTACACGGTGATAGCAACTTTCCTGCGGCATCTTTTTTTAGTTATATTTTTTGGAATGAAAGCGAAATGAGCGAGCGACAACGCATCATTTTAGAACATGAAAAAGTTCACATTCGCCAATGGCACAGCCTCGACGTATTATTAATGGAACTATTGGTGATGGTGCAATGGTTCAATCCATTAATGTATTTTTTCCGCCGCAGCTTGAAGGAAATGCATGAATATATTGCCGACCAATTTGTAAGCGGTCAATATGGTTCATTAAGTTATGCACAAGCCCTTTTAAACACCAAAAATCAAGACCAAACAGGCTTAACCAACACTTTTGCCGCCATGCTTCGCCAACGCCTACAAATGCTCGCCAAAGACCCATCTTCACCTCGCAGAAGCTGGAAATACGCACTTTTAGTACCAATCACGGTATCTTTAATGACGCTATTTTCCTTTAATTTATCCGATGAATTACCCGGAGCAGAACGCTTAGCGGCCGCCAATGAATGGGCAGAAAATATCAGTGAAAAGCAATTGTGGGAATATGGAATGGAATATGCTCGCACGACTTATTTGGATTGGAATGGTGTCCATTTGTCGCTCAGTCAATTGCATGCAGATAGCACCGTCAATCAAAGTATGCAAACCATGAACCGTGCTTATTTTCAAGCGATAAAGGACGGTGAATTGACTTTATATAAAGGCGGTGAACGTCAGCGAATTATCAATTATACTGCCTTATTTGTGTCGCCTGACATGGAAAAACCGCTTTGGGCAGAAGGCAAACGACATTTTAAAAGCTATGTAAATGCCTTAGCTAGCTTAGAAAATTTGAGCATTTATTTGCGCTTAGAAACAGAGACGGGAGAGTTGTGGACTTCTTCTTTAGGCGTAGTCAGTCAAGCAGAACATTATAAAGTAGAATTAAATCCAAATGTAAAAACAGATGTACAGGAATTGCGGAAAATGCAACTAGAATTGCTGCATCCAGTAAAATCTTATACCTATATAATCGACGCGGAAAATTTCTTACATCGAGCAGAAAAAGCTTCTTTAGAAGAAAATATAGACGATAAAGCGACCTTTCTTTTGAAATGGGGCAACCTGCAAATTCCACTCGAAAAGTCAGCTAATCCAAATGTGTTTGCAGGAGATTTGGAGTTAGATTTAAAAGATATTGACCAATTTCTAAACGAGCCACTCGAAATTTTACGCGATGGTGTGCCGCAAAAAATCAATCTGATAGAGCCAAATTTATATCGCCTAACTGACCCTGCTATGTATAGCACCAATAATAGAGATGAAATTTGGAAAACAGACTATTCGGAGGATAAGCAAAGTGTGCGTTTTAAGGCGGATAGTCCATTGACGAAAGGCATTGGAGAGGGAACAACCATCGGATTTTTTGTAGAGACCGATGATATTATCATCAATATGGCTTATGTTATTATTACTGACCCATTTGACCCTTATTTGCCAAGTATTCATGTACCAAATGCCAGCGATGATGCGCCACTTTTTGGCTTTCAAGTCGTCTCCGTAAAAGGGCAAAAAACCATCCTGAAAATTGATACCACCAATACGGAAACTGCCCATATTTTGAAAATGTATGACGACCCAGCACGTTATGAAGTACGTCATATTCCGAACTTTTTAACGAATAGAAGATTGCTTTCTGATAGTGATTTTGCTTTTAATGAACCAGATGAAAGTGAAGTTCAAAGTCTTGATAATCAGCAACTTATATTTGAATTGCCAGAATACACGGCGCACTTAGGGGAAAGCTATTGGTTGGCTTGGGGCGAGTTATTCGCCAACCCAGCATCTATTCATTATGAGCTAAAAGAAATTAAACAGAATAGCCAAAAGCGATTACAATTACACATAGCTGATAAGACGCTAGAAGTTGTTAGTTTTGACTTCGTGGTACAACATCAGGAAGCACAAGCCAAAGTGTTGCGCAATACGACATTCGATGACCTGCCCATTCAACCAATCTTAGAAGATTTGGAGAATGAAACGAGTATTTTCTTCCAAAAAATAGTAGTCAAAGATAGGGAAGGAAAATCTTACTTTTTTCCGGTGACATTTGTGTTTCATATTGGTAAAGAACGTCCCAATTACACCCTTACTATTGAAGAAGTAACAGCAGGTGGAACGTCCACTACATCGACTAAAGATGAAGCAGAAACACATGAATTAGTCTGGGAAAATTACACCTTGATGCAGTATTTAGGGGAAATGACCTACCTCAGCGAAAACCGCATTCGTTTTTCTTCTCCAGGCATTAATCCAACATTGACTATTCGTTATACTTCGCCTGAAATGCATACGCGACATGGCAACGGCTTAATTCTCGAAGAACTGAAACGGCGTTATGAATTTTCGTTTAAAAGAGAAATCGAAGACCTAGCCAGTTGGCGATTAGGTATGCGTGATGAAACGCTTTTGGAAGCCTATTTAGTGCCTGAAGATAGGTGGGAAGAAGGCAGCGCAAAAGCCATCAAAAAAGGCAATATGGAAGTACTAGAAGTGGCAAGTTTGCGCGATTTGCAGCTATTTATCGAAACGCGTTTTGATGTGTTCATTAATCTAGCCGCCTTTGGTCATGAGCATTATTATTTCTCATTAGATACCTCTTCTCTGGAAAATTTGAAGAGCCAATTAGAAGCAGATTATGGGCTGGTTTTCGTGAAAGGAGAGTTTCCGGTGCGCATGTTGGACGTGCATTTTATTGGGCAGTGATATGGGTGCGTTGCTAGCAAATATCAGTCGGCGCCTGAACTTATTTTGCTTCAAAATTCGCAGATTGCCTTGAGGGCGAGAGATGATATCCGTCGGATTTTCTAAACGAAGCTAGCTATTAATACACATTCACTTCGCGCTCCAATTTTATTCCAAAGCGCTCCTCCACCGACTTCAATATGTCAAAGGATAACTGATTGATTTCCAGACCATTAGCGTCGCCATAGTTTACTAATACCAAAGACTGTTGCGCATGTGCGCCCGTATTGCCGACGCGTTTTCCTTTCCAGCCACATTGTTCAATGAGCCAACCTGCCGGCACTTTTACTTCCTCATTTGGCAAATCATAAAACACGATATTCGGAAAGCGTTTTTGTAGTTCTAAAAACTGTATTTTCGGTATGGTCGGATTTTTGAAAAAGCTACCCGCATTGCCTAATTCAGCAGGGTCGGGGAGTTTGCTTTGACGGATAGCAATGACGGCATCGCTCACGTCTTTTGGTGTAGGAGTTGTTATTTTTTGCTCATCTAAAACTTGCTGAATTGCACCATATTTGACGTTGACATTAGGTTTAGTATTTAAGAGGAGATAAACTTTTGTAATGAAATATTCGCCTTTCATTTCTCGCTTAAAAATGCTATCCCGATAGCCAAACTCACAATCTTCATGTTCAAAAATTTCCACTTCGCCCGTCTCCAAATTCACGGCTTCCAAACTCTCAAATACATCCTTCAATTCTACGCCATAAGCCCCAATGTTTTGAATAGGAGCTGCGCCAACCGTGCCGGGAATAAGCGACATATTTTCGATGCCACTAAAGCCATTTTCGAGTGTCCAAAGTACGAATTCATGCCAGTTTTCGCCAGCACCAACAGCTACAAATGCCTTGTTTTCATCTTTATAAAGTATGCGTTTACCAACTATTTTATTCAACAAAACGAAGCCTTCTACATCGCGTGTAAATAAGACATTGCTACCACCTCCTAAAATGAAATAAGGTGCTTTGTTCGCTTCCAAAATTGATTGTAAATCTTTGGTAGAGCTAATGATAGCAAGGCTTTCGGCATTTACGTCCATGCCGAAAGTATTATAAGATTTTATTGAAATATGCTGTTTTATATTCATTGAAATACGACTTCATTTACTCAAAAAAACAAACCAAAAAAGAACAGACCTAAACTCAGCGCGCTCTGCGAAAATTTCTGCGTCCCAAACTCTATTCGCTGCCCTTCGCAAGGCTCGCTAAAGTCTTATACAAAGCCCCATCTTTAGAAATCAAACAGCCATTTTCCATCATTTTAAATAGCTCTTCTTCGCGACTTCCAGCATATTTTTTCTCCGCAGAATAGAGTTGCATTTTCGCGCCCGAAGCTTGCAGTTTTTCCATCATATTATCGGTCGTATTGGTCTTGGTAAAGTCCATTTCTTTCGGCGGCGGACTATCCAAGTCGAACATCAAACCAATCATCGAAATTTTATCTGCCTGACAATGAAAAGTCTTCATATCATGTGGCGTTTTGAATTCTAAATATTCGACTTTTGTCAAGGTATCTTCATAAACGGTATCACTAAACAATTCCACCAATCGCTCTGCTTTTTCAGGTGAAGCCGTTTTTAAGGTTTGCCAGTCCATTGCCGTGACTTTATTTGCCGCTAAAAAACGGACAAATTGTGGCTCTAATTCTTCTAATTCTGCTTTGCTTAATCTTCTGTACTTCATGAAACAATGATTGAATGATTGAATTTTGAATGCTTGAATAATTGGTGCAGTTTTGAATACAAAAAGCATCATCAAGCTAATCAAAATCACAATTCTAAATATATATTAACTCACTTTTTTCGCGCCCTCCGCGAGCTACTTTGCGCCCTCTGCGTCCACTATCTTATGCGCCGCAAAAGTAGTTATTTTTAAAGTCTTTTCCTTCCTATTTCTTTCCTTGAATTTAGCTGTTTATATTTGCGGGCTTTTAAGAAGCAAGAATGGTGTTATTTTGTTGAATGAAAACCGTAAAAGTGTTTTAATGGTTTGATTATCAATAGTTTATGTAATAGCATTCCTTAATTAAATGATATAGCTAATACAACTAGAATTTGGCTCGTTTTCGTCTTTTTAATAAAATAAGGCACATAAAACAAAACTAGAACACCTTTAGTACGTTCTTTTTTAGAGAAAAAGTCAAATTTATTAATAAGGAAATCCAATGTTTGAAAGCTTACAAGACAGATTAGACGGTGCGTTAAAAACCATTAAAGGGGAGAGTAAACTCACGGAAATTAATATCGCCGCTTCGGTGAAGGAAATTCGGCGCGCACTCGTGGCAGCCGATGTGAATTATAAAATCGCCAAGGAATTTACGGACAAAGTAAAAGACAAAGCATTGGGTAAAGCCAATGAATTGCAGTCGGTAAGTCCGGGTGAATTGATGGTGAAAATCGTGATGGATGAACTCATCGAATTGATGGGCGGACAAAGCGTCGGTATCAATGCGAAAGGTTCACCTGCCGTGATTTTGATTGCTGGCTTGCAAGGTTCTGGTAAGACGACTTTTTCTGGTAAATTAGCGAAATTGCTAAAAGAAAAACGCAATTTGAAGCCGATGTTGTGTGCTTGTGATGTGTATCGTCCGGCAGCGATTGACCAGTTGACGGTATTAGCAGAACAAGTTGGCGTGCCTATTTTCAAGGAGATTGGCAATACGAATCCTGTAGCGATTGCGGCAAAAGCTATTCAGGCGGCAAAAGATGCGGGTTGTAATGTGCTTATCGTCGATACGGCGGGTCGTTTGGCGATTGATGAGGAGATGATGACCGAAATCCGCTCTTTGAAAGAGGCTTTAGTACCACAAGAAACGCTATTCGTAGTGGATGGTATGACGGGACAAGATGCAGTCAATACAGCAAAAGCATTCAACGAAGTTATCAATTATGATGGCGTAGTGTTGACGAAAATGGACGGTGATACGCGCGGTGGTGCGGCACTTTCTGTGAAATATACGGTGGGCAAGCCGATTAAATTCATGTCGGACGGTGAAACGCTCGATAAACTCGACGTGTTCCACCCAGAACGGATGGCAAGTCGAATTTTGGGCATGGGTGATGTCGTATCTTTAGTAGAGCGCGCGCAAGAACAATTTGACGAAAAAGAGGCGAAGAAATTAGAAGCTAAAATCAAGAAAAACAAATTTGATTTTAATGATTTCTTGAGCCAATTGGCGCAAATTCGCCGGATGGGTGATATCAAAAGCCTTATCAATATGATACCAGGTATGAGTAAAATGACCAAAAACTTGGACATTGATGACTCTGCTTTTGGTCGGGTAGAAAGTATTATTTTCTCAATGACACCAGACGAACGTGGTAACCCTGAACTCTTAAATTTAAGCCGCAAAAAACGTATTGCACGTGGTTGTGGGCGCACATTAGACGAGGTGAATATGTTTGTTAAACAATTCGACCAAATGCGTAAGATGATGCACAAAATGAGTAAAGGCGGCGGTTTCGGTGGCGGCGGAGCACCTACTGGTGCTGGCGGCGGCGGTGGTCGTTCTAAATTACGTGGTGGTGCACCGCGTCGTTTCAGTAGTCGTCGTAAGAAGAGAAGATAAGCCGATGTACGATTTTTGATATACGATTTACGACAGTTTTGTAGTAAATTAAAAAAGCGAAAAATACTCTTCAGTATCTTTCGCTTTTTTAATTTTAAAATCTAATCTTCGTAATTCCTAATTCACTCCTTTCCCTTGCGCATCAATCGCAGCAATACCGACCATATCCACAATTTGGCGTACACTTGCTCCCAATTGCAAAATATGTACGGGCTTTTTCAAGCCTAGTAACACAGGTCCAATTACGTCCATTTCAGCAGCATTGCTCATTAAGTTATAAGCAATATTCGCCGAAGAGAGATTCGGGAAAATCAGTACATTGGCGCGATGACCTGCTAATTTTGAGAATGGAAACAGTTGCTTCAATAAGTCTGGGTCGAGTGCAATATTCGCTTGCATTTCACCATCGACTATCCAGTCTGGGTGGCGTTCGTGGATAATTTCAGTAGCCTGACGCATCAAAGTCGCTGATTCGCCATTAGGTACTGAACCAAAGTTGGAGTAAGTCACCATCGCTATTTTCGGTTCAATATTAAACTGACGCACTTGCTCCGCCACCAATTCCGTAATACCAGCAATATCTTCTGCATTCAAATGGTGATTAATAGAGGTATCTGCTAAGAAAAGCGGGCCGTTTTTCGTCATTAATATATGTGTACTCGCCACTTTTCGCACCTCTTCCCGCGCACCAATAATTTGAATAGCCGGACGAACGGTAAAGGAATATTTCTTAGACAAACCGCCAATCATGGCATCCGCATCGCCTTTTTCGACCATCATTGCACCATAATAACTACGACTATGCATGATGTCATTCGCTTCTGCTTCAGTCACGCCTTTACGCATGCGTTTTTTGTAAAAAGTATCACTATAATCATTAAAAACGTGCTGTTCTTTACGATTAGCTGGATTTTTTGGGTCGATAATGGTCACGCTCGACAAATCAATATCGCCCTCTTTTAGCATGAATTCAATATTCTCGCGATTACCCAACAATATAGGCTGCGCAATACGCTCTTGCAAGACTTCTTGTGCTGCTCGAAGCACCGAAATATTTTCAGCATCTGCAAAAACTACGCGTTTTACATCTTGTTTTGCTTTTGTTTCGATGACTTTAGAAAGCGTGCGGTCATTCCCCAAACGCTTCGCCAATTCCACCTCATATGCACGCCAGTCTTGAATTGGGTACTTTGCAATACCCGATTCCATAGCTGCTTTTGCAACAGCAGGTGCGACAGCAGTAATCAATCTGGGGTCAACAGGTTTTGGAATAATATAGTCTTTTCCAAATTTCAAGTTGACATTACCATAGGCTAAATTTACAATGTCGGGGACTGGTTTTTTCGCTAATTCTGCTAAAGCATACACTGCGCCGAGCTTCATGGCTTCGTTAATTTCTGAAGCGCGTACATCCAAAGCACCACGGAAAATGAAAGGGAAGCCCAATACATTATTGACTTGATTAGGATAATCAGAGCGACCTGTTGCCATAATGCAGTCAGGACGCGCTTCTTTCGCATCTTCGTAGCTAATTTCGGGCGTTGGGTTTGCCATAGCGAAGATGATGCAGTCTTTCGCCATTGGTTTGACCATTGCTTTATTCAATACATTTCCGCGTGATAAACCCACAAATACGTCTGCGCCATGTAAAATATCAGCTAGCGAAGTGCTCGCAGGGACAGTATTGTTGATAAATTCAGGCTTTTTACCGTTCAAATTATCGCGGTCGCCATGTATTAAGCCCTTACTATCATACATGAAGATATTTTCCTTTTTTGCACCCAAGGAAACATACAAACGCGTACAAGAAATAGCCGATGCACCTGCTCCATTGATGACTATTTTAACTTTCTCTATATTTTTGCCAACAATTTCCAGCGCATTTAATAAAGCCGCACCACTAATAATTGCAGTACCATGTTGGTCATCATGCATGACCGGAATATTAAGTTCTTCTTTGAGGCGTTGCTCAATTTCAAAACATTCAGGCGCAGAAATATCCTCTAAATTGACGCCACCAAAAGTTGGTTCTAACAACTTCACCGTGCGCACAAATTCATCGACATTCTTAGTGTTCAATTCCAAATCAAAACAATCAATATCTGCATATATCTTGAACAATAACCCTTTTCCTTCCATCACAGGCTTACTGGCTTCTGGACCAATATCTCCTAAGCCCAAAACCGCCGTACCATTAGAAATTACAGCAACTAAATTGCCTTTTGCAGTATATTTATAAACGTCGTTGATGTTTTTTTCAATAGCTAAACAAGGCACGGCTACGCCCGGGGAATAAGCCAAAGACAAATCACGTTGATTCGCGGTTTCTTTAGTGGGTATCACTTCTATTTTGCCGGGGCGACCTTTGGCGTGGTAATGTAAAGCGGCTTTTTCAAATTTCTTATCCATCTGTAATGATTGAATGTGAGAATGATTGAATGATTGAATGATTGAATGTGGGCGCGCAGATGAAATGATTTTCGGAAAAAAATACCTTGCTCTACGGTGTACGCCTATTGGGGCTTGCTATAAGCGTAAACTTTGCGTCCTTTGCGAAAAAACTCCGTGAACTCTGCGTCTGAAAAATTATGTATTTGTTAGTAATCTATTGATAATCAGTAGATTATATTTTTGTTTAGCTGTTTTGCTTTGTAGGCTATTAAAACGCTATTCAACAATAATAGTTCTCTTTTGTCCAAAAAAAGAACAGCATACTACTATAAAAGCAATATGCTGTTTTGAAAGTGATCCCGGCAGGGCTCGAACCTGCGACCTGAGCATTAGAAGTGCCCTGCTCTATCCAGCTGAGCTACGAGACCAGTGGTCTTTTCAAAAGAAGCGCAAAAGTAATAAAATAGTTCCCAATTAGACTATTCTAATTGAAAAAAAATAAAAAGAGTAGCAATAGACATGTTTTAGAGGAATGCTTTGTTGCTTTTTATTACATTTGCTTGCAAATAGAACACGAATAAATTTCGTGATTTCGCTACACCTTTATATAATATATATGTATAATCATTAGACTATGAGTAACGTAAAAATAGAAGCGAGCTGGAAAGCTGCTTTAGCTGACGAATTTGAGCAAGCCTATTTCCAATCCATAGCCAGTTTTTTGCGACAGGAAAAAGCAAAAGGCGTAACGATATATCCTCCTGGGAAATTAATTTTTAATGCCTTTAACACCACGCCTTTACCGGACGTAAAAGTAGTCATTCTGGGACAAGATCCCTATCATAATACGGGGCAAGCAATGGGCTTATCTTTTTCTGTGCCAAAAGGCGTGCGTGTTCCGCCTTCTTTGAAGAATATTTACAAAGAAATGCACAGCGATATTGATGCTGATATTGCTACCCACGGCGACCTGACCAAATGGGCAGAACAAGGCGTTTTGATGCTCAATGCAATGCTTACCGTACAAGCGCATAAGGCAAGTAGTCATAAAAAAATTGGTTGGCAATCGTTTACAGACGCGGTGATACGCAAAGTTTCTGAGGAGAAAGAAAATGTCGTATTTATGCTTTGGGGAGGTTTTGCGAGAAAGAAAAGAATGTTGGTAGATACCAGCAAACACTTGGTTTTAGAAGCGGCGCATCCGTCGCCCTTGGCAGGTGGTGCGTATTTTGGGTCGAAGCATTTTTCTAAAGCAAATGCTTATTTGAAGGAGCATGGTTTGGGGGAAATTGATTGGAATGTGGCGTAAATAGGAACGTAAATTATTTAGTAATCTATCAAGTTGAAAAAATGAAGTTTTATAATTTTTTCTCACTCTTAGGTTCATTTGTCTTTATTGTAATTGCTAATCAATCTGTGTCTGGTAGAATTAAATTTGGGCACGGATTGGGCGATTTGTTTTATTATGGAATGGCATTGGTGCTGTTTATAGTAGGAGTAGTGCTATTTTTAATAAGAAACAAAAAATTTTTACACTTTAGGGCGAAAATCGGATTAGTAATATTTTACTGGGTAATTATTCTCTATTATATTCTGAAAATGTCTATTTTAAGAGGCCCAGAAATGCGATGGGATGGCGTTATTTTCTTTTAAAACTGCTCCAACCAAGCCCGAATACCTTCCCCAACTTCATCTTCCCGATAGCCCCACATGGACACTTCCATGTGCGTCAATTTCGGATAAATCAATAAATCAGTCTGCTTTTTATTAAGTGCTTTTATTTTTTTGTAAAAAGATTGGCTCGAACCCAATTCTACAATATCGTCATTATCGCCATGTGAAAGTAAGACGGGAAAATCGTATTTTTCGGTCAAATACTCAATTGGATTAGCACTTTTGAAGCGCGTTTTTTTGCTATTGCCGGCATATAGCCAAAGCTGCGGTGTCCACACCATTTGGTTTAAATCGAGTGGGGCAGCTTGCAGAAAAATGCCTTTTATGCGATTTTCGGGCAAGTTTTCGCTGCGCCATTTTTGACAATTAAAGCAAGCCAAAGCCGCTAAATTGCCGCCCGAAGACATACCGCCAAACAACAAAGGACGGTCGCCCCAGCCTTTTGCCTCCATCACTTCCAATACCTTTTTAACGGACAAAAAAGCATCTTCCATAAGCGGTTCATTTCGGTAAAAAGGCATCTTGCGATGAGAAGGCATAAAAACGGTAAAGCCTTGATTTACAAAGAATTGTGCAGATGGGCCAAAGGCATCCGGCTTGCCAAACTGCCAACCACCACCGTGCCAATAAATGATAATGGGCTGCCGTGTAGCTTCCTTTTCTGCGTCTGTAAATAGAAGGGTATATTGCTTTTTATGTTCCCCAAATTTGAATTTTTCAACAGTTAAATTCGTAGGCGTATTTATCATATTCCACCAGAAACGTGGCACATTAAACGCGAGGTCTAATATAGCTTTGCCCTTATACAAATAAACGGCAATTAGTAGAATAATGCCCGCAATAATCCAGTATATGATCATGAATTGCTTGATAAAATTAATTAGTGTGAGGTACTTAAGTAGCACACCTCAATTATTTCGGTAATTTGAAAACATCTTTTTCCGCCTATTTCCTCCAAAAAATAAGTCCGTAGCTAGGACTATGCAAGGATTTTTTAAGAAAAACTATCGAAAAAATCTTAGCCCTAAAATTCCACGAATAAATGTGTCCGGGTACTTAACAATTAGGATAAAAGTCTAATACCTTCCAAAACGTCTAAATTTCTTGCCTTTAAGCAGCAAATTAACATTAATTCTAATCTATATTACAAGATTGAACCAAAAAAATGGCCTATTTTACCGTTCTATTAGATGCCGCTCGAAAAACGAACACTTATTAGACTATGAATGACCAAAAAAATAGCTTTCCCCTCTTGCGTTTTATGTTGCTTTTTATCTTGATGATAGAAAGTTTTGCGCTCTCTGCAACGCATATTGTAGGTGGGGAAATGACCTATACTTGCCTCGGAAATGATGTCTATGAAATCAAATTGACCATTTTCCGTGACTGTTACAATGGCGACCCCAATGCATGGTTTGACGACCCCGCATCCATAGGTGTTTTTGATGGCATCGAAAACACCTTGCTGCAAGAAATTCTTATTCCCTTACCAGATATCAACGATACATTACAACCCATTTTGACCTCGGAATGCCTCGTCGTGCCGCCCAATGTATGTGTACATACCACAACCTATACGACCCAAACAACGCTGCCTTTTAACCCCAATGGCTATCAATTAGCCTACCAACGCTGCTGCCGAAATGTGACCATCACTAATATCGTAGAACCGCTGGCGACAGGCGCAACTTACGGCGTATTTATTACGCCCTTTGCCCTGCAAGAATGTAACAGCAGCGCGACTTTCAGCACGTGGCCGCCTATTTATATCTGCGCTAATGTGCCCATCGAATTTGACCATTCTGCCATCGACCCCGACGGCGATAGTATCGTTTATAAACTCTGTACGCCGCTACAAGGTGCTGACCAATTAGTGCCGCTTCCGCAGCCGCCCAATAATCCGCCTTACGATGAAATTGTCTGGATTGACCCGCCTTATGGCATTGACAATATGCTCAATGGAACAGCCGGCGACCCGCCTTTAATGATTGATGAAGATACGGGTTTTTTGACAGGCTTGCCGAATACAGTGGGGCAATTTGTAGTAGGAATTTGTGTAGAAGAATATCGAAATGGTGACTTAATTTCGACTACTCGGCGTGATTTTCAGTACAATGTAGGCGTTTGTGGCATCACGACGGCGGCGTTTTTTGCGCCCGATTTTCAATGTGGTGATTTGGTGGTAGAATTTGAAAATCAAAGCGAAGAAGCCAATGATTTTGAGTGGTATTTTGACTATATCAATAACCCAACTTGGACTTCAAATGAAGTGAGTCCCACCTATACTTATCCTGATTTTGGGACTTATGAAATTATGTTAATTGCCGAACCTAATACCGTTTGTGCCGATACGAATTATCATACGTTGAATTTGTTGCCAGCTTCGCTAATTCCTGAATTTAGTGTAAATTTGGTGGAATGTGGCGACTCCGCAAGTTTGCAATTTAATGATTTAAGTACCGATATTAACTCGCCTATTGTGGGCTGGGATTGGACGTTTATGTATGATGCCGAAATCGAAAATTCTAATGAACAAAATCCAACTTTAGCGGTAAATCAAGATGCATTAATCAATATTACCTTCACGGTAACTGCCGAAAATGGTTGTGAACAAACGATACAAGATGTTTATCAACTAGATATAATCGAAGAGGAATTAGTGGCAGATACCGTCAATGTGTGCTTGGGCGAAAGCGTGTTTTTGCATCCGAATTTTACGGCAGGTTATACTTATGCTTGGTCGCCAGCCGATTATTTGAGTAACACGGCTTTCCCAAATCCCGAAGCGACACCGCTCGAAACGACGACCTATAATGTCACGATTACCAATACGGATAATGGCTGTGAAACCGAGCGCAGTATCACCGTTTTTGTGCCAGAACCAGTAGAAGTTTTTGCCGGAAATGACACGACGATTTGCTCCACAACTTTAGTTTTGGAAGCCATGACCAATACTGGCGTGCAGTTTTTTTGGGCAAATGATGCTGATTTTAACGATATTATCGGACAAGAGGCGAGCATAGAAGTGACGCCTTTTGCCGAAACGACTTACCATATTTTGGTGAGTGATAGTTTTGGATGTCCTGCGGTTGATGAAATTACCGTCGTCGGAAACGGCATTAATAATGAACAAGATAGCCTAGTTTTGCTGTGTTTGGGCGATACCGTGACACTTTCCGTTACGAATATTGACCCCGTGGATATAGTGCAATATAACTGGACACCGACGACCAATATTATCGACGGAGCGACCACAGCAATGCCCACTATTGCCCCCGATATGGCAGGAACTTTTGTCTATTATGTGGAAATGACTAACCAATTTGACTGCACCAAAATAGACAGTATTGTGCTTGGTGTACTCGACACGCTCGACCAAACGGATTTTGTTTTTGCGGTGCAATGTAGCGGCTATTCTGTCCAATTTTCGAATACGAGTATCAATGCGCCTTACTATATTTGGGATTTTGGTGACCCAACGAACCCAAATGACCAAAGCACGATTGACGAACCAAGCTACACTTATCCCTCGCCAGGCGTATATGAGGTGTCGCTTTTCTTTCCAGCAACGGCAGCAACTTGTGCCGAAACCATTAGCAAAGAAATCACGATAGGAGACCCCTTGATTAATGTGGATTTTGAGTTTGAATATGCAGAATGTTCGGATAGTGTAGTGATTGATTTTATGGATTTATCGACCAATACACAAAGCACCATAACCGATTGGAATTGGCAATTTTCAAATAATGAAGCCGCTGATACGCAAAATACTAGCACGATTATTTACGAAAATAGCCTACTCCAAGCGCAACTTATCGTCACTTCTGCCGATGGATGTATAGATACTTTAGTACAGGAAATCCAAATTGAATTGATAGATGCTATGCTCAATGACACGGTATTTATTTGCCCTAATATAGCGACTAATATTAACCCCAATGGCGACCAAAACTACGAATACCTTTGGTCACCGGCCGATGATTTAGACGACCCAACTTCGCCAAATCCAGCAGCTAATCCGTCTCAGACGACTATTTATACGGTCACGATTACGGATTATGCGGGTGTAGATACTTGTCAAATTGTGCGTGAAGTAGTGGCAATAGTTGCGCCACAATTGGATTTGACAGCAACGAATGACACCATTATTTGCGAAGCAGCAATAACACTTACTGCACAAGGCAGTGGGCAAATTTTGGAGTGGTCAAATGACGCTGACTTTACGACTATTTTTAGTGATGATAGCCAAGTTGTCGTTGAGCCAGCACGCCCAAGTTTGTACTATGTACGCACGGTGGATGAATTTGGTTGCTTCTTGACGGATACCATTGAAGTCGGCAATTATTCGCCTCAAATAACGCTCAGTAATGACCAAGTAATTTGTGAAAATGATACCTTGACCTTAACGGCAACAAGCGCATTTACAGAAGATGAAATGACTTGGTATTGGTCGCCCAATGCGGCAATTATTTCTGGTTTAGGTACTGATGAAGTGCTTGTAAGTCCCACATCTACAACAACTTATACGCTTTTAGCAGAAAATCAATACGGTTGCTCTACAGAAGAAATGACGACGGTGACGGTATTGAATTTAATTCCAAATTTGACTGCTACAGCTAATCCAGACACCATATATCAGGGGCAAAGCTCGCAATTGAGTTCCGTATTTGATGTGAATTATAATTACACTTGGACAGCCGAAAATACGCTCAATAGTTCGATTATTTACAACCCCGTTGCCACGCCAGATAGCACGACTTTATACACCGTAGAAGTGACGGACGCCGCAGGTTGTGAAAATAGAGCGAGTGTTTTGGTGGTGGTTATTCCGCCGCTTTGCGATGAGCAATTTGTGTTTATTCCAACGGCATTTACCCCCAATGATGACAGCAATAATGACCAATGGGGTGTATTTTCGACGGTAGTAGATGAAATGCTACTCATCGTTTATGACCGTTGGGGGAACAAAGTTTTTGAAAGCTCGCAAGTCAATGACAAATGGAATGGTATGAACAGCGAGGGCTTACCTTATCCGCCAGATGTATATGGCTGGCACTGTCGCTACACGTGCTTTGGTGGGCTTAGTTTTGAGCAAAAAGGAAATGTGACCTTATTGCGCTAACTGTAATTGATGCTTTCCCGTTAGGTGATGTTGTCAAAAAAAGGCGAGTAGCCTTTTTTTGATAACATCACTCGGTTTGACTGCCGTAGAAATAGTGGTGTTAGCTGTGAAAAATAGAATATTTTTTGAGCGTTAATTAGTCGAATACTTTTGCGCTAAGGCGCAATCACGCAGCAGGAGCTACGTGATACAAATCAAAAGCCCAAATAATGCAACAAATCCACCATTCCAATACCCAAAAAATTACCAATTGCATAGCCAACTAAACCAGTCATCATGCCCGAAAAAATGAGCTGACGATTACCAATAACACTCGCTATTTGTCCAATAAAAGGCGGGCCATAAAGCGCGGCAGTCGAAGTAATGAGCATCGTGTCACGGTCTATTTTGAAGAAGCGGCAAAGGAGTAAATGCAGTAAAACCGTCGGCCACAAAACGGCTGCCGTATAGGCAATACTACCCAAACCATGCGCCCAAACTTCGGAGAAATCAGCGAGCATTCCAATAGCTATACAAAAGATTAAAATGAAGTATTCGCCCAACTCAAAAGAACTGCGTAATTGTCTGATTTTCAGGGAGAAAGAAGCCAATACGCTGCCTAATGTAAGTAACAATATGATAATGCTTACGGACTTTAATTCGCCAGTAAAAAGCATCGTTAAACCAACCGAAATAGCAATAATGAAGACTGTCAAGAGCAGAGCAAAACCTGCGTCTTTCCAATGAAAAGGAGTTGCTTTAGTTGCACTATTTTCGGCTATATTACTATTCATTTGCTGTTTAAATTTTGGTAAAAATTTTCCAAACAACAAAGGTGCAAAAGAAGTCAAAAATAGAAAATAAGAACCGCCCACCACAATGTCGGCAGCATTCATATAAGTGATTAAATCGGGGGAAGCACCCTTGGCAATTCCGATAGCATTTAGGTTTGGAATGCCGCCCGTGTAGATGCCCACTAACATGCCCGACATCATGCCCGCATCTGCGAAATAATCATGCAAAAAATAGGCGGCGATAAAGGAACAAATCAAGCCTGAAAAAACAACTAAAGCGAAGGCCGTAAGCGTACTACGCGCCAATTTTAACCAAGCAACAATATCGGTCGAAAAGAGGAGAAGCGGAATAGCAAATAGTATAGTTGCTTGACTTGCGAGGTCAGCAATATCGTGATATATCGTGCCTTTTTCGAGTGGAATAAAAGGCAAATTCGCCAATAAAATACCAAAAGCATAACACAAAATAACAGGGCTTAACCAATGCGGTGTTTTGCCGCTTTGGTGGAGTTGATTAGTTAGATATGGAAAGCCTAGAAGTAGGGCAATTTGTAAGAGCAATGAAGATTAAATTTTTGGGGGATTATTTCTCTAAAATCGCTTGAATATCAGCTTCACTTTTATCAAAAAGCGAGGCTAGAGTAGCGATGTCCATGTTTTTTTCGAGATGCAATTTGCGGATAGCTTTTTCTTTTTGCCGACGCTCTTCCTCTTCTCGCTTTTTCGCTTCTTCTTCTCGCTTTTTCGCTTCTAATTTTCCTTTTCGCTCCCGATTCACATCGCTTTGTAAACTAGCTAATACAGAAAGAAATCCGTCTTCTGCTTCCATTTGCTCGACTATTTTAGGTTCAGACATAGCCTGTTTCAAACGACGAATAAGTCGCTTAAATTTATCGGGATAATTGCTTTCATCAATAGCTAAAATATGTTCTTTCATTTCATCATCATTTATTGGTTCTTCAATATTTGATTGGTCAAAAATAAGCAAGAGTTGTTCTAATTCAGTACGCATATTACCTGTCAAATGCGGCACTTGTATAAAAATTCCATCGTGTGTCAATGCCTCGACAAATTTGTTTTTATGCTTGATAATTTCTTGCGTAGCAACATCCATATATTGCCGCTGCACCCGCAAAACGGGTATCTTTTCCTTTGTCAATTTATCACCCAATATGTAAATGGGTAGTATCGGAATACCTTCAGCAATAGTCGTTCTAAGCTTAGAAAGATATTTCGTTTGCAAATCTGGACGACTATATTGCTTGCCTAAATATTTTCGAAAGCGCATTACTTGAAAATAGTATTTTGCTTTTTGTAATTCAATAATTATCTGTTGCGAAGCTCCATTTTTTTTAACAATAGTTGCGCTAAAATCCATTCGTAAGCTCTCTGGAATACCTTTATATTTCAGTGATACTTCCGTCGGGTTCAAATTTAAGGTTTTGATTTCTTCCCCGATAACGGTCGAAATAAACAATCTAGCAGATTCATTATCTTCCATTAAATAACGAAAAACGGCATCATAAATTGGGTTTGCAATTCTCATAGTTGTTGGTTTTCTCCCTATAAAGATAGTCTTATTTCTTTAAAATTGCAAAAACCACTTCCTTCAATTATCTTTTAACCTCCAATGCTCCATTTTTCCAACCAATATTCAAGCTTGTATTCTTCAATTTAGTATGCTCCAATAACCAATTTGCCAAAGGCTGAATAACTTGCTGTTGCACCGCCCGTTGCAAAGGTCTCGCGCCGTATTTTTCATCAAAACCAATACTTGCTAAATGCGCTTTTAGTTCATCTGAAAAAGTCAATTTCAAGCCACGTTTTGTGAAGCCTTCTAGCTTATTCAAATCCGCTAATTCTTTGTCAGTTATTTTAGCTATATCTTTGGCAGTCAAGGAGTTAAAGAACACAATTCCATCAATTCGATTAACAAATTCAGGGCGAAAGAAGCGACTAATAGCAGACAAATATTTCGCTTCCGCATCCTCTGTTTCAGTAAAACCAATCGACTTCTGATTAGATGCACCTAGGTTAGAAGTCATGATGATAATCGTATTTCGAAAATCTGTTTTTCGACCAAAGGCATCGACCATAATACCTTCATCAAAGACCGTTAGCAGCGCATCAAAAATGGACGGATGTGCCTTTTCGACCTCATCTAAAAGCAGTACTGAAAAGGGACGTTGCCGGATGTTTTGCACTACTTTTCCAGGCTGTTTTCCCGCGCCAATAAACTTTGCTAATTGCCCCGGAAATTGATACTCACTCATATCAATTCGAATAAGCGGCGACCGCCCAGTTCCTTGCCCAAAAAAGTAGTTAGAAAGCGCTTGTGCACTCGCCGTTTTTCCCACACCAGTTGGTCCTGCAAAAAGCAAAGTAGCAATCGGTTTATGGGGATTATTTAAACCCGCTTTATAAACTTTGACCGTGCCGATTAACTTCTCAATTGCGCTACTTTGCCCCACTATTTTTTGCTCAAAAAAGCCACGTAACTTATCTTGGTCTAATAATAACTCATCGCGCAAAAATAATTCAGGCAAACCTGTTCGCTGTTGGAATTGACTGATAATCAGAGATTTATCAATGACGGTTTTTTCTTTTTGTAAAGTCGTATTAATACATTGCCCAAGAAATTTAATCGCCTTGCCCGGAAAACGTTCGTAAGGATAATAGCGTTTTAACAAGCGATAACCGATTTGCAAAGCATCATTTTTAATTTCAATTTTATGTTTTTGTAAGCTAAATTCTGCAAATTTTTCGAGTACCCTATGTATCCTTTGTTCTGGCAATTCTTCCAATTTTATAATCTGAAAACTTTCGGCAAAACCGGGCAAAAAACGACGCATACTGTCCAAGGCTTCTGGTGTTATTTCACCCACTAATTGCACTTTTCCTGCCTGTATAAAGGACAATAAAAAAGCTGCCACACTATCCTCCGGACCACGTCCTCCGGTGCGTAACAATTGCATCACATCGACCACCCAAAGCACGCCATTGCAAGCTTGCAATTCCAACACCATTTCCTCGACGGTTTGTTGCCATTCGCCTAAATATTTGGAGGAAGAAGTAATGCGTTGCGGCAAAATGCGCCAGAACGTTTGCTTGGTATCTTCATTACCTTTTTGTTGGCTAATTTTACGCACAGCTTGCTGCAAAACGGCTGATTTTCCCGTACCATGACCGCCTACTAATAGCACATTGGCGTGCTGTTGACGGATTTTTTCGATTAAGGTTTGTACTTTGTCCTCTAGCTCCCAAGCTGTTTGTGGGCCTGCGTTTTGGCGACGCTGTTGCCCTTTTTGTAGCGGCAATTTAATCGCTAATTTTTGTAAAGTTGGATATTCTCGCGCATAAGACATACCTGACCAATTCGACTTTCGATTATCATTGACGCGTAAGGACAAGGTGTCCATTTTGGGCGTGCTATAGGTCATCAAACGGTAGATGTCATCTGGCGTTTTGCTGTTCAATTCATTGACTGCAAAATTTTCTACCAAAGGACGAAATTGGCGTTGGTCATAGTAATAAAAACTGCCGTCTAGCAATGGCAAATAAGCCTCATAATAGTCCGTATCTACCTCGCCATAAACGACGGGCATAGGCACACGCAACATATTGCGGGTTGGGAAAGAACCGCCTTTAGAATTGTAGGTTGGACGAAGGCTTACTTCGACCATTTTCAGCTTCGGTTCTTCTATATCAAACCACGGATATTCGTCCGTTTTTTTGTATTGTTTCTGCAGGTGGTCGAGCAAAGAACTTTTGACTTTACGCAAATCTGTTTCGATAATTTGCAGTTCCGTACCCACCAAAATGCCTAAGACAGCTTGGTCGGTGAGTTGATAATAGAGTAGGGGATATTTTATAATTTCCAATAGGTTGCTGTTTAGATGGTGGTTGCGTAGCTTGGGCTGATAGCCCGAGAACGGTTCAATAGTCGCTTAGATAGGCTCGGGCGGCCCGCCCAAGCTACTTTAAAAAGCGTCTGCAAGTATCGTATTTTTATGTGGGATATTCAAATGAGCGCATTAATATGAGTTTATGAAAAACGAATAATAGCTATTCTCAATCATAAAATTCATACTCATAAGTAAATACGGTTAGTTTATAGTTCTTTCGAGCCTTTGCTTTACTACAATAGTCCGAATATATCATTTTAGTGCATAAGTTGTTGTCATAGAAATAGCGATACTTAAAAGCTGGTTTCGTCCATTATTTTTTCATCGTTCCTTAGAATATTCAATGTAAACATAGGCGATGATAAGGGGGGGGAGAGTTGCATAAATTATTTCCCTTGTCCAGCTCGCGCCCAATAAGAAGCTTCTGGCGTAGAAAGCCCCATTTTATGTGTGCCTTTGAGCGTGTTTAAAATGCCAGGGCGACGCATATTCGGCAATACTTGTACATCATAAATCTCTTCGACCGAATTTTGATAGGCTATTTCGCCTACTATTTTTTGGCTAGGCAAATGCAGGCACAATATACCTGGATATTTAGCGGCAGCTCG
Source organism: Caprella mutica (assembly GCA_947561585.1). Classification (NCBI taxonomy): domain Eukaryota; kingdom Metazoa; phylum Arthropoda; class Malacostraca; order Amphipoda; family Caprellidae; genus Caprella; species Caprella mutica. The sequence continues at coordinate 95,321 of CANNZV010000725.1, forward strand.
CGAATTTAACTCCTGAAAGGTCTTGGAACTTTCTCTAAATTTAGACAAGCCAATAAATAAATAATCACCTATTTTCGATAAGCCGCGCACAAAGCCTTTTACTTGGCACACAACGGTTTTTTCTTTGGTGTCGGGATTGATTTTTAATAACTCGCCAGTAGCAGAAAGTAAAACATAAAGGTGACTATCAAACCATCGGGGCGAATGTGGCATCGCTAAATTATCCGCAATAATTTCATTGGTTTCGATGTCGATAATAATACCTGTTTTAGTGATGTCTTTGCGCCAACCTTGAGGCGTGTCTGTAGCTGCAAAGGCAGTGACATAACGAGGTTTGCCGTCACGCATGGCCATGCCATTCAAATGGCAACGGTCTTCAGAAGCTAGTTTTGTAATGAAAGTCGGCTGCCAAATTGGGCGAAAATTATAATCATCATCCACTTCAATTAGGCAAGAAAAAGAAGTATTTACGCCATATATTTTACCGTCAGAAAGGTCGATATCATGTATGTCAATTTGTCCAGTATAGTAAGTGGCACGCGGCATAAATAGCGCGTCATAAGTGGCTGGTTTTGCCGGATAATGTTGTGCTAATTGTGGTGCATTTGCCAAAATAATCACCTCATCTTGCGTTGCGACGACCATCTTATTTCCTTCCAAACCAATGCCCATCGCCTTCGGAAAAGTACGGGGCAATTGAATGATTTCACGCTCATTTTTTGGACTAATAAAAACGATTTTACCTGCCTGATAAGTACTAATAGCTAATGAACAATTCAGTTTCGATAAAATAGCAGGAATACTTGGCGAAAAAGTACAGCTAAAGGGAGAAGGAGATGTTGCTTGGGTGTGCATTTTGTTAAGATATTTGACAATAGATAATAGACATTAGACAATAAATTCTCAGACGGTTTAGCGTCTAATATTTATTGTCTAACATCTAATATCTAAAAAATTAAGCTTTCACAAAGCGTTCCGATTTCATTTTTCCATCCACTTCAAGGCGAAGGAAATACGTACCGCTTGGCAAATCTACAATATTTATGGATAAATTTTGCTGTGCGGTTTGACCTGCTAACAGCTTCATTCCCAGCGTATTATAAACCGTCCATTGCAAATTATTTGCATTTTCAGATAACTGTATTGCCACGTTTAATTGTTCCTTTGCAGGGTTTGGACTTAGTTGTATTGCTGCTTGTAAAACAGGCGAACTAGTACCATTCGTCATTTCAATATCGACCGTCATTACATAATTTTCACTATATAATTCACCATCAAAAACACGAAATTCAAAGTCGGTATAAGGCATTCCAAACTCACTCGCATTAGGTGTAAAAGTCAGTAAAGTCAAGTCTGTTGGCATAATAGTTTGGTCTATAGTAACCGCTGTTCCATCTAATTCAAGCGTACCTAAAGCCGGCAAACTTGCTATTTGTACGCCAGCAAATAAATCTTCTTCTGCATCTGCAAAACTAAATTCTGTGCCTGTAAAAGCATAGCTCATATCCTGCATACCGAGTAAAGAAGCGTCATTAGAAGTAGGTGCAGTATTGATATCAAGTCCTAAATTTTCAAAATAGAAAAATTCACCTCCGTAGTAAGCGCCCAACATCAAATCTTCGTCACCATCGCCATCCAAATCTGCGAAAGCAGGGTAGTGAGGAGCGCCATCTTTGAGCATAATCCCAAAAGCATCAGCTACAGGCGCAGCAAAATCAGGAGCAGTTGGCGTGCCAATATTTTCGTGGAAAACGTACTGAAAATCGTAGTTTGTTAAACTATAAACCTGCTCATAAACATCCAAATCACCATCGCCATCAATATCACTCATGGTTAATAAATGAATATCATTAGACGGTGATATATTGAATGGACTAGTGACTGGAGGTGCAAAATCAGGCAGTTCAGGCGTACCAATATTCTCCCGAAAAGCAATATTTCCACTATAATCGCCTTCCATTAAATCAATATCGCCATCACCATCCAAGTCGCCGCCAGTTAAGAAAATTAGCGGTGTATTGGCAATAATACCGAATGGGTCAGCGACTGGCGGAGCAAATTCGGGCGTATTCGGATCAGTTGAAACGTTTTCGTAAAAATGAAGTCCTCCATAAAGAAAGAGACCTGTCATGATGTCCATATCACCATCGTTATCGAAATCGGCAATAACTGGATTACCAATATTTTCTTCTGGATTGCTGGCTATACCAAAGGGTTCGCTGACTGGACTTGCAAAATCGGGAGCAATATCTGTCCCAATATTCTCGTAAAATTTGAGGTTATAATACTCCTCGCCACCTCCATAAGTCGAAGTCATTATATCCAAATCGCCATCTGCATCCATGTCCGCAAAGTTGATGAAATTGATGTCATTTGGATTGGTTAAATTGAACGGATTATTGACCGAAGGCGCAAAATTAACTTGTGCCTGTGCGCCATTGGCGAAGCCCAAGCCTAATAAAATCGCAGCACCAGCAAGGGTTTTACGTAATCGACTACCAGATACACAACCGATTAAGTTGTTCGTCATGCGACGTAAGCGAGCGCGTAGTTGCTGTTGTTTTTTGGTTGAAAATGCGGCGAATTGACCGCTGTTTTGAAGGCGACTTAGTTGCTTCGAAAAATAACGTAATTGTCTAACTTTTCGAGCGTAATGTGTTTTGAAATTTTTCATGTAGAATGTTTTATGGCGTAAAAAAATGTGATTAATAATGGGAGTTATTTGAAAATAGTAATGAATAAAGTGCTGATAGCTAATGAGACCGTTGTTATCTATAAACTATAATTGTAGGTTTTAATTTTTTGGCAATATCTGATAAGAGAACTTGATTTTTGGTATTTTCTTTTTGCTTTAACAGTTTTTTATTGCTTTTTGAAAAAGAGTTAGCAAAAGCTAAAATAGTTACTTAGAGCGTAAATAATTATTGACAATAATAGGATGCTTAGAAACGAATTTACCCCTATTTAGCCTCTAAAGCTAATACGCCAAAAGCCGAAAATCGTTCAAAATATGGATTAATTAAAAACTAAAACGCTTCAATCTATAATTTTCAAAATCTACTTAGCGAATATTCGCTAGAAAAGTATATCTTCGCATTTTCAACAGAATTTCGGCAAGCCTTTGTCACTGATTTCTGAGTTTATCCTACATCATTTAATTAAATGAAGAAAAATAATAACTGATACATAAATATTCAATAAGCTGATTATCAATGTGTTAGGCCTTTTTTATTTTTTCATTATTAATTATTCATCAATAAAGTTATGGCAAATCAATATGTAAGTGTACGCAATCTGAAATTTTTATTGCATGAAATGCTCAACGCGCCTGCACTTAATAGATACGAATATTTTCAAGATTATGACGCAGAAGCCTTCGATATGGCGCTTTCGGCAGCGAAGGAAGTGGGGGATAAATATTTATTTCCTATTCTGAGAGAAATGGACAAAGAAAAAGCCTATTTCAAAGATGGTGTGACGCATACGCACCCTGATTTGCGCAAAGCCATCAAAGCGATTGCAGACGGCGGTTGGGTCAATGCAGCACTCGATTTTGAGGCAGGTGGACAACAAATGCCATACACTTTATTATCGGCGGCTACCTTCATCTTTTATGCTGCTAATGCGAATGCTGGTGCTTATCCGTTTTTAACATCTGGAGCAGCTAACTTGATACAAAACTTTGGAAATCAGTCACTTAAAGACCAATATTTGCCAGATATGTTCAATGGCGATTGGCAAGGTACGATGGCATTGACTGAACCACAAGCAGGTAGTTCTTTGACGGATGTTATCGCTTCTGCTACGCCAACGGACGAAGCAGGCAGGTTTAAAATTAAAGGACAAAAAATATATATTTCTGGTGGCGATAGCACGGCGGTGGATAATATTATTCACTTAACTTTAGCGAGAATTGACGGTGCACCTGCTGGCACAAAAGGTATTTCTCTATTTGTAGTGCCAAAACAACGTCCAGAAAATGGTGAATTAGTGGATAATGACGTGCTAACTGCCGGTATTTACGGCAAAATGGGACAGAAAGGCTACACCGCTGCCCACTTAATGATGGGCGAAAATGATGCTTGTTATGGTTATTTAGTCGGCGCAGAACACCGTGGCTTGAGCTATATGTTCCAAATGATGAACGAAGCACGTATCGCGACTGGTCTAATGGCTTCGGGGACAGCAACTGCGGCTTATTATGCAGCTTTACAGTATGCAAATGAGCGTCCACAAGGTCGTCACCCCGAGAATAAAGACCCATTAGCGCCGCCAGTTTTAATCATCGAACATGCAGATGTGCGCCGGATGTTATTGCAACAAAAAGCAATTAATGAAGGTAGTTTGGCTTTGCTATTGCAAGCGGCTTATTTAGACGACATCTCGAAAGCCGCGGAAGGCGAGGAGAAGGAAAACGCGCACTTATTGTTTGAATTATTGACGCCAATCTGCAAATCCTATCCTTCTGAATATGGCAATATTGCCGTGAGTTTAGGCATGCAAGTGCTAGGTGGTGCAGGCTATACAGATGATTTTCCGCTGGAGCAATATTACCGTGATATTCGTGTAAATTCCATCTATGAAGGCACAACGACTATTCACGGCATGGATTTATTGGGCAGAAAAGTGATGATGAATAAGGGCAAAGCAATGACCTTATTGATGGGCTTAATCCAAAAAGATTTAGCGGCTTGTATGGAACATGATGCGCTAAAAACATATGCAGAACAATTAGGTTTTGCTGCACAAAACTTGCACAAAACAACGATGGCTTTGGTGCAAGTTGCTATGGAAAAAGGCCCGCGCTACTTCCTTGCTGACGCGACGCTTTACCTCGATTATTTCTCGCATATCATCATGGGATGGATGTGGCTCAAGCAAGGCAAAACGGCACAAGCTGCTCTAGATGCTGGTGCGACAGGCGACGAAGCGACTTTCTATCAATCAAAAATGCTAACCATGCGCTATTTCTTCGCCTACGAAATGCCGAAGACAAAAGTGCTACACGCTCGCCTAAAAGACCGCGACTTTATGACGGTGGATATGGACAGTGCGCAGTTGGTTTAGTTTACGGTGGACGATGGATGGCCGCTTTGCTTGACGGTTGACGGTTTTCCTCGTGACGTGTTTTTAGGCGTTTTTTCTTTTTAATAGAATGCAAAAGGGCTTGATAATCAACTGATTATCAAGCCCTTTTTACGTTTAAGTACACGTTACGTTATATCCGTCCACCGTTCTATAACCTTGCGATAATAGTCTTATTCCCCTTTACTTTTTGGTTCATTTCGACTTCTATTTTGGCATCTAAAGGCAAGAATAAATCGACACGAGAGCCGAATTTGATGAAGCCAAAGTCTTCCCCTTGTTCTACTTTTTCGCCTTCTTTGACATAATTGACGATACGTTTTGCCATTGCGCCAGCTATTTGGCGCAGCAAGATTTCATCTTTACCATTTTTGATAACGAGCGTAGTGCGTTCGTTTTCGGTACTTGATTTTGGATGCCAAGCGACCAAATATTTACCTTCGTGATATTTAAAATAACTAACGATGCCACTAATCGGATTACGATTGACGTGTACATTAGTCGGAGACATGAATATACTGATTTGTTTGCGTTTTGCCTGAAAATATTCGGGTTCATTTGCTTCTTCTATGACCACGACTTTTCCATCGGCAGGCGCATAAATGATATTGTCGTCAGCTACGTGAATTTCGCGAACAGGATTGCGGAAAAACTGTAAAATAAGGGCATAAATAAAAATAGAAACGCCAATACTTAACGGGAGAAAAAAGGGCGCGAACCAAAAAACAATGGCATTAATTATCAATAAGATAAGTGCACCATTAATTAGTAATCTTTTGCCTTCTTGATGAATTCTGACTTTCATGTAGTTTTTTGTAATAGAAAATGAATAATGGGGAAAAGGGTTTGTCGTTACTTAGTAACGCTCAAAGAATAATTTCCCGATTTGGATGGTCTCTTTTGCCCTTATTTTCCTTTTAAATTCGGTCAAAGTATCAATAATTATCCCTCATTTAAAAGAAAACTAAGACCAAAATAAACGCGTCGAAATCATGAACTTATTCTTTGAGCGTTACTTTAGCGTTTAGGTTTTCGCAAAATTACGCAAAATTTGTAAACCAAAGAACGCCTTGGTCGAGTAATAGTTGCATTTTAGCGAATCCATAGCAAATATGCGGCTGCAAACGGTAATAAAAAGATAAATCCGTCGAAACGGTCGAATATGCCGCCATGTCCAGGAAGAATATTTCCAGTATCTTTTACGCCTACACGACGTTTGAGCATGCTTTCGATTAGGTCGCCGATAGAGCCAAAAATAGAAACAATACCCGCCAAAACTATCCAATCGACTAGGCGGTTTTCGGTAAAAACAAAGGACAATAAGAAGGCTACAATGAAGGTGACGATAACGCCACCGATAGTTCCTTCCCATGTTTTGTTGGGTGAAATGCGTGGAATAAGTTTCGTTTTTCCGATTTTTGAACCGACTAAATAAGCCCCCGTATCGTTCGACCAAGTGAGCAATAGTAAACCAAATACCGTATTGGCATAAAATTTATCGCCATCAAATGCAATGAAATCTAGCAAGGCAAAGGGCGCACCAATATAGACCATGCCTAGCACGATAAACGCGACATTGGTAAAAGGCGTTTCGGATGCTGCAAAAAGCTCATAAATGAAGGCAAAAAAGATAAATGGAAAGAACAATAAAGCCGTGGCGACAATGAATTGTTCGTTCATTTGTATCACATTTAGCTGCAATAACGAGGCTAATACAAAGGGCGTAAAACTGAAAGACATGCCCAAAAACAAACGAATTTTATCGCGACGCTTGCCTTTGGTCAGCACCATATTGAAAAATTCCCAGAGGCATAGCGCAGTAATCACTGCAAAAAGCAGCAAAAAAGAATACCGCCCACCATATAATCCGCCCAGCATAATGAGCACAAAAATAGCTGCCGTGGATGCTCGACGTAAAAGACCTTTCATATTTTGATTGATTATTGGCTAATGTAGATTGATTATTTTGAAAAAACATACTTCTGTTCTCTGCGTCTGCTTCCTAATGCACCACCTTATTTTTCTCAAAAAAACGAGCTATATAAAAAACGAAGATAGCGGAAATAATGGCAGCACCAAAAAGTACCATAGCAGAAAGCTCTTTTGGGCCGTTTTCGAGGGTTTCTTTGACTTGTTCTGGACTAAAATAGGCAGCACTGACTTGTATGCCATTAAACACAAAATGTGCAAGAATAGGTATCCATAAATTGCGTGACCAATAGAATAAATAACCCAAAATAGCTCCAATAAAAAAGCGTGGAAAGAAGCCTTCAAATTGAAAATGAATAAAGCTAAATACAAATGCCGTCGCCCAAATCGCGATATGCGGATTGCGGCTCATTTGTTCCACTTTTTTCTGTAAAACGCCTCTAAAAATGACTTCTTCGCCCAAAGCAGGTAGCAATGCCATGATGAAAAGCGAAAAGAAATACTCTAATGGCGTGTCCATTTGTAGTAATAAAGCTATCAATTCGCCCGCATTTTCTTCCATGCCACTTGCCCAATCGGGAAGCGGTATTTTCTTATTTAGCCACATCGTCAAATTTACCAAAGGCATGCATGCAATGATGAATATTGGTGCTAATATCGCAAATTCTATTTTGGGCAGAAAGTCAGCATTTAAAGCCTTTAGCCAGCGATTTCTATACAAAAAAGCCACTAAAACGACCCCCGGTAAAAAGAATGTAAAAAAATGAACTAGCCCACTTCTCAACCGATAAAAGTTACGGCTTTCAGTTGGCTCGCCTTCCGATAATGCCGCCATGGCAGCCTTCGCATCGATACCTAATAATGCCGCCACACCAAAGCCGGCTAATTGCCCAATCATTGCGCCCAAAAACACCAATAATATAAGCATTACTATTTGTAAATGCGGTGCGAGATAGTCGCCTAAATCGAAGTTTTTTCTTGATTCTGTCATCTGTTAGTTGTGTAAAGTAGCATGGCTTTCCTACCTGCCCGTCGAGAAGCCGTGTTTAAGATAAAATTCAAGGATACGGCTAGGGAAAGCCGTGCTGCTTAGTGAAAAGAACTAAATAATTTATTAAATTAGTTTTAAGTACCCGGACACATTTATTCGTGGAATTTTAGGGCTAAGATTTTTTCGATAGTTTTTCTTAAAAAATCCTTGCATAGCCTAGGTTACGGAAGTATTTTTTGAGGAAAAATAACGGAAAAAGATAGTTCTAAAAACCGATAATAAATGGGTCCGGGTACTTAAGTACCCGGACACATTTATTCGTGGAATTTTAGGGCTAAGATTTTTTCGATAGTTTTTCTTAAAAAATCCTTGCATAGCCTACGTTACGGAAGTATTTTATGAGGAAAAATAACGGAAAAAGATAGTTCTAAAAACCGATAATAAATGGGTCCGGGTACTTACTTATGCTTGTTCTTTTTCCTTTTAAAAAACACAAAAAATAAGTCCGTAACTCGGCTATGCACTGATTTTTTGAATTCTTTGAAAGAAAAAATAACGGCGCATTATGGCACAACTTATTTAATTCTTTTTACTTATGTTTTCCCATATATTTTTCTTATCTTGTTCCCGAAAACTAAAAATTTTAAAATTATAGAGCTATGCAAAACAACTTATGTATTCGCGCCCGCTTTGCAGCGTGCGGCGCTTTTTTGCTTTGGAGTATTTTTACCTTAAATGCTCAAATCGGTGCAAGTTATTATTCTTTTGGAAAATCCGTAGGGTTTTCCTCCAATCCTAGTACAAAAATTTGGTTAGAACTGCGCCTAAATACCGATGTATATGATGCCGCTAAGCGATTAGACAAAGGCATTCCGCATCTGCACATCATGTTCAATGCGATACAAACCGAACGTGCCGACCTCTATTTTGGGGCGGGTTTAGGTTATTCGCTTTTTCGCCCGACAACAACTACAATTAGTTCCCAAAGTTTCGTTGCTTTGCCGATGGGCTTGCAAATTCGACCCTTTGATAAGCTGCCTGAATTGCATGTGACGGGCGAATTTTTACCCCTATTTTTGCCCGACCCAACGAAACAATTGCAAAGTGTTTTCGGTGTTTCATGGGGTATTCGCTATAATTTTGGCGAGCAAATTAAACAAGAAAAGCCGACACCAAAGAAGAAAAAACGCAAGAAGCGGCGGCGGTTTTTTTGATAGAGATACGCCTATTTGAAATATAGTGTGATATAGCGCAGATTTATATGATAGCGTATGATAATTATGATTTATTCGTGTTCAAAAGGAAAAATCAGTAAAAGAATCATATAAGTCATAAAAAATCATAGAAATCTGCGCTATATCAAGTCTAGTTTCGTTTGTGTAAAAACTTCTATCTATGCTAAATATCCTGATTTTACTGGCGCTTCCATTTTTATTTGGCGCACTTTTTTTCCAATTAGCACATCAAAAAAGGCGAACACCGTTTCGTTGGGCGGCAGCAGGTATGGTCACTTATTTCATATTGTGGTTTTTAGTCGGGCTTGTATGCTTACTTATTTATGAATGGTTCAATTTGCGTTTTTCCTACATAAGGCTATACTTGCCCGTAGTGATTGTCAGTTTGATTTGTATCTATATTTATTCTCAATTGAAAGAGTTACCCGACCAGCGATTTCAAGATGAAAATGTCTTGGATGATGAATTTTTGACATAGCATTTTACGGATGAGCATTTTATAAAAAACACCTTCCTCAAAAAAAAACTAAAAAAAATAGATGTCGCTAGGGGTATTCCTATTTTGCGGCATCTAATTATAAAAAGAGCAACTAAAAAAGTGAATATCGAACATTTATACCACGATTTAATAGCCAAGAAGCTATCTAAAAACGCTACTGCCGAGGAGCGGAAGCAACTGGCTGCTTGGCTAAAAGCAAAACCCGAAAACCAACAAATTTACAAGGAAACGGCAGCACTTTGGAAGCTATCACAAGGCTATAAAGATACGCCTTTGGCGGTCAATACGGCTTCGGCTTGGAATAAAATAGAAGGGCAATTAGAGGCAACTTCTAGTAGTTCAAGCAAGCAAAAGCCGGATGGACGTGTCCTTAAAATGCGTTCTTGGCGAATGGTGGCAAGTATAGCGGCTGCGGTCGCACTATTGGTGGCGAGTTGGTTTTATTTTCAAAATAATTCAACAATAATAGATACACCAGAACAAATTTTCGCAACGACGACTGCTGATGAAAAGCAAGAAATTACACTTCCTGATGGCAGCAAAGTTTGGCTAAACGCTAACTCTAAACTGGCTTATGCTGCGGCATTTACAGAGCGTAAAGTAACTTTGGAAGGTGAGGCATTTTTTGAAGTGACGGAGAATGAAAATTCACCCTTTGAAATCACGGCAGGAGGCACAAAAACGACGGTTTTAGGTACTTCGTTTAATGTACGTGCTTATCCAGATGAAGCGGAAACGGAAGTGACCGTGCAAACCGGAGAAGTAGCCGTTTCGTCTTTAGTTGAAGAGAAAACGACACAGCCCATTTTGCTAACTCGCGGATTATCAAGCGTTTATAAAAAAGAAACGCAAACTATTGAGCAACGCGCCGAACCTGTTAGTAATGCTTTAGCTTGGCAAAATAAGCGTTTAGAATTTGATGCAACGCCAATGTCTGAAGTAGAAATTGCCTTAGAGCGTTACTTCAATATTGACATCGAACTGACGAATGCTGCTTTGCTAAATTGTGATTTTAATGGCATCTATAATGCACCAAAATTGGAAGAAATTATGGAAGTATTACAATATTCTTTAGAAGCAGAAGTGGAGAATACAGGCAAAAAATATCGACTGACAGGTAAAGGCTGTGACTAAGAAAAAGAAAAAACAAACGACCCAAAACTACTAAAAGAAAACAACGAATTACCCGATGAAAAGGCTCTTAACCACCATACTATCACTACTATTGGCGTATAATGCGTCGGCGCAATTACTACATCAAGAGGTGTCGTTTCACTATGTTGGTACGCCCTTAGAGGACGCTTTGGCGGAGATTAGTGATACTTATGGTGTGCCATTTTCATACAGCCCAAAGCGACTGCCGATACATGAACCCGTGACTGCTTTTGTGCAAGGTGTACCTTTATCGGAGGGTTTAGAGGAATTATTTGCGGAGCTACCAGTAGCTTATAAAGAGTTGGGTGGACAAATTGTGTTGAAGCCAGATAGAGCGAAGGAATTAAAGTTGTTATCGCAATTGAAATTGCCAGAAATGCCGCCTCAAAGGGTGACGAAAGTGCCAATTGTTATTCCCGAAAAAAAAGAAGAAACGCCTGTAGATGAACCAGAAAATAAATCAGTAGAAGCTTCTATTTCTAAAGCTCCGGTGCGTGATACGACTTTTCAAAAGCCACTAGAACCAATGGAAATGCCAGCGCAAAAAGAGGTGTTGACTAGTGGTGGCGAATTGGTTTATCCTAGTCCTGATGTGGATTGGTCTTTATTTATGGATACTTTAAATCGCATACATGGCGATGAAGATAAACGGCTAGCACAGGCAAGTATTTTGCCCGGTTTAGGCACGAATAGACGGCACAAAAGAGTGACGAATAATATGTCTTTTAATTTGCTTTGGGGCAATAATGGCGGGGTCAATGGCGTCGAAATTGGCGTGCTAGGCAACACCGTACAAGGCGACGTAAAAGGCATGCAAGCGGCAGGTTTGGTGAATGATGTACATGGTCATTTATACGGAACACAAATGGCAGGCATTCTTAATAAAACCAGTGGTGGCGCGGGTTTGCAGGTAGCAGGTTTTGTAAATGTAGTGCAACAAGAATTTAAAGGCGCACAAATCAGCTTGCTTTATAATACTGCTTGGGTAGGCGAAACACACTTTCAAACCGCACTTGTCAATTCGGCAGATAGCGTGCGTATGGCGCAAATTGGTTTAATCAATAATGCACGAACAGTACGTGGTTTACAATTGGGTTTGATTAATAAGGCGGACACCGTTTCGGGGCTTCCAATTGCCTTGCTTAACTTTATAAATAAAGGCTATAATCGCATAGAATTGTCTCGAGGCGACCTTTTTCAAATGAATATAGGCGCAAAATTCGGTGCTTATCGCTTTTATAATATTCTGCATGTTGGTTTGCATTACGAAAATTCACCTTTCGGAAAAGAAGGGAATTGGCAAAAAGAGAATATCAGTTGGAGTATAGGCTACGGTATTGGCACGGCGAAACGAATTGGCAAAAGAGGCTTGTTCAATGTAGAATTAGTGGGTTCGCAAGTTCATGAAAAAAGCTATTGGTTACGTGAAACAAACTTTTTGGGGCAACTGAAAGCTAGTTTAGATTTTCGGATATTTGGTTCGTTTAGTGTTTTCGGAAGCGCGACGTTAAATGGGCTTTATTCGCAACGTTACGATAGTGATACCAATAGTATTGGCTCACAATTACCTGTTGAACCTTATATTAATCGCACCGAAAATGGTTGGAATAAGCAATTTTGGGTCGGCTATTCGTTAGGTATTCGATTTTAATTGCTGATTAGAATTGCCTACTAGATAGGATTGGAACGCGGATTTTTTCGCTTAGGTCAGAAACTCCGCTTAGGTCGTGTACTATTTCATCGCCTGCCTTTCAGACAGCCGGTGAACTTTCTGACTTTTTACAATTTTAAAATTCAAGATAAAAACAATCTAATAAACTAATTAAAATTTTCAATTATGAAAAATGTAGCACTGCTCGTGATGATGCTTTGCACTACAGCCCTATGGGCGCAACGAGATAATACGCTTTTTAATCGCTCGCACCGTAGCGGTATTTTTGTGTCACCTGTTTTGAACGAAATTAGTTCTTTCAATAATAATGAACAATACTCCGTAGGTGCAGGTATTGGCTTGATTGCTGGCAATGTTTTCATAGGTGGTTATGGCCTTGGGCAGACCAATTACGAAGAGCTTATTTTTGAAGGCGAAGTATCAGAAATTACCTTAGCACACGGTGGTTTGTGGCTAGGTTATGTACCTTTACAGCATAAAGCATTGCACCCATATAGCAGCGTGCGTTTGGGCTGGGGAGCAATTGATATTACAGAAGATAGCTTTGACGAAGAAACACTAGACGGTGTTTTTGTAGCTACGCCAGAAATTGGTTTGGAGTTGAATATATTCCGTTGGTTACGCCTTTCTGGGGCTGTTGGTTATCGTTTTGTTGAAGATATTGAAACCCCAAATATTCCGGTAGATGCTTATAATAACCTGACCGGAACAATAAATTTACGTATCGGTTGGTTTGGTCATGAGCATCGCCAAGATCATCAGGATAAAAAAGAAAAAGAACAAAAAGAGAAATCAGGAAATGGGTGATTAATGAACTATTAATAATGAAACAATTAATAATTAGGAACAGCATTTTAACTAAATGAACGTTCTTAAGTTGTATATTTTATTTAGTTCCGATTACAAAATTACACTACTGTTAAAAATTAAAAAACATGACTACTCAAAAAGGATTATTCCTATTACTCGTCGCTTTTGCGATGTTGCCTTCGTGCTTCATTGACGACGACGAAAATGTATTTGGCTGTACCAATGGTAGCGGCGATTTAATCACAGATACCTTAAATTTAGACAATTTTTCGGGTATAGATATGCGCTCACCGGGGCAAGTATTCGTCACGCAAGGCGATGAATACTCCGTGGTGGTGGAAACACAAGCTAATATCTTAAACGATGTAGAAGTCGAATTAGATAATGATGTCTTGGAAATAGAATTGCGCGAATGCGCTGTCGATTTTACACTACGTATTTACGTTACCATGCCTGAAATTAGCTACTTGCGCGTCACGACTAGCGGCGAAATTACCTCAACAGATACGCTAGTTGGCGAGCAATTAGAAACGAAAATTAGTGGTTCAGGCGACATCGACTTAGCCTTGGATTATACCGAAGTATTGGGCAAAATATCCGGCTCTGGCAAGACTTTCTTAGAAGGAACAGCAGAAACCTTAGACTTCACCATTAATGCATCAGGCGATTTACGCGCCTTCGATTTGGAAGCAGAAACGGTTTTGCTGACGATCTCTGGCAGCGGCGACGCAGAAGTATTTGCGTCAGAATTGCTAGATGTAAAAATTAGTGGCAGCGGTGATGTCGTTTATGATGGCGAACCAACGCAAGTACTCGTTGATATTTCGGGAAGTGGGGATATCAATCCAAGGTAATTATCTACTTTAATACCCGCTAGAAATAATATATTTTTTGTTTTCAACTGAATGAAAATGGGCTTCCGATTAGTTTTGGAAGCCCATTTTATCTTTGTTGTAATTGTTAATAGAACACTACTTAAACTGTAAAACCGTTCGATAAAAAACAGTAAATTAAAAAGGATACACATGAAATGATTATTACTTCTAGTAAGCTTCATTTATTTAACGACTACTATTTTTGGACAATTTAACTATAATCGGTCTAGAGCAAGTGTTTTTGCAGAAGCAATATTAGATGAAACAACAGTTATTGGGCATTTCAAAATAACTAGTCAAGCAGATAAAATAGAGGTATTAAATCCAATTAAAGGTTCTGTTACTGATACTGTTAAATTTAGCCCTAGTTCTAGATTATTCAGATTTGATATGCCTAGTTTTGGTACTCCTCAACGTCAAAAGAATAGCATGTTTATACCTCTTCTCAATTCAGAATGGGTAATGATATTAACTAAAAAGGAAGAACAATATATATTATACAATGAAGCTTATGCCTCCTTTTTCTGTACTCATTATCCGGCTCAATACATACCTCTTGCACTAGATATATGGGATAAAAACGAAATAGATGAACTAAAAAATAGTAACTATTTATGAGGAATATAAGGGCTTTAAATATTTAAGGGATGTTACTTTAAATAAGACAAAAGCTACTCTAACTACGGATTTTGCTAAAGATGTTGTTGAAATGCTCCTTTTTTTGATAAAAGTCGAAAGAATTAATAAAATATTACTTATTAAATTTAATTGTATAGAATAATAGATCGTCTTAAGAAAAGAAACTCTATTTCTTATTGAACGTTTTGAAACCATACAACTTATAAAACACCCTCATTTCGCCCACCGTTGAAAACGGTGGGCTGCCTGTCTGCGTCTTAAAATGACTGATTTTAGGCTAAAACGCGGACAAGCAGCCCACGGTTTTAACCGTGGAGCGATAATAATGACCGTATTTTCATAAGTTGTATGGTTTTAAAATTGAACGTAAAAGGGCGTTCCGCAATTAAGTGGAACGCCCTTTATATTTTGTATTATTTATCGAATAAAACGCTACGCGAATAATCAATAAACAATCATCCATAGTCAATTCTACAAGTGTATCACCTCGCCATAAGCCATTGCTGCGGCTTCCATTACTGCCTCACTCATGGTTGGGTGTGGGTGAATGGTTTTAATGATTTCGTGCCCTGTGGTCTCTAATTTACGCGCAGCGACCACTTCTGCAATCATTTCTGTCACATTTGCGCCAATCATGTGTGCGCCTAAGAATTCGCCGTATTTTTTATCAAAAATAACCTTCACGAAACCTTCTTTTGCGCCAGCAGCACTTGCTTTACCAGAAGCAGAGAATGGGAATTTACCCACTTTTACTTCATAACCAGCTTCTTTTGCAGCAGCTTCTGTATAACCTACTGAAGCCACTTCCGGCCAGCAGTAAGTACAGCCCGGAATGTTATTATAATCAATTGGTTCTGGCGAATGTCCAGCGATTTTCTCCACACAAGTAATGCCCTCTGCGCTTGCTACGTGTGCTAATGCTTGAGTAGCTAATACATCACCAATGGCATAGATGCCTGGCACATTTGTTTGGTAATAATCGTCCACTTTAATCAAGCCACGTTCTGTTTGTACGCCCAAGGTTTCCAAACCGATATTTTCGGTATTTGGCGTCACACCAGCAGCACTCAATACGACATCACATTTGATTTCTTGTACTTTACCATCTTTACGACTTTTTACGGTCACCGTACAGCCACGTCCTTTCGTATTCACAGTTTCTACCGAAGAGTTAGCAAGGATATTCATGCCTTTTTTCTTGTAGATTTTGGTCAATTCTTTCGAAACGTCCGCATCTTCACGTGGCACTAAACCTTGTTCCATATACTCCACAATCGTTACTTCTGTACCGATAGAGTGGTAGAAATACGCAAATTCAACACCAATAGCACCAGCACCAACTACGACCATTTTCTTCGGTTGTTTCTCCAAAGTCATCGCTTCACGGTAGCCAATAACTTTCTTACCATCAATCGGTAAATTTGGTAATTGTCTAGCGCGACCACCCGTTGCAATGATAATGTGCTTCGCTTCGTGTGTTTCTTTTTTACCTGCTGCGTCTGTCACTTCTACCTTCTTGCCACGTACCAATTTACCTGTACCTTCTAAGACTTTAATCTTATTTTTACGCATCAAAAAGCTAATGCCTTTGCTCATTCCATCTGCCACACCACGACTACGTTTTACCATCGCATTGAAGTCCGCTTTTGCGCCTGTCACTTTGATGCCATAGCTTTCTGCATGGTTGATATAGTCAAATACTTGAGCACTTTTGAGCAATGCTTTGGTAGGAATACAGCCCCAATTTAAGCAAATACCGCCTAAATTTTCACGTTCTACAATAGCTGTTTTCAAGCCTAATTGTGATGCGCGAATGGCAGCTACATAACCTCCAGGGCCGCTACCTACTACGATTAAATCAAAATTCATTCTTAATTGGTTTTAAAACTTGCGTTTGCAAATCAAATAAACAGTCGTGCGACAAGTAATTTGTCGGCGTTTCGTAAAAGCGCGCAAAGATAAGGTTTTTTCTGTTTTTCATGTAATGCTTTTTTAAAACATTCATTATGAACTTCTTTTTTGGCTACAACCTTTAATTTTTTGTTAAAAACCAGACGTTTACCAGTTATTGTTTAGTTAGAATAGGGGGCTCTATGGTACTATTTCATCTAAAAAATACGTTATTGGAGGCACTTAAAAACTATTTTAAATTAGTGGGAATACGATTTTTTCAAAGAACTTGTATATTCGCGGCACAATAGCAGAGAGACATATCAACTTCAAAAAGCAACTCGCCTACTTCACGTGCTAAAGTATGGTGCTATCATATCATTATTAAACAAAAAATGGACAAACTATTCTGGCATTTTGCCCGTGTAAGTGGAAAATTAAATAACTGGTTTGGTCTGAGAAGGCAAGTATTTTGTGTGAATGACCCGCTTTATATCATGCCATATCGGGGCTTTGCCAATGCTCATCGCTTGTTTATTAGAGGACGTATTTTGGAAGATGAAATGGTCTTAGAAGATGAAAATAATAGCATGATTACTACGATAATCAACAATGTCAAACGCTTTGATAGTGATGAATTACCGCATGCGGATGTATTGATTGAATTGCATGGACAAATTTTTCAAACGACGACGGATAGAGAAGGTTATTTTGTGTTAGATACACCTTGGGAAGCACCGCCAAAAGGGGCTGAAAACCGATGGTTAACGGCAACTATTTCCTTATTGGATGAAGAAAAAAAGACCACAAATATAGTCGCAGAAGGGGAGGTTTATTTTCCATCAACAGAGGCAGATTATGGGGTGATTACTGATGTGGATGATACCGTTTTGCAATCGCATGTGACTTCTTTATTTCGCTTAAAAATGCTTTATGCGACTTTTTTGCAAGCTGCTCACCAACGTTTGCCAATGGAAGGTATCGTCGATTTATTCCAGTCTTTTGTGCGTGGTAGTGATGGCAAACGCGAAAATCCTATCTTTTATGTATCCAATAGTCCTTGGAATATTTACGACTTGCTAGCGCAATTTATGACAATCCGTAAACTGCCCAAAGGCCCGATTTTATTGCGAGATTACGGCTTGAGACCAGCTCATGATTTTGCGCACCATAAGTTAGAAGCCATTAGCAATATTCTGGAAATGTATCCTGAATTGCCTTTCATTATGCTAGGCGATACGGCTTCTAAAGATACGGACTTTTATCTAGAATTAGCGCAGCGTTTTCCTAATCGAATTAAAGCCATTTATATTAGAAAAACTAAAGATACGAAGAACGCTAGACGAGTGGCAAAACTCATCGAAAGTCATTCTGATATTGATGCTATTTTGGTCAATAGCTCCGCAGAAATTGTAGCACATGCCCGTGCGCGAAAGCTTTTTAATTGAGCATTTTGATTGGCTATTGTATATTGATTATTCCGATAGAATGAACACGTCTAAGTACCCGTTAAAACGGCAATAATCAATATACAATAATCAATCAATATCACTTCTCTTCCACGGCATAGACAAAGTAATTGGTATCACCTTGCCACATTAACCCTTTATTATGCTCCTTATATCGAATAGTGACTTTTTTGCCCTCCAATTCTTCCAAACGCACATATAGTTTATCGTCTGTCACCGAAAAATTCCAGATATTACCGATGACACTAGCGTCTTCGCCATTAGAAAAGCCGCCTAAATTAAGCTGCCCTTCACCTGTTTTGAAAATATAGCCTTTTTCTGACATTTTGATGAGATAGCCCGTCCGCGAACCATCACTATATACCCAATTCGCCCAAGCATAATAGCCTACACCATATAAAGCCAAGCCTAATACGGCAAATATCATCAACTTTTTCAGCAGACTTTTCGTCTTTTTGACACCGCTATCTACGTTGCGTTGCAAGCTTTCTTTCTTTTCTTGCATTTCTTTGCTGAGGGCTTCTTTTTTTTCGTCAAAGGAATCGCCTAAAGAACTCATAATTCGTTGTTTATGATTTTGATTAATCTAAAATTAGATGGCAAAAGTAACCACTCTATCTGTCATTTTGAAGTGTTTGTGTCTAAAATTGCTCTATGAATGAGACGATAAAAGTACTCGTTCGCCACATTTATTCAATATTGAGTTGAAATAGATATATTATTTATGTAATAAAATGTAAGCCGTTTCAGCACTTCTCGGTTTAAGTAGAAAAGTGGTGTTAGCAGTCATTAACAATAAGAACTGGTATTCACTTACTTCCTACTCTATCGTAAAAAATTGGTAACACCACTCGACATTTAACTTAAACCGAGAATCGCTGAAGCCATTTTTAGGAAATACTGTATCTATTTTTATGCCTTTTTTTATGAAATTAGCTAAGACTCAATTAGACATCGTAAATCAGAAGAATAGAATAAACATAAGCATGTAATAATTAATATACAATCCACAATAGTCAATCATAAAATCTTACATTTGCATTTTCTAGCAAACTTCAGTAAAAGCCACGTGTATATATGGAATTAATTGACGGAAAATACCTCTCCAAAACGATAAAAGCCGAAATCGCAGCAGATGTAGAAGTGCTCGTAGCGAAAGGCGGAAAACGACCTCACTTAGCGGCAGTATTGATTGGTGCAGACCCTGCTAGCCAGTTTTATGTGAAAAGCAAAACCAAAAGTTGTGAGCAAGTTGGCTTTGATTCAAGCCTTATTGAGCGTGGTGCGGAAACAACAGAAGCAGAGGTGCTAAAAATCGTAGAAGACCTCAATAATGACCCTAATATTGACGGCTTTATTGTGCAATTGCCTTTACCAAAACATATTGATGAACTAAAAGTAACCCTTGCTATCGACCCAGCAAAAGACGTTGATGGCTTTCATCCGGTTAATGTAGGTCGTATGGCATTAGGCTTACCAAGCTATTTACCTGCCACGCCTTATGGTATTTTGCAGATGTTAGAACGCTATAATATTGAGACTTCGGGTAAGCATTGTGTGGTTGTTGGGCGTAGCAATATCGTAGGTACACCGATGAGTATTTTACTATCCAGAAAAGCAAAAATGGGTAATTGTACCGTGACCTTGACGCATTCTCGTACCACTGATTTGCCTTCTATTGTTCGTCAGGCAGACATCGTGGTAGCTGCGATTGGTATTCCGAATTTTGTGACAGAAAACATGGTAAAAGACGGTGCAGTGATTATTGATGTAGGTATTAACCGCGTAGATGATGCCTCTAAAAAGCGTGGCTATCGCATCGTAGGTGATGTTGATTTTGATAAAGTGGCGCCTAAAGCGAGCTATATTACGCCTGTTCCTGGCGGAGTGGGTTTGATGACCGTGACGTCTTTATTGATGAATACTTTGCAGGCTTCTAAGAAGGAGGTCTATTAGTTTAAGAAGATATTAGACATTAGAAGATAAACTTCTTATGCAGAGGAGTAATTTTGTTTGGATTAGTCTAAAATCTAATATCTTTCAAAACCCGATGTATCTCCAAAACCTGCTGCACCAAGGATTGTTCGCCATCATTATAAATCACAAAATCAGCACGTTTCCTCTTTTCATCGTCCGGCATTTGGTGCGCCATACGCGCTTCAATCGCTTCCCGCGTCGTTTCATCACGTGCTAATACGCGACTAATACGCAACTCTTTCGGCGCATAAACAGTAATCATTTTATCCAACAATTTATAGCCTCCACTCTCAAAATGCAAAGCCGCTTCTTTGAGTGTGTAAGGCGCGTCGGTTTGTGCTAAATGCCAATCCTCGCCATCTTTCCGAACGGCAGGATGCACGATAGCTTCCAGTGCTTTTAGTTTATCTTTATCCTTAAAAACAATACCTGCCAAATGCGCCCGATTAAGCGAACCATCTTCCAAATAAACTTCTGCTCCGAATAGTTTTTTTAGAGCTTCGACTACCTCTAAATTATTGACCATCAACCATTTAGCGCGGTCATCAGCGTAGTAAATAGGAATGCCTATCGTTTCAAATATTCGACAAACCGTTGTCTTTCCGCTGCCTATTCCGCCTGTTATTCCTACTTTTAGCATGCTTTGTATTGCTTTAATTGTTGTTGATAAAGTTGCAAATATAGCTTGGTTGATTGGGAAATTTGGGTTTTATTTTTCGCCGTAGTGCCCAAAAAATAGAACTTGTACATAATAGTTTAGTTTTTAATAGGCTTAGAAAAGATTTAAAACCTCATAGTTTTCTGGAGTGGCATAAAGCAGAAGTTGTTTTGTAATATATAAATAATTGATAATCACCAAGTTGGTCTCTAATACCTGTTTAACCAATATGGACTAACAAAATTAAAATAAATTTGCACAACTCAAAAATCCACCGTACATTCGCAACCGAATAAAAAGAGCTTAAATTGAATTCGAGTATCAGGTTGCGAGTTTCCATTTTTTATACAAAAAAACCTGATTAAAAAGCGCATCAACTCGAAAAACGAAAAAGATAGGTGAATACGTATAGCATAGGCTATCGGTCTAGCTTATATTCGTATCGCTATTGTTAGATTTTTAATAACTCGCAGCCACAGCATTATTGTTTCCTATTGTTACGCCGTCCCTTGGCGTGATTATCCGAAAACGTAATTTCCTCTCGATTAAGTTTTATGTTCCTTTTCGTTTGTATAATTAAATGAATTATACAATACCAAACTATTTATTTCTCAATTTAGATAGCTAAACGTTAGCTATTACATCAGTAAGTATTCGTTTTTGTGAAAATTAAATTAGAGCCTAAATTGCTGTTAATGTGCAATATATAAAGCTACTAACTGCTTAAAACAAGGGACGATACTAAAATTATTCAACCAAATTATGGGTAAACAAATTCCTATTACCACCTCCTTTAACTTGCCTGACGGCCGTGAAGTTGTCATAGAAACGGGTAAGTTAGCGACACAAGCAGACGGTTCTGTTGTGGTACGCATCGGCGACACGATGTTATTTTGTTCTGTGGTTTCTGCACATTCTGTTCGTGAAGGACAATCTTTTTTCCCACTTTCTGTGGATTATCAAGAGAAATATGCTGCTGCGGGACGTATTCCGGGTAACTTTTTCCGTCGTGAAGCACGTTTGTCGGACTACGAAATCTTGACGAGCCGCTTGACTGACCGCGCTATTCGTCCACTTTTCCCAGATGGTTACATGTTTGACACACAAGTCATCATTAACTTACTTTCTGGCGATAAAGAAGAATTGCCGGATTGTTACACCTGTTTAGCGGCTTCGGCAGCGATTGCAGTATCTGATGTACCGTTTACGGACTTAGTTTCGGAAGTACGTGTAGCGAAAGTAGATGGTGAATATATCGTTAATCCTACTCGTTCTCAATTAGAGGTAGCAAGCATGGAATTAGTGGTTGCAGCTACTGGCGAGAACGTGATGATGGTGGAAGGTGAAGCAGAAGAAGCGCAAGAAGCAGAGTTGATTGAGGCGATTAAGATTGCGCATGATGCAATTAAGGTACACATCACCGCAATGAAAGATTTGGCGGAAAAAGTAGGCGATAAAGCGGTAAAACGTGAGTTTATTCCAGAAGTAATTGATGAAGATTTGATGGCAAAAGTGAGTGCTATGGTGAAGGAGCCTATTCTTACTGTAGCGCGTGGTCAATTAGATAAAAAAGCACGGAAAGCAGGCTTAAAAGAAGCAAAAGAGAACTTCAAGGAAGCATTGAAAGAAGAAATGGGCGAAGAATGGTGTGCTGAAAACATGGACACGGCGAAGGCTTATTTCGAGAAAATCAAGAAAAAAACCATCCGTGCGATGGTTTTGGAAGAAAAAGTGCGCTTAGATGGTCGTAAATTTGACGAAGTTCGTCCGATTTGGTCAGAAGTAGCTTATTTGCCTTCTACGCACGGTTCTGCGATTTTCAATCGGGGCGAAACGCAAGCATTGGCAACGATGACTTTGGGTACCAAACTCGATAAATTGATGTTGGACACCGCTTTGAAACAAGGCTATGAAGACTTCATTTTGCACTATAATTTCCCTGCACTTTCAGTAGGTGAAATCAAGCCAATGCGCGGCCCTGGTCGTCGCGAAGTTGGTCACGCCAACTTAGCACAACGCTCTTTACGCAAAGTAATGCCGGATGAATTTCCATATACATTACGTATCGTTTCTGACATCTTGGAAAGTAATGGTTCGTCTTCTATGGCAACCGTTTGTGCAGGTTGTTTGGCAATGATGGACGGCGGAGTTCAACTCAAATCACCAGTTTCTGGTATCGCGATGGGTATGATTGCCGAAGGCGACAACATGGCTATCTTGTCTGATATTTTGGGTGACGAGGATGCTTTAGGCGATATGGATTTTAAAGTGACGGGTACTGAAAAAGGTATTACGGCTTGTCAAATGGACATCAAAATTGACGGTTTACCATACGAAACGCTTGAAAAAGCACTCGAACAAGCTCGTCAAGGTCGTTTACACATTTTGGGTGAAATGGCGAAAACACTCGCTGCTCCAAATGAAGACTACAAAACGCATGCACCGCGCATGGTGGAATTGAAGATTGACAAGAGCTACATCGGTGCGGTTATCGGACCTGGTGGTAAAGTCATTCAAGAAATGCAAGCCGTTACGGGTACAACGATTAATATCGAAGAAGTGGGCGACCAAGGTGTCGTAAATATCTCTTCTCCGAACAAAGATAATATCGACGCAGCATTGAAAATGATTACAGACATCACCTTCAAACCAGAAGTGGGTGACGTATATGATGCAGTCGTTCGTACCATTATGCCTTATGGTGTATTCGTTGATTTTAAAGGCGGAAAGAGCGGTTTGCTCCACGTTTCAGAAATCTCGTACACACGTATTGATGACGTAACAGAAGTGTTCAAAGAAGGTGATGAAGTGAAAGTAAAACTCATCGAAATCGACGAACGTACTGGTAAATTACGTCTAAGCCGCAAAGCATTGATGGCTAAGCCAGAAGGCTATGTAGAGCCAGAACCGCGCGAACGTCGTGGTGGTGGCGACCGTAGAGGCGGTGGAGGCTATGGAGGTGACCGTCGCGGAGGCGGTGGTGGCGACCGCAGAGGTGGTGGCGACCGTCGTGGTGGCGGAGGTTACCGTCGCTAGTGGTTCAAGTCGTTAAAACTTGTTAAGGAACGATGAGTGTACTCCGGTTAATTCTATCTATATGACTTTTCGGAAGTACACTCAACGTTCCTTAGGAATGGTGCAAGAATGGTAATTTATTTTTGAACCATTCCTTAGTAGTCAGTCAAGTTAATTCAGTTATTCAGATAACTAATTGATTATCAAATTACTATAAAATAAAAAGCCTTGACAATTGGATTTGTCGAGGCTTTTTGTATTTTTGTTTTGAATTAAGGCGTAAATACGCATTTATATGAATAATTATATTTAATTTACGTAATTATATAAATAATATCAAAACAAGATAGATGACTTTGAGAAAACAAGATTACCAATCCGAAATGGCCGTCGCACAATTTTTAGACGAGCATTTTTATCCAAAATATGTCACTGATTTTCGGCGATATGATGACAAAGCAACCCAACTCAAAGGCATAGATGTCACCTTTCAATATCAAGGCAAAAATAAGATAGTGGACGAGAAAGCTGCCGCCCATTATGTCAATAAAAATTTGCCGACTTTTGCCTTCGAAATCGACTTTATCGGTAGAGATAAAAAACTGCACGAAGGTTGGTTTTTAGACGAGAAAAAGCAAACCGAATACTATCTTTTAACATGGATTTGGGCGACAAAAGACAAAGGCTTTACTTGCGCTGATATTCTACAGTTGGATGTTGTTTTAGTGCGTAGAAAAGAAATTCAAAATATGCTTTATCGGCAAGGATTAACCAAAATATCCGTCTTGCAAAAAGCGCATAAATTGCGGACTAATGGAACTTATGGCGTGACAGATAAAACAGCGCAAAAACCTTATTATTACTACTATACGAAACACCTAGTTGAACAACCGATTAACTTGATTATTAAGAAAAAAACCTTACAAGAATTGAGTGTTTTGTGCGAAAGAATTCGAGTTTAGGAACGATGAAAGAATAAGGAAATTTGTCTGTCTAACCTGATTAGTTATTTGGTGCTTTGACCACTTTTGCAAAATGCGACCATCTCACCGCCCGCCCTTAAAGTGGTCGGTGAACTTCTGTCATTCCTAATCGGCTGTCTTAAAATCTAATATCTTTTTGTACTTTTGCGCCATGTTTAAAAAGCTCGTTCAAATCTTCCCGAAATCGGTGCGTGACCGCGTCCGTACTTTGTTATATGGCAAAACCGTAGATGAAGTAGAAATCTTACGTGCTTTTTTGAAAAAATACAAGATGCCCACGAAAGTGATGCTTGATGTAGGGGCGCATTATGGCGACACGTCGATACCCTTTGCTAAAGAAGGTTGGCGCGTTTTTTCCTTCGAACCAGACCCAGTGAACAGAGGTTTTTTAGTAGAAAACGTGACAAATTCTGCAACGAATACCATCACGATTATTCCTAAAGCGGCGAGCAATGCACCAGGCAAATTGCCCTTTTATAGAAGTAAGGTTTCGAGTGGAATTAGTGGTTTATTAGACTTTCATGATACCCATGAATTGGTGGAAGAAGTGGAGGTCGTGACACTGAATAATTTTCTAGAAAAAGAACAAATTAAACAAGTTGATTTTTTGAAAATTGACACTGAAGGTTATGACTTGCGGGTGTTGCAAGGTATTGATTTACAGCGTTTTACACCACAAGCTATTATTTGTGAATACGAAGATAGAAAGACGGAAAAATTGGGCTATACCATCAAAGAAACGCTTGATTATTTGCACAGTAATGGCTATAAAACCATTCTTTCTGAATGGCATCCTATTGTAGAATACGGCAAGCGACACAGGTGGAAACAATATACTCCAGATGTGGCGAATATAGACCAAAAAGCATCATGGGGCAATGTCATAGCAGTACGCCCGAAGTATTTTGAGGCTTTGAAGAAAACCTTAGAACTGAAACCTTAAATAATAGGGGGTCTTTGACAATTTTTGCAATTCTACGTCGCGCGGTGACCTCCAGTCATCTCGCGACCTATACAACTAAGAGATAAGGAAGCGACTTGAGGTCGCCGCGTGACAAGAAAATCTATTTTTTTGCAAAAATTGTCAAAGAGCCATATTAGATTAAGTAAGGATGAGTGTACTCCGAAATGTAAAATTAAACAGAATTTACGGACTTGTATAGGATTAATTTATGGTTCTTTGACAATTTTTGCATTATCTCGCCTACGGTTAAAACCGTAGGCTGCCTGCCCGCGTCTTAGTACTTAATAAATACAGGGGTTTCAACGCGGACAGGCAGCCCACCGATTTATCGGTAGGCGGTAAATTGCAAAAATTGTCAAAGAACCTAATTTATTTGTAAAGCACTGATTGTTAGCGCATTAAAAAATTATAAAATCCTGTCTAATCCTGTCTAATCCTGTTTAAATGACTTTTCGGAGTACACTCGTCGTTACTAAGCCATTGCATATTGGCTGAATAGTTATTTTATCATTCTCACATTCAATTATTAATTTGTGAAACTTTCTCGGTGGACAATACTCTTTATTGACTGCGCTATTGTAGCGTTTTCCATCGTAATGGCGCATCTATTACGCTTCAATTTTGATTGGTCAGAAATGGACTATGTTCACGTCAAATATGGCGTGCCGGCAATTTTTATTTTACGCATTTTAAGCTTCTTTTACTTTAAAACTTATACTGGCATTGTCTTTTATACCGGCATTGAAGATGCCAAGCGAATATTCTATGCGCTGGCCTCAGTAACTTTAGGTATTGGCTTGATTATCAATGCTTTACTCTTTTTTATTACCACTCATTTTCTACTGCCAACGACTATTTTAGTCATCGAATTTATGCTCACTATCTGCTTGATGATGGGCTATCGAGCCTTGTTTAAAGTTTTGTATTTAGAGATGAGCAATGTGCAAAAAGAGCGACGTAAAGTCGTCATTTATGGAGCTGGAAAACAAGGTGTTTTGACCAAAGAAGTGCTAGATAGAGATGCCGGAACGAATTATTCTGTGAGTGCATTTATAGATGATGATGAAGGCTTTCGAAAAAAGCGATTGAATGGTATAGAGATTTTTTCGGGGCAAAAATTAGAGCGTGTTTTGTTTGGCACACAGCCAGATTTATTGGTCTTGGCTGCCGCAAATATTCCTGCCCAACGCAAGCAAGAAGTGGTCGATTTATGCTTAGAATACAATGTAGAAGTACGCAATGTGCCGCCCGTTGAACAGTGGATGAATGGCGAATTAAGCTTCCAGCAAATCAAAGAACTCAACATTGAAGACCTTCTGGAACGGGAAGCTATAGAGCTCGATGAAACGAATATTGCTCAAGCTCTTCGCGGAAAAACAGTACTTATCACAGGTGCAGCAGGGAGTATAGGTAGCGAATTGGCACGACAAGTACTGCGCTTTCAGCCGAAGCAATTATTGCTATTAGACCAAGCCGAAACGCCTTTGCACGATTTGGAGTTAGAGTTTGGCAAACGAGTGACCGTTATCCTCGCAGATGTGCGGAATATCGCTCGCTT
The DNA here is from genome assembly GCA_947561585.1 of Caprella mutica. NCBI lineage: Eukaryota > Metazoa > Arthropoda > Malacostraca > Amphipoda > Caprellidae > Caprella > Caprella mutica. Next base: position 122,725 of record CANNZV010000725.1, read on the forward strand.
AAGCAATGTTTTCGAAACTTATCGACCAGAAGTGGTCTTTCATGCAGCCGCTTATAAGCACGTTCCAATGGTGGAACACAATCCATCTGAAGCAATTTTAACGAATATAAAAGGTACACAAAATGCAGCCGATTTAGCGGTTAAATGTGGTGCAGAGAAATTTGTTTTAGTGAGTACGGACAAAGCTGTAAATCCGACGAGCATGATGGGGGCGTCTAAGCGCATGGCGGAAATATATGTGCAATCCTACGACCGAGAATTACGTAAAACAGGTGGTAAAACACGCTTTATTACCACGCGTTTTGGCAATGTATTAGGCTCGAATGGTTCGGTTATTCCTTTGTTCAAAAAACAAATAGCCAATGGCGGCCCCGTCACGATTACACACCCAGATATTACCCGTTATTTTATGACGATACCAGAGGCTTGTCTCTTAGTTTTGGAAGCAGGCGCGATGGGAAAAGGAGGGGAGATATTCGTCTTCGATATGGGAAAATCTATCAGAATCGTTGACTTAGCAACACGCATGATACGCCTGTCTGGTTTAGTTCCTGAGCGAGATATTGCGGTTACGTTTACAGGCTTACGTCCGGGCGAAAAACTGTATGAAGAAGTGCTAAATGTTGCGGAAACAACTTTGCCAACACATAACAAGAAAATCCTTATTGCGCGAGTGCGCGAGTATGAATTTTCGGAAGTGAAAAAGGAATTAGATGTATTAACAGGTTTATTTGATAAACAAGATAATCACTTGATAGTCAGTCGATTAAAAGCCTTTTTGCCAGAATATGTGCAACGATAAAGTATTTACTTATACTTCACTCAACTTAATATATTGCTGCACCATTTTCAACTGCCCATAGCTATATTTTTCGCCAAATTTCTTCTTGGCGACAGCACTATTTGCACTTTTATTATTTAAGAAAAAATCTTCTACTTCGTCCACCAATTGACGTTCCATAATATCATAAATATTGATATTTCCCAAACCAATATGATGTGCCATATGTCCTTCTATCGTAGAAATGGTCAAGCCGCGAACTTCAGCTATTTCAGCCATATTTTTACCTTCGGCATATAAGTCAAAACTCACTTGTTTCGTATCTATTTTTACTTTTTTTGGCGCGGCATCAAAATCTAATTTAGATAGTATATTACTACTAATTCCTTTCGATTTACAGTAGGCTTCTACATGCTTTAAGATGTCCAAGCCAAACTGTTTCGCCTTCACTTTTCCGATGCCTTTTATTTTCAATAAACTCTCTGTATCTGCGGGCAATTTATCCACAATTTCCATCAAAGATTTGCCTTGTATAACTTCATAAGGCTTAATATTAGCATCTGCTGCCATGTCTTTTCGCCAGCGACTAAGTGTCCAATATAACTCAGGATGTGCTGATATTTCCGATGCTTTTTTAGTTGAACTCGTTGCTGGAATAGGTTTCTTTTTAAGTGTCTCAAAATCAAAAGCGGCATCGACTTTCGTTTTTAAATAACTTTGGCCATTGAATTTAGGCATTGCTGCTAGAAAACAAGCGCGCTTCACAAATAAATCTTGCTCTAAATTTTTCAATCGGTCTAATGCCTGTTCTTTTACCTTCGCATTGTCCGTAATGACCGGAATAGCGCGCAAGTCAGGCAACAGCTTTTCGTCAATTTGCTTCGAAAAATAGCCACTTCCACTTTGCACTCTATCCAATAAATCAGTATTATTTTCAGGTAAATCTGTTTGGCGGAAATAATTAAGCAAAACAGGCTGAAATTGTTTGGCAAAAGCAAAGACTGTTTGTTCGGCATTTGTTCCCCATTCTTTCACTTTTTCTGTAGCTTCGGTGGTCAGTGTGTTTTCATGTTCTAAGAAAACACGCATCACATAGTCTAGCCTTTTTTCAATAAATTTAAAACTAAATAACTCCTGAATAAGCGCTTGTTGATATAATTTCTTTGCTTCCAAAAGATGTGCATCGTCGGGTTTATTACGTTCTGCTTTAGTCGAAAAATCCTTAACGACGCCATCTGTCCGCACGCTTGAATAACCAATTTGAGACCGCAAAACAATCCCTTCAAACGACTTACAACGGCTCAATGCCACATAGACCTGACCATGCGCAAAAGCAGCCTGAGCGTCAATAATAGCGCGCTCAAATGTCAAACCTTGGCTTTTATGTATGGTAATCGCCCAAGCTAATTTGAGCGGATATTGTGTGAACGTACCAACGGTATCTTCGGTAACTTCTTTGGTCTTTTCGTCAAGGCTGTATTTTACATTTGTCCATTCCACAGGATTGACCAAAATGGAAGCACTATCGCCTGCACATTTCACGCGGACGCCTTCGTCCGTAATTTCCGTAATTTGCCCTATTTTGCCATTATAGTACAGCTTTTCGTGCGAAGTATCGTTTTTAATGAATAAGACTTGCGCCTTTACTTTCAGCTCTAAAACCTCCGCAGTTGGGTAGGCGTGTTGCGAAAAGTTGCCATCCACTTTTGCTGTAAATTTATGCGTCTTTCCTTTCAGTTTTTTCAGCCATTCTTCATTGATTTCTAAAGCCGTTCGGTTATGTGCTGTGAGCGTGATATAACCTTCATCTTCAGTCGGCTGAAAATTTTCGATATATCGACTATTCAAAGCATCTAAAACTGATTTATCGAGTTGATTATCGCGTACTTTATTCAACAAATTAATAAAGACATCATCCGACTGCCGATAAATATGAGTGAGTTGAATAATGACTGGATTAGACTGTTGCAAAGCCCGACTTCCAAAGAAATAAGAGGTCTTATAATGTGGACTTAATAGCTCCCAATCTTGCGGTTTTACCACGGGAGGCAATTGATGCAAATCGCCAATCATTAGCAACTGGACGCCACCAAACGGACGCGAAGGGTCGCGATGTCGGCGCAAAACATGGTCAATATTATCCAATAAATCTGCTCGAACCATACTGATTTCATCAATAATCAATAAATCCAAGCTGCGAATAAGATTTAGCTTTTGCTTACGTAATTTACGTTGTTGTCCAGCATCGTCTTTTTTGCCCGGCCAAAAAGGGCCAAAAGGCAACTGAAAAAACGAATGTATCGTTTGTCCTTTGGCATTAATTGCAGCCACGCCAGTTGGTGCTACGACCACCGTACGCTTAATTGCTTCTGCCTTAATTCGATGTAGAAAAGTGGTTTTGCCGGTACCAGCCTTGCCGGTGAGGAAGATATTTTGATTCGTATATTGTACGTAATCAAAGGCTAGTTCAAGTTGCTTATTCGTGGAAAGGGTCATGTTGTTCTCGTCGTAAATTTAGCGATGCGCGAAAATAGGTAAAAGTAATTTGAAAACAAAATGTACGATGGATTTTTATTTTTGCTATAAAATGTTTGTGTTAAAAAATGTAAGGAGTAAGCGAATTCGCTGGCAGGTCAAATTCGTTCTATCTACTTCCGTTTTTTCTTTTTCTTTCCTTGTTTCGACATCCGTTTATTGCGGCGACGCGTTTGCAAGGTGCGCTCATCCGTCCAACGATAACCGAGGCGAATACCCGCTTCCCATTGTATATTCGTCGTGGTGTTTTCTGCATTGGCAATATCTGGAAAGGTCTCGATTAAGTTTTCAAAAGTGACGCTTGGAAAATAGCGCATCCGATAAAAAGGTGTAATCGTCAATGCTTTAGAAATACCCAAATCTAGCCCAACACCTGCACCAATACTATAGGCGATTTCAGTTGCCGTAAGTTCAGCATCTTCCGAACCATCAAAGGCGATATATCTCAGCGCATGGTAAGAAATGCCTGGCGATAGTTGTAAAAATAATCCTTTCTCGACAAAACTACCATCCTTTTCCCAAGTCGGACAATCGCAGTCGCTATCAAAATCGAGTAAATAGAGATTGGTATTGAAGTAAAAACTATAGACTTTGTTGGTTAATACAGCGTCTGCAACAATGCCATCTGTCGAATTTTTAGCGGTATTATTGTACTCAATATTGGCAAAATTAATTTCAGGCAAAAACTCTACTCGTCGATTAGGCAAGCGAAACCAATAGTCAACACCTAGAGAATAACTGGTCAAGTCATTGTCTAAAACCATCGGTTGCCATGCTTTTGGTTGGCTATTTCCGTAGGCAACATTCACCCCGATTTGCGCAGTAAGTAAAAAAGGAATTATTAATAAACTACTGATAATCAGTAGTTTACGAAAAAAGGAAGAAGCAATTAATTGCATAGTTTGTTGAATTGATGATGATGGAGAATGGGCAAAGCTACATTAGTAATGAATAATTAATAGTGAAATAGTTAATAATTTTCAACTTCTTGATTTTTTGCTAAAAAATAGAAACTACTCCGAAATGAAGATACACCCTTTTAGTAAAAACGTTCAAAATAGTGGATGTAATATATTTTGGAAGAAATTCTTACTGCTCCGCCCAACTCATTCTAAAACCTATGGACAACTGACTAACAAAACTATCATCTCTCAAAAAAGCTTCGGAATTTTCGGTTCTTAATTCGGTCAAACCACTCCAATTGACAGACGGATAATAGCGATAAATGACCATCGGAGATACTTTAAAATGATTGCCATAAAGCATATCAAAAACCTGCGCCTAGCGATAGAAAAAGAGACTGTTGGCGTTCGGGTAATTGCGAGCCTTCTATACTGCGGTTTAGCTATGATAAACCATACTGTTGCCCGGTGAAAATTGGACAAATAGGCGGTCAATAGCCGTATTTTGGGCATTCTTTTTTGAAGTATTGGTGATGATGGGTTTGAAAATATCTAAAAGATAGAGGCGCACATTAAGTTGTGCATGATAGAATTGACTGATGAAAAAAGCATTAGGAGCTTCTCGGAAATCCATTAATTCACTACTAAATTTACTGTAACCTAACTCTGGCCCCACGGTGGCGTGAATATTTTTTAAGGGAAAAGCATAATCTAAGGCAAAACAGTGACCATTTTTATATAATGCTTCATTTTCGCCCAACAATTGGTTCCAATAAGGCGCATTTACATAGCTGTAAGCGAACCGAACGCCGACTTGCGCGTTGATTTGATAGGAGAGGAGTAACATGAAGAACAGGAGTAAGCGTCTAAGCATGGGTAACATTTTGCGAAAAAGAGTGAAAAAGCAATGAGAAATTGCTATGCTAACGCAAAATTATATTTCAAATTTTTATCTTAACATATCTTTTCATTCAATAGACTTTATGACAATCACAAAATACGATAAAACCGCCCTCGTTTTTGGAGCAAGTGGTCTAATAGGTGCTTATTTATTGGACTATTTATTAGAACATGCAGCCTATCAAGAAGTACGGTCTTTTGGGCGTAAAGAATTGGATAAAAAACACGAAAAACTACGCCAGCATGTTATTGATTTTGAAAAATTAGATAACTATGCGCACTTATTAAAAGGGGACGATTGCTATTGTTGTTTGGGAACGACGATAAAAACGGCTGGCAGCGAGGAAGCTTTTCGGAAAGTCGATTTTACTTACATTGTTCATGCTGCAAAATTGGCGGAAACCAATGGTATTCATCAGTTTTTATTGGTGAGTTCGGTTGGCGCAGATGAAAAAAGTCGATTTTTTTTACAATCAAGTGAAGGGAGAGAAACTGAAAATGCCGTTAAAAAGTTGGACTTTTGGGCCACCCATCTATTTCAGCCTAGTTTATTGCTGGGCGAACGCAATGAAAATCGCTTTGGAGAGCGTATTGCGCAAAAAATAGGTGGTGTTATTGATAAAATAACGGGCAACTTACTCTCCAAATACAAGCCTATCGAAGCAGAATACGTAGCGAAAGCGATGTTGCACGCTGCGCAAGGTGTGCAAGGAGGTTTGCACGTTTATCCGTCGCATCATTTGCAAAAAATGGCGGAACAGGAAGAACAAAAATTATTGACAAATCAATAAAGATATGGAAGAAATTAAGAAATCATCGGAGATTAAAATCACGATTGGATTGAATGAAGAAAATATGCCAGTGAGCATCAAATGGCAAAGTGAGGACAACCCTTCGGGCAAAGCACCACAAGAATGTAAAGGCATGTTGCTTTCGCTTTTTGACCGCGAACACCGCGAAACACTCAAAGTGGATTTGTGGACAAAAGACATGCAAGTCATCGAGATGGATCGCTTCTTTTTTCAGACCCTTCGGGCAATGTCTGATACCTACTATAAAGCTACTCAAAATGGTGACTTAGCCAATGATATGCAGCGTTTTGTGCAGTATTTTGGTGAAAAAGTGGAACTACTAGAAAAGGAAAAGAAAGGATAAATTATTCTCAAAAAAACAGTCAGTTCATCGGATATCCTCAAGGTATCCGATGAACTGACTGTTTTTTTGAGAGAATAGACTTTATGAATGAGGTTGAGCAAGTTTAAAGCCGCTCAAATCTCATTCATAAAGTCTAATACAAAACCAAAGGTGTCTTCAATATTAAAAATACCTATCTATTTTGTTATCCCTCCGACTTTTTATAAAAGACTTTTTTATAATTCGAACACTTTATCTACCTTTGACAGGCACTTTTATACAACTTCTCAGGTAAGAATGTAGCAAGAATGTAGCAAGAATGTAGCAAGAATGTAGCAAGAATGTTAATCTATTCTTGAACCATTCTTTAACATAGATTTCCGATGTTCCTTTTCGCAGAAGGACAAATTTAAATTTATCGCCTTTTTATATTGTTTGATATACCAGCAATTCTCGGTTTAAGCAGAAAAGTGGTGTTACCAGTCATTAATCTTAAAAAACGGGTATTCATTTACTGCCTACTTTATCGTAAAAAACTGGTAACACCACTCGACATTTACTTAAACCGAGCATTGCTGTTGTTTGATATACCAGCAATTCTCGGTTTAAGCAGAAAAGTGGTGTTACCAGTCATTAATCTTAAAAAACGGGTATTCATTTACTGCCTACTTTATCGTAAAAAACTGGTAACACCACTCGACATTTACTTAAACCGAGAATTGCTGTTGTTTGATATACCAGCAATTCTCGGTTTAAGCAGAAAAGTGGTGTTACCAGTCATTAATCTTAAAAAACGGGTATTCATTTACTGCCTACTTTATCGTAAAAAACTGGTAACACCACTCGACATTTACTTAAACCGAGCATTGCTGTTGATATACTGCATTTATCTACAAATTGATAATATTACTGCTGTAGTAGAGTCTCTTATTTAAAAAATCCCCAAGTCTAAAGTCAAATCCTTTTTTGTTATCTATTTTCATTGGCGAATGAACCTTTTGGGCATTCATCCTATTTAGATAATCATATGGATGGGCTTTATATTTTTATTTTTAATAATTGATTTAAGCTTTTTCTAAACTCCCCGACTTGAATTAGCTAATAAGCGCTGATTTTATCGAAAAATTGCTCGACTGCTATTCAATTAATAGAATAAACGCTAACGAATAGTATAAGCACTAGATTAGTCATTCTAAGACCACCTACTGATAGTTAACATACGTAACTGATTAATTGTTAATAATGTATATATTTTTTAAAGTGCTGTTTATCAGTGCTTTAGAATGATATTTACTGGATGATAGCCATACACTAAATTTATTACAACCATTATCATAATTCAAAAAAATGTTGCAAAAAGGACTATTTCTACTCCTCGCTATTCTGTTTACCTTTCAGCTAGCTGCTCAAAAAGCTACGTTTAATGGTACGCTATTACCTCAACAAAAAAACGACTTCTGACTTAGCCAATACGCTTCGAGATTGGTCGATATATGAGGTCGATACAGATGCGATTTCCAATTTTACGAAAGCAAATAACGGAAATGTAAATGTACAATTACAGTTTGGTCAAGCCTTTGATTGGCAATTGGATATGACCGAGATGGCAGTTGTTTCTCCTGATGTCCTTACTCGAGTCGTCACCGAAAACGGGATAGAAGAAATAGAAGTGGAAAGCCCGATGGCAATGGTGGGTTATCGCGAAGGTCATACCAGTGACCAAGCCGTTTTGACGGTGAATGACGGGTTTTTATATGGTTATGTAGAAATGGGCAAAAAGACCTATTATGTTGAGCCCGCTTTATAATTTCGTAGATAATGCGCCAGCTAATCAGGTGATTATTTATGAAGAAAGCCAAGTCATACCGAATGGTACACATACTTGCGGAGCCACCGAACGAGAGCATCGAAAGCATACTCCATTGCCACAAAATATAGAAGAAAAAACAGTCGTACAAGGCGACTGTTTTATCGTAGATTATGCGGTAGGGGCAGATTTTTTGATGTTTCAAAACCATGGTAGTACTGTGGTGGGGGTACAAAATCAAATTGCGGGCGTAACTGCCAATGTGAATACTGATTATGATACAGATTTTTTCCTAGACCAAGTGGAGTTTCAGATTGTAGAATTTTTTATTGTGCAAGTAAACGGCGGAGACCCTTGGTCGAATTCAACCGATGCGGGTACTTTTTTGGATAGTTTTACCGCTTGGGGCCCTGGTGGCTTTTCGGTCGTTCATGATTTAGGCGGTTGTTGGACAAATCGTAATTTTGATGGTTCGACAATCGGTGTGGCTTGGTTGGGCGTAGTTTGTAGCAATTCTCGTTATCATGTTTTAGAAGATTTTTCGGCTACAGCATGGGCATTACGGGTATTGACTTCGCATGAGATTGGACATAACTTCAGCATTGGTCACGATGCAGGTGGGACTGATGCGATTATGGCTCCAGCAGTGAGTAATACTGTCAATTGGTCGGCCAATTCCATTAATGTTATGGAAGGATATATTCATGGCTTAAATTGTCTTGCCAATTGTCCGCCGCCTAATCCACCTGTCGTACAGTTTTCTTCTAGTGCTCAGCAAGTGTGTACAGGGAGTTTTGTACGCTTTTTCGATGAATCAACCAATTCTCCAAATGCTTGGAATTGGAGTTTTAGCGGAGGTACACCCGCTTCTTCGACCGATAGATTTCCGGTTGTACAATACAACAATCCAGGTACTTATGCCGTGACTTTGACTGCGACTAATAACATCGGCCCTGCTACACAAACATTAAATGGTTTTGTCAATGTAGGTGCTGGTACAGACCTGTTTTTCTTTGAAGGCTTTGAAAATGGGGCCGGTAGTTTTACAATTGAAAACCCTGATGGCGCAACCACTTGGGAAGCTATGCTAGCTTCTGGTGGACGGGGCAATCAAGCCATGCGAATGGATTGCTTCAATTATAATGCAGCCGGACAACGCGACCGCTTGATTTCTCCAAGTCTTGATTTAACCGACCGTGCTGACCCATCTATTCAAATCGAATATGCTTATGCGCGCTATAATTCGCAGTTTAGAGACAGTCTAGTCGTGAAAGTTTCGACGAATGGCGGAGCTACTTGGGCTTATGTATTTGCCGATACAGATGATGGGGCTGGTAACTTCTCGACTGCTCCCGACCAAACCTCTTTATTTGAACCCAGTACAGCAGACAATTGGTGTTATTCAGGTTATGGTAATGGCTGTTTAGATATTGATATCTCTGCTTATGGAGGCAATAGTAATGTACAAATACAACTAGAATGTGTTAATGGCTTTGGCAACTCTATGTTTATCGAAAACGTAGGCGTGCAGAGTTCTTGCGCTGTAGCTATGCCCCCAAGTGCTGCTTTTACTGCAGATATTACCTCTGGTTGCGCTCCTTTAGGTGTACAATACACCGACCAAAGCGCGGGCGCAAATGCATGGAACTGGTCATTCCCTGGCGGTACGCCAAGTAGCTCGACGGAGCAAAATCCATTTATTGTTTATAACAATATTGGTACTTATACGGCCACCTTAAATGTGTCAAACAATAATGGTTCAGACACGGAGTCTTTCACTAATTATATTACGGTAGAAGACATACCAACAGCTTCTTTTATAGAGACGTTTAATGGCGGTTTGTCTTATACTTTTACCAATACTTCTACCAATGCCAACTCCTATAACTGGAACTTTGGCGACGGACAAACCAGCAACCAAACCAATCCAACACATACTTACGCTACGGCTGGTACATACGATGTGTTATTGACGGCAAATGGGCCTTGTGGACAAAATAGTTTTATTATTCAAGTGACGATTGAAAGCCCCCCAACTGCTGGTTTTACAGCCAATGTAACCGAAGGTTGTGCGCCATTTAACGTAACTTTTACTAATACTTCTTCCGAAAATGCTACCAATTTTGCGTGGACATTTGGTGCAGGGGCAACGCCTTCTGCTTCTGCTCAAGAAAATCCAACCGTAACTTATAATGCGCCTGGGGTCTATGATGTAACTTTATTAGTGAGTAACGCACAAGGTAGCGATACTTACGAAGAATTTGCATATATTATCGTCAATGATGTACCAACACCAGCTTTTTCCACGAATGAAAACGGACAAACCGTGGACTTTTTCAATAACTCCACCAATGCAACTTCCTACTTCTGGGATTTCGGAGATAGCAACACGAGTTCTGATTTCGAACCAACTCATACCTACAACACGGACGGCACTTATGAAGTTACATTGAGTGCAGAAAACATATGTGGTACGATAGAAACGACACAAACTATTGTCATCTCTACTCAACCTGTGGCAGGCTTTTTTGCCAATCAAAATAGTGGCTGTGCGCCTTATATTGTTCAATTTACCGATAATTCTAGCGACAACAGTTTAAGTTGGTTCTGGGAATTTGGACCAAATGCCACGCCAAGTACCTCAACAGATATTAACCCAAGTGTTACTTACAATGCTGCAGGTGTATATGATGTCATTTTGACGGTCAGTAATGCCGCCGGTGATGATACCTTTACCGAAATTAGTTATATCTCGGTGGACGATGTGCCAATCACTGACTTCTCGACTACTATTATTGGTTCTGATGTTGACTTTTTAAACAGTTCAGACAATGCAGATAGCTATTTATGGGATTTTGGAAATAATGAAACAAGTACTCAAACCAATCCAACGCAGACTTTCGCAGACGGCACTTATGAAGTTTCTTTAACTTCGACCAATGCTTGCGGCAGTATCACAGAAACGCAAACCATTACGATTGCTACGCCACCAACAGCAGCTTTTACAGCTAATGTAACCGACGGTTGTACGCCTTTTGTGGTTGAATATACCAGCACTTCTTCCGAAAATGTAGAAGATTATGCTTGGGATTTTGGTGCGGATGCCATGCCTCCTACATCAACTGACCCAAATCCGACGGTGACCTATAATACTGCAGGAACTTATAGCACAACATTGACCGTGACGAATACAGTCAGCAATGATGTCTTTACTGAAACGAATTTAATCACCGTAAATAGCGCACCAATTGCTGATTTTAATGCCGTACCAAATGAATTAGTAGTAGAATTCACCAATACTTCTACCAATGGAGATACTTACGCTTGGGACTTTGGCGACGATAATACCAGCGATGAAGAAAATCCAACACATACTTACGATGCTGATGGTACTTATCAAGTTATTTTAGTGGTAACCAATGATTGTGGGAGTATCACGACGACAGAAACCATAATGGTTAGTACTGCACCAGTTGCGCCTACGGCAGGGTTCTCAGCAAGTGTAACGACAGGTTGCGCGCCATTTGAAGTTCAATTCAATAACGAATCATCTGAAAATGTAGAAGAATATGCTTGGGACTTTGGCGCAGACGCTACACCATCTACTTCTACCGACCCAAATCCAACGGTGACCTTTAATGTGGCTGGTACTTACAGCGTTGTATTGGTTGTAACGAATGTCGTCGGTTCTGATACTTACACGGAGACGGATTATATTGTGGTCAATGTTGCACCAACCGCTGATTTTACCACAACTATCGACGGTTTAGATGCTGATTTTACCAATGTGTCCACTAATGGCGACACCTACGCATGGGACTTTGGCGACGATAATACCAGTAATTTAGAAAACCCAATGCACACCTACGATGCCGATGGCACTTATGAGGTGGTTTTGGTTGTAACCAATGATTGTGGCAGCATCACTAGCACAGAAACAGTGGTGATGATTACACCGCCTACGGCGAATTTTACTGCAACGGCAACGGAAGGCTGTGCGCCATTTGAAGTTCAATTTAATAACGAATCATCTGAAAATGCTTCGACATATGCTTGGGATTTCGGTGCGGATGCGACGCCAAGCACATCAACTGACCCGAACCCGACAGTAACTTATGCGACCGCAGGAACATATTCTGTAACGCTTGTGGTAACGAATGCAGCAGGCGAATCAACGGCAACAGAAACGAATTACATCGTCGTTAATCCAATGCCAACAGCAGCGTTCACGTCTTCAACGACTTTATTAGACGCTACATTTACCAATACTTCGACCAATGCGACGACTTACGCATGGGACTTTGGGGACAATAATACCAGCGATTTAGAAAATCCAACACATACTTATGCCGCCGATGGTACTTATGAGGTGGTTTTGGTCGTGACGAATGATTGTGCTAGCATGACATTCACCGAAACACTTAGCATTGTGACGCCACCAAGTGCAGGATTTACCGCAAATATGACGGAAGGCTGTGCGCCATTTGATGTGCAATTTAGCAATCAATCTTCTGAAAATGCAGCAACCTATGCATGGAATTTTGGAGCAAATGCAACACCAAGTACTTCTACCGCAGCAAACCCAACAGTGACTTATGCAACGGCTGGCACTTATGGTGTAACACTTACAGTGACTAATGCAGCAGGTGAAGCAACAGCGATGGAAATGAATTACATCGTCGTAAACCCAATGCCAACGGCTGACTTCATTGCCGTTCCAAATCAATTGGATTATAGCTTTACCAATAATTCTATGAATGGTACGACCTATGCATGGGACTTTGGTGATGCGATGACCAGCGATTTAGAAAATCCAACACATACTTACGCCGCAGAAGGCACTTATGTAGTGACTTTGACAGTAACAAATGATTGTGGTACAGTGACCACAACAGAAACAGTGATGGCAAGTGTCGCACCAGTTGCGCCAACTGCATCCTTTACAGCGAATGCGACAACAGGTTGCGCGCCATTTGAGATTCAATTTATGAACCAATCATCAGAAAACGTGGATACTTATAGTTGGGACTTTGGACCAAATGCTTTCCCAAGCAATTCGGTAGAAGCAAATCCAATTGTTTCGTTCACTGTAGCAGGTGTTTACACGGTATCATTAACCGTAACGAATAGTGTTGGTTCAGATACTTATAGCGAGATGAATTTCATTGTTGTTAATCCAGCACCAGCAGCTGATTTTACGGCTACGCCAAATGCTTTAGAGGTAGCATTTACTAGCCCTTCTACGAATAATGCCGACACTTATGCATGGACATTTGGTGACAATGGTACAAGCGATTTACAAAATCCAATACATACTTATGCCGCCGATGGTACTTATGAAGTAACACTTACCGTAACAAATGCTTGTGGCACTATTTCCACAACGCAAATGGTGACCGTAAGTACCGCGCCAGTCGCACCAACCGCTAACTTTACAGCAGATGCAACGACGGGCTGTGCGCCATTTACAGTAGCTTATAGCAATCTTTCGACAGAAAATGCAACAGCATTTATGTGGACTTTTGAAGGCGGAACACCAGCGACTTCTACAGACGAAAACCCTGTAGTTGTATATAATACGCCTGGCATCTATGCGACGACTTTAACGGCTTCTAACGCTGTTGGCGAAAGCACTTATACCGAAACAGGTTATATCAATATCTTGGATGCACCAAGCGCAGATTTTAGTTTTACTGTAAACGAATTGACCGTTAATTTTAATAATACTTCGACCAATATCGGCACTGTTTCTTGGAACTTTGACGACAACAATACGAGCGATGAAACAAGCCCTGTGCATACTTATGATGTAGCAGGTACTTATGAGGTCGTATTGACCATCACTAATGATTGTGGCACGAGCACACAAACGCTGACGGTTATCGTTAGTGATATGATGCCTTTGGCTAATTTCGATGCTGACGACCGTGACGGTTGTGCGCCACACACCGTACAATTTATGGATGCTTCGACGAATGGCGCGACCGATTGGTTGTGGACATTCCCAGGGGCAGATGTAGGCACTTCTACAGCAATAAATCCTGTGATAACTTACAGTACACCAGGAGATTACAGCGTAACGCTACAAGTAACCAATAGTGCAGGCGGCAATACGATTACCAAAGATTTGTACATCTCTATTATAGATGTGCCAGTAGCAAGTTTCAACAATACGATAGATGATTTGAGTGTTTTCTTTGAAAATACATCAACTTTCGGCGAAACTTATGCTTGGGAATTTGGTGATGATACAGGCAGTTCGACAACTTCGCCAACGCATATTTACGATGAGCCAGGCACTTATTCCGTATCACTTACCGTGACCAATGAATGTGGCGAAAACAAATACACCGAAGAAATTACAATCACTCCTGATGGCGTAAATAGCTTAACTTTCGTTGATGATTTCCGTGTCTATCCAAACCCGAATACAGGACAATTCACGATTGCATTAACAGGTCAGCCATTCGGTGATGACTTGACGATTAATGTAGTGAATGTATTAGGACAAATTATCCACCAAGAAACGGCGGGCTTCGGTACAGGTCGTTTAGAACGCAGCTTTGATTTCAAGAACTTAGCGGCGGGCGTTTATTTTGTGCAGATTAATGCGGATAAGCAGACGATGTATCGGAAGGTGGTGGTGGAGTAGGAGACTTCTATTGGATTATCTACTTGAAAAGCGGCTACCAAAGTGATTTGGTAGCCGCTTCTATTTATAGTATATCCGCTTTAAATTTTCCGCTTCGGAACTTAATTTCTTCTGGATTAGAAAAATTAGGATTGGGTGTATCTATTTTGAAATTCAATTTAAACTTCCCTTCGACTTTCATTTCTTCCAAATCTATGCACGTAATTTCTACCCAATTGTCTTTTTCATCGTCGGTATAATAGTAATCACTTACAGCATCTCCATCATCAACTAACATAGTGTAAGATACCCTCAAATCACGTTCAGAAACAGGTATATCTGAATTTACTTTCGTTTTACCTTTTTCTAAATCTAAATACTGTATGGAAATACTTTCTCGTTGAAATCCATCCTCACTAAATGTACCAATTTGAATATAAAGTTTATCTAAATCATTATTACTAAGCTGCGCTCCTACAGAAGCTTCCCATTTAGAACCATTTCGTTGAGCAGTAGCAGAACCGTAGGTTTGTTCACCTTCGTTGTAGATGGGTAAGGGGTCTTTTTGGCAAGCAGTAAAGAGAAATGCGCTTATTAATAAAGATAGTATGATGTAGGTATTTTTTTTCATTGTGGTGTTATTTTTATGATGAATTAAATGAAAGCCTAATTATCAACTAGAGTTGACAATTAGGCTTTTGTTTGAAATTTTTTATTGAATAATAAACTTAGAAGATAGTGTTTCTTCGTTTGTCACTATTCTAATAATGTAAATTCCTTTTTGATAATCTTGTAAATTTAGTGTGGTGCTTTTTAAACTAAAATTACGTTCCTTAAAAACTTGTTCTCCACAACTATTAAAAATAAATAATTCTTTAGCCGTATCTACAGCTGTATTCTCTAGTGAAATATTAAATAAGCCACTATTAGGATTAGGATATATTAGAATGTTATTTGAAACAAGATGTTCGATGTTATGTCTTGTAGCATTTCGGTTATCTGTGCCATGTCCACCTGTAAAACAAGGAGCTACATTAATTTTTCTCGTTGTAACTAATTCAATGCCATCTGCTGAAGTGACGGTTAATTGCAACCAAAAATAATCAAAATTAAATAAGTCATTCGGTATAACTAAAGTTGAATTTGTTTGAGCGGGATTAAATGGAAAATAAGTACCATTAGCTTCGGGGATGTATTTCCACTCATAAGTGTAAGGTCCATATCCAGGCAAAGATGGGTCGGAAGGACTTATTACTTCCGCTGTATAAGGTGTCATATCTCCTACTGCAATACATGCTTGCCCTCCTATCATTATATTGAATTGATTGGGCATGTAATTAGCAACAACACATGAGGAATGACTAATATATCTAGCATTATCTTCTGTTCCAGCAGTACCTGTTGCTGTTTCTGTTGGTATGCCCATAAAAGGGATAGTTGGATTGGAAAAATGTAAACTTCTGCCTATACCATCATCGCCAAGTAGCCCCATTACTGTATTTTGAGTATTTCCTGCAGCATCAACAAATTGAAATCCATGTTGACAACCTTCTGTATTATCTCCTGCCGGATTATTAATATTTTCATCTGTATTGTGACGTGCACCAAAAATGTGTCCTAGTTCGTGTGCTAAAGTCCATCTAGAACTAAACATAGAAGGAGCTTCAACTATTGCTGTATAACAATCATTACAAGGTCCTATATCTGCTTGCCCAAATACATCATTACCTGTTAACAACGAAATATATCTAGCATCAGTCAACATAATTACTACATCTGCATAATTGTCATTCATTAAAGTAGTTACTGTTCCATCTGTTTTTAATTCATTTCTATCAAAAGCAATATCTTCTGTTAGCGTTGTAGAATAAGTTGAAACGACAAAATCGACTTCTTTATTAACGACACCGCTATTTAATAGTGAAATATTAAATGCGTGCATTCCCATAGCAGCCATAATTTGACTTGTGTATGGATTTCCAAAAGAAGCAAAAAAACTAGTCGCCTCAGGAGTTACTAATACTAAAGCAGTTGTTACTGCAGCACAAGTATTCATAGAGCTGCAAAAATTAGCAGTAGGCGGTGCAGATGAAGGAGAAGAAGATATCGTAGGGCCATTAGTTGTTGTACCACTGTCACATACTTCTATTCCATTTGGAGAGTATAAATTACTTTCAATAACTACTGCTCGACCATTTTTAGCAGGAAACAGGGTGAAGAAGCGATTATTCATTTGAAAATATGCTCCTTTACCTTCTGGTAAATCAACATAAATAAACTGTCCTGAACCATTAACTTGCTTGCCTGAAAGAACTGTTCCACCGTGGTAAGGTTTAGCCATGTCAATTACGTATTTGCACTGCCCATAGCCCGGCAAAGCAAATTTTAATACATCACCTTGGATGTTTGTACTAATATCCCCAATTTGCACAGGTTTCATTTGAACAACATCTTCGCGTGAACTCATTTCTGCATATTTCATCTGCTCTGTAGTATTAAGCCCTAAACTACTAGCTGAAATTTCTTGCAAGAAAGAGGCTGATTGTGCCCAAAGAAAATTAGTGGAAAAGATAGAAAGATAGAAAGATAAGTGATTTTCATGATAATTAGGTATTAATGAGTTTAAAAAATGATTAACAATTCAAATATACGTGTAAATACTTTACTATGCAAATTATCTTTTATATTAACTGTTTGATGTGAGGTTTAATTTGTTGATATTCAATGGAATAGGATGTAGAATTATTTTTTTAAGAGTAAGTATAATTCTCCTTTCGCTTTTTTGATAGATATTAAGTATAATTGTAAATTGTTACCAACTCAATTATAGTTCACTTTGTGCGTTTCTATGATTATGATTATCGTTTTCATAATCGTAGTTATTATTTTTACAATTAAGGAAATGTATAGATTGATGCTCTTTTAATAGTTAATATAGTTGCTATAATTCGTACTGTTTGGAGAATATATATAAGGATACCATAAAAAATAATCATAGTAATATGATTGGGTTTTATTAATTGCAGAATGCTTTGATAATTTTGACCCCGGTGAGCCTATTTCTCCTGGAGAACCTGGTTATTCTTTCTATTCTTATGGACTTCAAGAGTTAGAAGATTGTTTAGCAGAAGTAGAAGGACAAACAGTCACTATTGAACAAACGACTACGGTCAATAACATAGAACCACAAGATGGATTATTGCCGATTAGTGCGCATGAGTTGCCGCAAGCGATTGGAAGAATTAGAGTATTTGAAACTAATCACTCGCAATTTGTGAATAGTGAAGGAATGACACAGGCTTTTGAGGATATTCTTGATGCAGAGGAGGATAATATCTATGGTATCGACGAATTTTTTCAATCTAATTAAGCCAAAAAAGAAGTCACTGCTCTAATGTATAAACAATACGTTAGAAGCAATGACTTCTTCTTTTTCTTACAAAAAATAACATCATGAAAGTAAAAATATTATTTCTAATATCAATCTTATATTTACAATGCAGACCTTCTTCTCTGCCTACCTTGACAGACTCGAATGGCGTTATTGTCAGTTTAGCTCCTCTTTGGAAAACTAAAATAACAGACGATTCAGACCTTGCTTATATTAGGACACAATTACCATATTACAATTCCACCGTTGTATCTGGAGGAACAAAAGATAATCGAGGAAGACTAGTTGGACTTGATACTGAAACTGGAGCTATTCTCTGGGAATATAATAGTCTGTCTATTCCAACTTCATCAGGGATTTCTCAATCTAGTAAAAAGCACCAATTCGAGTCAAAACTGTATTTTATTAATCGTTCAAATGAACATTTATTTATAGATATAGAAACGGGAGAAGTCACTAGCTTTGAAACAGAAGCTGTTTTTGGTAAATCAGAATTGGGCATTGGTTCACGTTTTTTTAAACGAATGATTAAGCAAACTCAAGAAGGAGGATATTTTGCTTGTATAGTTGAAAATAATATAGAAGCACCAGGAGCGTTTCAAGATTTATTTAGCCCTGATTATGATTTTGAATATACAACAGCAACAGGTTATCATGGCTATTGTGCAGGAAGAGCCATTTTTACAGCGAATGGCGACGATAAGATGGTAATAGGTTTTAAACAAGCTACAGAAGACCCATATAAGAATAAATCTTTCTGGGGAGTATTTAATTTATCTACAAATGAATGGGAAATTGAGAAAACACCTATCTTTGAAGACTCAATCGAAAGTATTTTTGTAGTCAAACATTATGATGGCATGTTTTATTTTACAGGTAGTGGGCATGTATTAGAATGTATAGATTATAGTACATCTGAAACGCTATGGACTAAATCAATAGCAGGAGGTTTGTTATTTGTTGAAGACCATAACTTATTATTAGTTTCTAATACTTTTGATGATAAAACTCATGCACTAAATCCTCAAACTGGCGAGGAATTGTGGCATACTTCATTTTCCGCTAATAGTCCCCTGCATTATCAAGATGATGTACTTTATTTTATAGGCGCAGGGAATGGTCGCTTACATGCATTAGACATACTTACAGGTCAAGAATTATGGCGATTAGAGTCGCCTGATGCTGAAAATAATTCACATTGGAAATGGGAAATCAACGGAAGCCCTGCTCAAAATGGAGAAAAAGGAAAAATATTTGCGACAAGTGGATTGAGTGCTTTTTGTTTTGAGGCAGTAAAATAGAAACAGAGTGGGAATGGCTAAATGGAGCAAGAACCACCACAACAACTACAGAAACCATTACTATTCCTAATAATCTATTAATTGCAGAATGCTTTGATAATTTTGACCCCGGTGAACCAATTCCGCCGGGAGAGCCAGGTTATTCGTTCTATAATTATGGTTTGCAAGAACTGGAAGATTGCCTAGCAGAGGTAGGAGACGAATCTATTACTATTCAACAAACGACTACGGTCAATAACATAGAACCACAAGATGGCTTGTTGCCGATTAGTGCGCATCGTTTGCCGCAAGCGGATTTAGAAATAAGAGTCTACGAAACTAACCATTCTCAGTTTGTTAATAGTGTGGGGATGACAGATGTATTTGAAAGAATTCTTGATGCTGAAGATGATGATCCTGATATTAATATTTTCTTCAGGTCACCAAAAGAAGAGTAATTAAGTAATAATTTGGCTATTTATCATCATTTTGAATAAGAAAAAAGAAGTTTATAATGAACTTCTTTTTTCTCTTTAAATCTAAAATTATGAAAACTATATATTTATATCTTTTTGTTTTTTTACTACTAAACATAGGATGCAATAAAAATATTCCTGAACCTGTTATTGTTAATGGAGTTGTAATTTCACAGTCTCCTTTATGGAAAGTGGGCTTGACCGACGATACTGATTATGTACATACAAAAACTCAACTCATTAACCATAACTCAACTGTTGTTTTTGGTGGTGTTGAAGATAATCATGGAATGCTAGTTGGACTAGACATTAATACAGGTGAAGAAAAGTGGAAATATTCTAATAGCGACTTACCCGCTTCATCTGGAATTAATATAAGAAGTAAACACACTTATGGTTCAAAAGCCTATATGTTAGACTCACCATTAAATCATTATTTTGTAGATATTGAAACAGGTGTTACTTCTAGTTCTCGGTCTAGTAATTATTTTACAAGAGGTCAATCAGGCATAGATAATACACTTTTTAAAACTCAAATAAAGGAAACAACAGATGGTATTTTATATGATTGTGTAGTTGAAAATAACTTAGAAAACCCTGATGAATTTCAAGATGTCTTTTGTCCACCTTATAATTTTGAGTATGTGTATGTCACGGGCTATCATGGCTTTGCTTCGGGGAGAGATGTGTACGTTTCTGAGGGAGATAATTTAATGCTAATCGGGTTTTTAGATGCAACGGAAATACCTCAAGAAGTCCAATCATATTGGGGCGTTTATAATTTATCTCAAAAAGAATGGGAGATAGAAAAAATACCTATCTTCGAAGAAAATTTACAAGTAGGACAAGCTAAAGAAAATAATGGACTATTTTACTTTACGGCATCAAGAGTTTTTAAATGTATTGACCCAACGACCATGGAAGAAGTATGGACAAAAGATTATTCGGGAGGAATGACTTTTATTGAAGAACATAATATGCTTATTGTAACAACCAATCATTCCAATGAAACGATTGGATTAAACCCACAAACAGGCGAAGAACTTTGGCATACTTCTGTTTCTGCGAATAGTCCAGTACATTATCAAGATGATGTTATCTACTTCATAGGGGCAGGTACTGGGCGTTTACATGCACTAGATATACTTACTGGTGAAGAACTTTGGCGATTAGAATCACCTGATGTAGAAACAGACCAACAAGCTATATGGAAGTGGGAAATCAACGGAATTCCTGCTCAAAATGGAGAGAAAGGGAAAATATTTGCTTCTACTTATCTAAGTGGATTTTGTTTTGAGGCGGTGAAATAGTTAAATTACACAGAGAAGATTTGACAATTAAAATAATCGTATCTATTCGGTCTTGAAGAGATACGCTGAAGTGACGCTTTTTTACTTAAAAGGCAATAAAAAAAGCGTCACTACAGTACAATAGCAACGCTTTTCATCTAAAACAATAATAATCAACAAAATTGCAATTCCACGAATGGAATATGCTATTAAAACTACAGTTAAAATTACATGTATGTAGTTGAATTTCTATCTATAAGAATATCTTTCAATTCTTTGATTTGTTTGTATTGGTGTGGCAATACTCGACGGAATGCCTCCTTTACAGCGACAAAGGTACCCTTTTCCATGACATCTGGCACCATTTGCTTGATAGTATTTTTCATATAGTCCACATCTTTTTTCAAAATGGACTTTAATGACGGAATTTCGTGCCAATCTGCCTCCACTGCATAGGCTTGTTCCAACAAACCACCTTCCGCTTCTTCTACTGGTTCTAGCGAAATAATTTTATCATCCTTCACGACTGCTACCAAAGTTTGCTCGCCGACATCGCCAGATGGCAGTTGCCATTGCTCATTTTCTTTGCCTGCATTCACCAAAAAGACTTCTAAGCCTTTCTCTTTGACGCGATAAATAATTACACTAGCTTTTTCTGAAAGATTCATATCTTCATTATTTTATTCCAATGCCTAACATAGAAACAAGGAAAAGGTTGAAAAGTTATGGGAAGGACTGCAAAGAAACAAATAAATTTTATATGACGGCGAATAATTAGTTTTTCATTTCTTAGTTCATTTACGAAGTCCAATTCAATTTAGATTTTATATTTGCAAATAATTATATCATCCCCCCTTTGTTTTTTATCACCACTTTTAAACCTAACTGTATGATTTTTAGGTACTTATGTTGTTTTTTAATAATTAGTACGTTTCTTTTTTCTTGTGAAAATGAAGCCAAACAGCCCGAAACGACCGCAAGAGAAGAATTGAAAATTGCGATTAATTTACTCGGAAAATGGGAGACCAAATCACTTTTAGTGACCGTCAATACTTTTCAAGATACCGATAGTTCCTTTACCATAAATATTAAAGAGAATGAATGGGCAGCCAAATTGGGCATGAAACCTTTCCTAACGGAGTATAAATCGAACAATACCTACACTTTTGATACGCAAGAAGCAGACGGAACACCGCGAGAAAGTGTTCGTGGTTTCTGGAATTTATTCAGCGATACACTACTGATGGTAGAACCAGATGTGACTTATCAATATTTGTTGACGCGATTAGATAATGACAAAATGGAACTCAAAAATCTATTAGATTGGGACGGCGACGGCACGGAAGATGATGTCTATATATGTGTGCAGGAAAGACTTTAACTACGGCCGTCTATCGTCCACCCCTATAAAAAAAATCCTCATTCACCAAGTGGCGAATGAGGATTTTTATTGAAAGCAATCTATAAAGTATTCGGATAATCGGAAACCGTTTACCCGTCCACCCTTTAGAAATTACTGCTTAGCAGGAGCAGCCGGAGTTGGCTTAGCTTCACCTTCTGGAGCATTTACTTCACCTTTCAAGTAAATGAAAGTTTGAGCTGGCTCTGTGTTAGCAGTGATAGTCACTTTCTTATTTTGCTTGTTTTTCTTGCCTTTAGAATCAAAACGTACTTTGATATCAGCAGAAGCACCTGGTGCGATAGGCTCTTTCGGCCAATCTGGAACAGTACAACCACAGCTACCTTTTGCATTGCTAATGATTAATGGCTCGCTACCTGTGTTCGTGAAAGAGTAAGCGTGCTCCACGATTTCACCTTGGTCGATAGTACCAAAGTCAAACTCAGTTGCTTCGTAAGAAACAGTCGTAGTAGGACCTACTGGTGCAGCAGGTTCTGCTGGCTTTGCATTTGGAGTAGGAGTTACTGTTTCAGGAGTATTAACAGTTTCAGCTACGTCAGCAGTCAAGCTATTACGAGCTTCGTCAGCAGCAGCATCATTAGCGCAGCTAGCCAAAAAGCCAACTGCTAAAAGAGCAAGAAAAAGAGATTTAATCTTAGTCATCTTAGAAAATTTTAAATTGTAATTGGTTATTAAACTTAATTTATTGAAGTTCAAAATTGTTCGAAAAAAGTCTGAAATATTATTTCGTCCCGCTTTCTGATTGCAAATATATGAGCCTTTTTTAAATCTTGCTGTTAATCGGCTTGCAATTATTGTTAATCGCTTGTTAATGACATTTACAAATCATCGCATCAGTTATTATGCAATGTATTTTTCGAACATTTCCAGCGATTTAGCACATAAACACATCTCCGCAGTCAGCCCCCCTTTCCTTGCAGAAAGCACGCCAAAATGTATATCTTCGATACCTTCTTTACTATGTGCATCTGGATTTACGGAAATAAGCACGCCTTTTTCGAGCGCATAAGGTATCCAAGTCCAATCAATATCCAAGCGATAAGGATTAGCATTGAGTTCAATAGCGACATGATGTTCTGCACAAGCATCAATAATGCGCTGATGGTCAAGCGGATAACCTTCGCGCGACAACAATAGGCGACTGGTTGGGTGACCTAATATCGTCGTATATTTATTTTCGATAGCAGTTATAAGCCGTTGTGTTGCTTTTTCTTTGTCCATCCGCAAATTGGTGTGAACAGAGGCAATAATGAAATCAAATTCCGCTAAAACAGCTTCTGGATAATCCAATGAACCATCATTCAATATATCACTTTCTATACCTTTGAAAATCTTAAATGGAGCGAGTTCTTTATTCAATTCATCAATTTCCGCCCATTGTTGGCGCAAGCGGTCTTCTTTCAAACCATTGGCATAAAAAGCGGCTTTCGAGTGGTCAGTAATGCCCAAATATTCGTAACCCATATCGCGTGCTGCTTCTGCCATTTCACGAAGTGAATGTAAACCATCGCTATAAGTAGAGTGGGCGTGGAGTACGCCTTTTACATCTTTTTTGTCAAGGAGTTGAGGCAAATTATTAGCGGCAGCTAATGCTAAAGCCCATTCATTTTCGCGCATTTCGGGCGCAATTTCTGGTAAATTAACCAAGTCAAACACGGCTTTCTCTTCTGCCAAGTTCTTAAAATCAACCCCTTTATATTTTTCAATAAATGCCGTTAAAAATGCTTCGCTTGCCGTGTAGCGGAATAGCTTTGAACCAAATTCTCCGGGAGCGCAAGTATAGATGGTCACTGGAAATTCGTTCGCTGTTTTTGCTGAAATAGTAGTGCCATTTGTCTCGCCACGCACTAAAAAATCATCCGTAAATAGGAAGTCTATTTCTGCTACATTTGCAGCCATCAGCACTTCAATATGGTCAATTTCATTGCAACGACGACGTATTTGTCCGGTCAAACTCACCTCTATATCTGATAGTTTTTGCTGCAAACCAGCCACCAAACTAAAGGCTTCTTTTTCTACCGTTGCATAGTGAAAACGGTCTTTGGATTTGTTGTAATATTCCAATTTATTTTTGAGGTCGTCTTGTGTCTTTTTGCCGAAACCTTTGAGCTCAATCAATCGATTTTCGTTCACGGCATAGAGCAATTCACCAATACTTTCTACCTCCAAATCTTTCCAAATTGCCTTGATTTTCTTTGGACCAAAGCCCTTGATGTGCAACATATCTTGCACACCAGATGGCGTCATTTCCTTATATTTTTCAAGGGTTTCCATCTTATTATTGTCCAACAATTCCCGAATTTTTCCGGCAATAGCTTTACCTACCCCTTTGATGTCGTTGATTTCCGCGTCTGTCATATCCGACAAAGGACTGGCCAATTTTCGTAGGGTGATATAGGCGCTTTTATAAGAGCGAATTTTGAACGGATTTTCGCCGTGCAATTCCATAATGTCACCTAAATATTGGAAGGTTTTGGCTATTTCTTTGTTGGTCATATTTTATAATTTTCTCTAAAACATCGTCGGTTTTTAAAATCGTCGGCGTCTATCCCGAAAGTAAGTTTCTTCTCTAAAAACCGCAAAAGTACCAAATTCGTAGAAAGTGGGGTCAGACGAGTGACATTTTTACAAAAGTCACTTCATAAAATTGCAAATACCATCATTTATATGTTATTTTACGAATAACTTACCAACGATAAAATGAAGAAAGGTCTGATTGGATAATCATGCTATTGCCTTTTGTTCTGATTGCGTCCGTCAGAACCATCACATTTGTTTGTTCACTTATTAATCCAATTTTATGAAATTTATTTTCACAAAAATATTTTTAGTGAGTTGCTTTGTCAGCGCATCTTTATTGCTTTTAGGACAGCCTTTTTATCACGAAGACTTCTCTACTATTATGCCCTCTACAAACTTGCCAAGTGGTTGGTCAAGTGCAGATATTTCAGAAAATTTAGATGCTGATGGCGAACCATTAGATTTGTCTTGGAAAGTCTGCCCTAATGATTTGGAGTGCCCTCCTTTCAAGCGTTGGAACGAAAAATTTGCTTCCGAAACAGCCAGTAATGGCTATGTTTTCGCTGATGCGGAAGTATTTGAAAATAACCCAAATATACATGACCCTTATATTGCTCAATTGACTTCGGACATTATTTTTATAGATGAAAATGCGGAAGAAATATTCCTTTCTTTTCAATCGCTTTTGCGTACTTTTCGCGTCCATGAACACACCGGCACTCGCTTACGGATTAGTACAAATGGGACAGATTGGGAAGCATTAACTATTTATCCGGCAGTATCAGAACCGAGCAATGAATTTCAGCGAACCTACAACGCTAACTATTTTTTAATAGATATAACTTCTTATGTATCAGGAGAAAGTGAGATTTATTTGCAATGGCAATGGACAGGCGAAAGCGAATACCATTGGTGTTTAGATGATGTCAAACTCTATGACCATAATCCTGAAAATGTACGCGTCATTTGGGGCGAACATGAAGGCGAAAGCGACTTTTCGGGCGGCTTAAATAATTGGACAATTGAACATGTTAGTAATGATACTTGTGCTTGGCAATGGCATCCTTATGGCTCAACAGGTAATGCTTTGACAGCCTTAGACAATCACTTTATTAACTCGCCTACGGCTCAAAATGGCGCGATGGTCATCAATCCTGATTTTTGTATTACAAATAATGAAATACCACCAATGGGGCAGCCGCCTTTGGTTATTTCAGAATTGATTTCATCGAATATTGACCTGAGTAATTCTCCCGAAAATTTGCTACTGCGCTTTTATCAATCCTTTCGCTTATTTAATGCCGCAGCTCCCGGATATTCGAGTGTCTGTTCTTATGCATATAGCCTTGATGATGCGGTGACTTGGAGTGCTAATATTCCGCTTAATCAAACTGCTCCTATTAATAAAAATATTCACAATAAGGTCGAAATTCCATTGCCTGCTGCTATCGAAGGGGAAGCTACGGTGCGTATAAAATTTATTTTTGCAGGCTATGTTTATTTTTGGGCAATTGATGATGTGAAAATAGTAGAACGCCCCTTGGTAGATTTGAGAATACGCGATGATTTTTATGCTATCCCACCTAATTTTCAAACACCAAAAACGCAAGTTGATGCCATTGGTTTTTTGGCAGATGTGGAAAATTTTGGACTTACACCTCAACAAGATGTGTACTTAGCTATAGATATTAAAGAAACGGACTCTGGTGCTATAGTATATGCTGACACGATACTTATTGGTGACATAGATGCTGTCGAAATTGTTGAAAATCAATTGTTTAGCAATACTTTTTTGCCGCCAGCGATAGTTCAAAATTATACTGGAACGTATACTGTTTTTTCAGAATTAGAAGACGAAGTGCCCGAAAATAACTCGATTTCCTTTGCTTTTGAAATTACCGAAAATACTTTCGCTAAAGAAGCGGGAACGACGGCCGCATTTACGCCCGAAGCTACTGTTGCTGGAGATTATTCCTATAGTTGGGGCAATTGTTTTTACGTACCCAACGGTGATATGCAATATGCTAAAGAAGTCATATTTAGTATTGGTGGTGATTTGGAAGCCGTGGCGGGTAATATTATCAGCGTAGAACTATACGAATGGACGGATAATAATGTCAGTATTTTTACTGCAACGCCTAGTGAATACAAGCAATTGGCAGTTAATGCCTATCAAATTACGGGTTTGGAAGAAGAATTTATTACACTGCCTATTCAAATGAACAATGAGACGATACTTCTAAATAGTGGTACACAATACTTTGTGGTGGTGCGTTACGTAAACACCTTTGCATCGGAGCGTTTATTTCTTTCTGCTAGTCAAGAATTTGATTACAGTGCAATGTATTTGACTTCTGATTCTTTAGCTAATTATCGTTATGCTACCATGCTTGATGTTGGTAATACAGGTATTTTTAATGTAATCGGCTTAGAAAATGGTTGGAATACGGTGCCCGTGGTGCGCCTAGTCACATCTGACAGCCCTACGGCCGCAGAAGAAGTTAATAGGCTGAATAGCAGTGATTTAAAGTTAAGTCCTAATCCTGTGTTGACAGCATTAAGCATTGAAAATCCATTATTTGCGCAGCAAGAAAAAAGTCAACTAAACATTACTGACGCACAGGGTAGAGTAGTGCTGCGGGAAATCATAAATCCGTCAGATGACCGACGAATATCCCTAAATACAGAGTCCTTAGCCAACGGATTTTATCAAATAACGTTATCTAATCAGCTAGGTACGGCTTCTAGTAATTTTATAAAGCAATAGTTTTGTAGATCGAAAGACTAAATTTAAATATTTGCTAAAAAATTAATCTAAAAAGCCGTTCTTTGCGCCTGTTTGTTGTGAATAATTAATGCTTTCGTCATTTTAAAGAATAAGTAACTAATCTTTCACTCCACACATTTACCATCTAATTTGTAATTAAAATAAAATCACAAAATATGAAGATTTCGACAAAATTTTTTGTTGCTCTATTTATGCTTGCTTTTGCTTATTCGGCACAGGCACAAGATTTACTTTGGCCTCTAGCAGACGATGTTGCTGGCAATGCCAATGCTCAATTTGACGGCGGTTTGAATGACTGGACGGTTGTTGGTGTTTCTGATGAAGACGCCGTTTTCGTTTGGGAAGCAGACGGAGCAGCGGACTTGGGTGCTTACGCAGGTGGCGCACCTATTCAATCTCCATCCGTAGCGAATGGAGCAGCTGTTTTTGATAGCGACTTTTTAGATAATGGCGGTGAGCAGGGAGCTTTTGGTTCTGGTATTGCACCTTCTCGTCAAGCTACTGAATTGATTTCTCCAGTGATTGATTTGACTGGTGCTGGTGCTTTAACTTTAGAATTTAACCAATTTTTACGTGAGTTTGATACTAACTATTTCGTAGCATATAGCTTGGATGCTGGTATGACTTGGAGTGACAATATTGAATTTAATACTGAATTTTCTGGTAACGAAGCTAGTGCTGCTGACATGGTACAAACTGTACCATTAGTAGGTGCTACTGGTTCTGCAACTTTCCAATTCAAGTTCGTTTTAGACGCAGACTACTACTTCATCACTATTGATGATGTACGTATCAAATCTCGTTTAGCGCACGATTTGCAAGTAAACGAAAACTTCTTCGCAATTGCTCCAATGTATGGAGTGCCGGAAAGTCAAGTGCAAGAATTTAGCTTCTTAGCTGATATTTCTAACCCAGGCGGTAGCGACGAAACGAATGTGAACTTGAATATGACAATCACTGGCCCTGACGGTTCTGAAGTATATTCTGGTGACAATAACTACGGTACAGTAGCTTCTGACACAACTATTGAAAATATAAACTTCGGTGGTTATACGCCAGATGCAGGTGTTGGTCTTTATAATGCAGCATACTTTATTAGTGCTGACGACGAAGATTTGGAATTAAACAACAACACTCGTACTTTCTCTTTTGAAGTAACGGACAGTACCTTTACGAAAGAGCCAATGCCAACTCGTTCTGTATTAATCAATCCGGACGATGCTTGGTCTGCTGGTGAAAACCACCAATGGGCGTATGGTACACAATACCGAGTAGTTAACAGCACGGGCTTAAATGGGGAAGACCTTTACATCCGTACCGTAACCTTCTCTATTGCTCCTGATGCTGCTGCTGCTGGTGAAGTATTAAACGTAACAGTTTACCAATACTTAGGTGACGACGACGAAGATGGTAACATTAGCTCTGAGGAGCGTATTCCTGTTGCTTTTGGTTTTTACACTATTCAAGGTAATGAGTCTTTTGGTCAGTTGAAAACTATTCCTGTAACTACATTAAATGGATTATCTACGCCATTACAAGCCAATACAAACTACTTAGTCATGTTGGAATACCGTGCAAGTAGCGATGCTGACTGTGCCTTTGGTGCAGCTTCTATGGAGTATGGCGCAGCAGACTTTAACGCAGCTAATCAAGGCATTACTAGCATTGACCAAATCATCGCTTTTGCTGGTGATATCAATGAAATTGACTATGCTATCAATGGTTTCGCGGCATTAGTTCCTGTAGCTCGTATGAACATTGGTACTGCTTTACTTTCTTCTAACGACAACTTGTTCTTACCAGAAAATACAGTAGCTATTACGCCTAATCCGGCTAAAAATGTTGCTAACGTGAGCCTTTCTTTCGAGAACGTAATGGAAAATGTGAACTTGACTATCATTGATGTACAAGGTAAAGTTGTACGTCAAGCTTCTTACGAAAACGTAAGTACTCAGCAAGTAACTCTAAACATTAATGACTTACCAAGCGGTACTTATCTAATGAATGTGACTACTGAAGCTGGTCAGTTGACTAAGCGTTTGGTAAAGCAATAAATTGATTATTGATTATTGATTATTCACTTCTAAAAAGTGTAGGCCTAATCGGCAATATTCAATATACAATCATCAATATACAATACTAAAAACCTGTTCGGACTTCGTGTCTGAGCAGGTTTTTTTTATTTGCATGACGGTTTTAATTAATGTTTTATTATTTTTTTGCAATTTTGCGGAAACATAAACCATGAAGTCTTATGTATAGCTCTTTGGACGAAAGATTTTAGACATTCGACCTCCAGTCGCCTCGTGACTTCCTAATGGTATAGGTCGCGAGATGACTGAAGGTCACCGCGCGACGTAGAATTGCAAAAACTGTAAAAGAACCAAAATAAGACCAAAAGAAACAGCAAGATGTTATAAGTTATTTTTTCATGGTTGAGCGTACTCCGAAAAGTCATTTAGACAGGATTAACAGGATTAACAGGATTATACTGGATTTTATATTTTTTTAATGCGCTAATAATCAGTGCTTTACAAATAAATTAATTTTGTATAAATCCGTTAATTCTGTCTGATTTTACATTTCGGAGTACACTCATCGTTCCTTATCATTTTAATCTCAGACTTTTTTTTAATAAAGACAAAAACATGAACCAATTCATTCGTCAAATTATCGGACTCTTCTTGTTAGTTGGGCTACCATTCTCTGCCACTTTTGCTGGCGAAGGTATGTGGCTACCACAATTGCTAAATTCGCTCAATGAAGGCGAAATGCAAAGCATGGGTTTAAAGTTAAATGCAGAAGATATATATAGTGTCAATAAAGGAAGTCTCAAAGATGCCATTGTGCATTTTGGTGGCTTTTGTACTTCCGAATTAATCTCGCCAAATGGCTTATTACTCACCAATCACCACTGCGGTTATGGTGCTATTCAAGAACATACTACGCTGAAAGACAACTACTTAGAAGATGGCTTTTGGGCAAAAGACTTCGCAGATGAAAAACCAAATGATGGTTTGACGGCGACATTTATCGTGCGTATTGAAGAGGTAACCAAACAAGCATTAATGAATGTAGGCGAGGATTTACCAACTAGCGAACGCCAGTCATTAATCGACAAAAACATCAATCAAATTAAGAAATTGGCGAAGCTAGGAGAACACGAAGAATTGGTGATTAAGCCTTTTTTTAAAGGCAATCAATACTTCATGTTTGTCACCATGACTTATAAAGATGTGCGTTTAGTAGGCGCGCCACCGTCATCTATCGGCAAATATGGTGCAGATACCGATAACTGGGTTTGGCCACGCCACACCGGCGATTTTTCACTGTTCCGTATCTACGCTGACGCGAACAATATGCCTGCGGAATATAGCAAAGACAACCAACCCTATACGCCAAAACATTACCTACCTATCGCGATGGATGGTGTAGAGGAAGGCGATTTTACAATGGTTTTTGGTTTTCCTGGGCGTACCAACGAATATTTACCCTCAAATGCCATCGAGCAATTGATGAATGTAACTGACCCTGCACGTATTGCGGTGCGTGATAAGGCTTTGAAAATCGTTGATGCGCATATGCGCACTGACCCGCAAATTAAGATTATGTATGCCTCTAAATTTGCGAGTATCGCTAACTATTGGAAGAAATGGATTGGCGAAAAATTAGGCTTAGAAAAAACCAATGCAGTTAAGCGCAAAACGGATTACGAAGCAGAGTTTATGAAGCGTTTGAACCAAAACAAAAGGAAATATCCAGCAGCTTATAAAGGTCTTTTAGAGCAATTCGAAAAGCTATATGCGGAGATAGAACCACTTGAAGAAGCACACGCTTATCACGGTGAAATCACAGGACGTAATATCGAACTGATACGTTTTGCAGGTTTGATGCGTAATTTGGTGAAACGCTTTGACAAAGGTGGCGAAAAGGCTTACCAAGCTTATAAAAAGCGTTTAGAGCCCTATTTGAAAGATTTATATAAAAACTATAGTCCGAAAGTAGATAGAGAAGTATTTTCTGCTTTGATGGCTATGTACGCGACCGAAATTGATAAGAAATATGTAGCACCTTATTTCTTAGAAATGCACGCTAATTATGACCTCGCCGAAACGGTTTATGACAAAAGTATGTTTACCGACGAGGCAAAGGTGATGCGCTTGTTAGCCGAAATGCCAGAGAAAGCAATAGCGACTATTAAGGAAGACCCTGCTTTCCGTTTGGCGGATGTATTATTGTCTTTCCATGATGCAAAAGTAGGCAAACCATACAACGAACTAAAAACGCAAATAGACGACCTCATGCGCACCTATATGAAGGCACAAATGGACGTTTTTCCAGACCGAAAATTCTATCCAGATGCCAACTCTACGCTACGTCTGACCTACGGAAAAGTAGCTGGATATGCGCCTAGAGATGCTGTAAAATATGACAATACGACTTATTTGGATGGTATTATTGAAAAGTATGTGCCGGGCGATTATGAGTTCGATTTACCACAAAAATTAATCGACCTCTACGAAGCAAAAGATTACGGTCAATATGCGGATAAAAACGGCAAAGTTCCAGTTTGTTTCATCGGAACGAACCACACGACAGGCGGAAATTCCGGCAGTCCTGCCATTGATGCCCACGGCAATTTGATTGGTTTAAATTTCGACCGTGCATGGGAAGGCACGATGAGTGATGTGAATTATGACCCTTCTATTTGCCGCAATATCATGGTTGATATTCGCTACGTGTTGTTCATCGTTGATAAATATGCGGGCGCAACTCGCCTCATCGACGAAATGAAATTGGTACATCCAAAACGCTAGTTTTGACTGACTACTTAGGAACGATGAAAGAATAAGTTATAATAAGATTGGTGAATTGAAACAGCAAGATGTTATAAATTATTTTTTCATCGTTCCTTACGGAAGTATTTTTTGAGCGTTACTTATTCATTTACTTCCTACTTTATCGTAAAAAAAACGGCTAACACCACTCGACATTTACTTAAACCGAGAATCGTTGATAAATTTAGATATATGAAAAGTCTTCTCTAAAATTCGTTTTGGAGAAGGCTTTTTTCGTATTCAGTGTGCTTTAGGCATTTTACCATGTTTTCAAAACCTCTAAGCTCAAAACTGCTCAAAACTGCTCAAAACTGCTCAATTATCTCTCCCAAATTTTCCACAGAATAGTGTTGCAAAACCTCCTCTTCCAAATGATAAAAAATCAAATCACGCTTTGCTGTAGGTAATAATTGCCCCAATTCTATTGCTGCTGTTCGCAAAGCATTTGGAGTACAATTTTCTAAGCGAATTTTATCTTTTTCATATAAATAAATACTATTGAGGTAAGTGCTTTTTTTGACTTGGTATCTATTATTGGTTAAAAAAATAAAACGAGAAGTATCCGATAAGTCATTGACAGTCAGTTGATTAAATAGTCGAACCATTTTGTGGTCTCTATAGACCACGCCCCAACGAAATAAAGGCAAAGCAATATCTAAAGGCAATTGATATTCCGGCAACTTATCCAAATATTGGCGAGCAATAGACAGGTCAATAATCGAATTTTCGCTTTCCCAATCATCTAAATTACCCATATTATAAAACATCAAAGTGCCTCTTTCTACTGGCGGAATGCCAGTGCGCTCAACGTATTTAATTTGATGTAAGCGAATGGTTGCAGAGAGTTGCCATGCTGGATATTCTTCCTGCAAAATTTCCAAAAAATGCCAGTAATTAGCTCGGGTCATTTCAGACCAATCACAATCTATTTGAACTTCATTAATTTTATGTTCAGGAATTTGCTTCGCCAAAGCCAATATCTTTTTGCCTACTTTTTTTGCCAAATCAGCTACGTCTTTCTCTGCTATATTTTTAAACGTTCTATTCGTAATAAAAATAGTAGGCACAATCGTCATGGAAGACAAATAGGTGGTGTCTATTTGCACGGATGCCTTAGGAATAGCCGTGTTTTGCGCAGCATTCCAATCTATATCAAAAAACTTGACGTAGAGTTTCTTGACCTGTAATTGTTCAGCGACACTTTGTTCTAAATCATTGACAATCAACTCGGTCTGCCAATGATAAAAAGCCGTATTTATTATTTTTTTTTCTGCTGGCTGGCAAGCAAAAACCAAACAAATGAATAAAAAGAGTAACATTTTATGCCACATACAGTATAATTATTTTAAATTTGAAGACTTTTTGCAATAGTACGACGAAAATATAAATCCTTAATTTATGGCAAAGAAAAAACCTATTTCTAAAAAAGTAACGAAAGCAGCACCCAAAGCTACTCCAAAAACATTAAGTTTGTTTGTGCGGGCAGGTATTAGCTTATTCGCTATGTTATTGATGGGGGGACTTGTTTACTTTTTGACCTTCAGCGTCAATAAGAAGACTTATGATTGGATGCAAGTGAAATTAATTCAAGGAAATTTGGATTGGATAGCAGATAAACCAGATATGAAAATGCATGAAAAAAGCTCGGCAAAATTGGGCTGGAATCATTATGTCTGTCAAGCCATTAAGGATAATACGCCAGAGGATGCCGTTATTTTGTTGCCACCACTAGAGGAGCGCGAGAAGTATAATGAAGGTAAAGAAGGGAATAAAAAAGTGAACTATTTGTGGTCGCAAGCATGGGTGACTTACTATCTATATCCGCGAAGATTTGTGTATGAGCACCACTCCGATGACCCACGACATAAAGACGTGACACATGTTGCTATTTTTAATTATTGGGGATTAGATAAACTAACTTATCAACCCGAACGACGCTTTGCTTTTGGGGCGTTGCCAGTTAAGAAGCAATAATGCAACTGTTTGAAAATCAGTGAGTTATAAGTATGTTCTGCAATTTCCTAATTCTCCACAGGATGCCGTGCACTGATTTTAAATTCCTAATTAACAAAAATGATTTATATAATACTTTTCTTAGTGTGGCTTTCAGGTTTGTCTTTAGTCCATTTTTTACCACACGATTATAATATTTCTGAACGTATTGGCTATTCGGGCTTGCTAGGCATGGGTTTAACGACTTTGACGCTTTTTTTGTTTAATTTCGTTGGCATTCCTATCAATATTCCGACGGTTTTTGCAGCGACTTTACTTTTAATTATTGGCTTCCATATTCCAATAATCAAAAATGAAGAAGCACGCAGCAATTTACAAGCGCAATACGCTAGTTATTCATTCAAATTTAGGGGCATAAATTTTCTTTGGTGGGGTGCATTAGCTGCTATTTTGTATTTGAGTTATGCTATTTTAATGAAAAACCATTATTGGCCCGCCATCTCTTATGATACTATTGCTGGCTATGATTTGATGGCAAAAGTAGTAGCAGACCAAGGTCATATTGTCAATGATTATCTTTTTGATGAAACAGGTAAAGCCATTGGTGGTTCTGCGCATCGTTTGACTTATCCATTCTTAGTACCGGGTGCATTGTCGCTGGCTTATTTGAGTGGTTTAGCAATGTCAAAAATTATTACCAGCTATTTTTATATCAGCTTTCTGTTCGCCTTTTACGGTGCAGCACGTCGTCATGTCAACGCAACTTTAGCAATATTAGGGCTATTATTTATGCTGCTATCGCCGGAGTTTTATTCCTATGGCTCACTTGTCATGACCAATTTGCCACAAGCCATGTACATGGGTATTGGCGTGATTTTATTAATAGCGTGGCTACGAAACCGAGAACGCCCCTATTTTTGGCTAGCAGCGATTTTTCTAGCCTTTAATATTTTTACACGTTCGGAAGGCGTGGTTTTGAGTGGTATTATCTCAGGTGTAATATTGTTCGATTGCTGGGGTAATAAGAGTTGGAAAGATGCGGCTTATTTTTTCGCCATCATGCTTGCACCGTTTATTTTGTGGCAATTATTTTTAATGATAAACGGCTTAGAAACGGCGACCAAAAGCCAGTCTTTATTTGTACATGGTCTGGTAGTAGATAGCGCGAAATTTGATGAACTCATCGCTCACGTCAAATTCATCATACCACGCACTGATTTTTATGGATTGACGCTCTATGCCTTTGGCTTATTTTTAGTCGCTAATATCTATTTTATCATCACGAAAAAGGTGCAATTAAACCTCGTTTATATCTTAATCGTAGGCTTCTTCGGCTATACGTTAATGTTCTATCAAATAGACTATTCATGGGATAGCTTCCGCAATGTGATGTATTATTCCTACAAACGGGGCTTATTTTGCTTCATTCCCATCGTCTGGTTTTTCGTGATAGATACGACTATAGCACGCGCCATTTTTGAACGATATGAGCGGTTAATTTATGAACCCTCAAGGAGAAGACAAAATTAATTAAGCTTGTCTCCTCCTAAGGCAACTAAAAATTCCCTAATTTAGCGGTTCTAAAATCTCAAAATAAAAGCCATCAAAATTAGCTACATGAAGACAGAAGAACGCCATGCTTACAAATGCGACACCGTTATAGGAGATGAAAATGAAATATTGCAGCAACGCCGTAAAAAAATGGCAGATGCAGGTCTATATGCTGCGCCTGCCGATAAATTTAAGGAAACCAAGTTCGGTATCGCATGTCTGGCGGTGGAATTCGTTCTGCGACTATTAATTTAGGCTTTTTGAAGACACTTAATATCTTCAAAATTTTACAACAATCGGATTACCTTTCCTCGGTATCTGGTGGTGGTTATTGCGGTTCTTATGTTCACGCTTCGCTCAAAAAAACGGGCGATTATCAACAATTATTCAACGACGAAGATATTAAGCACTTGCGTTCACATGGCGCCTATTTGATACCCGGACAAAGTGCTGCATCAAATTTTGGAATATGTTGGTGCTCACTGTAGGCTATGCTTTTAGCCTATTGATGACCTTATTAAGCCCCGCATTGACGATAATTTCTTTCGTTTTATTGTTTCGAGTAGGCGGTACGATGTGGGCGAATTGGACAGATGGCGGCTTCATAGGCGGTGTAGATTTCTTCTATGATGGTGCTTTTGCAATCGGCTTATTTGCGCTCGCAATAGGAGTTGTTCATATGGTTGCTAATCTCATTAGTAAGTTTCGATTGCGGATGTCCCGCCGATTTAATAAAGCGGAAACGATGGCGGTTTTGGTAGCAGGATTATTATTGTTAATCTATTTCTTACTATCTATTCAAACCTTTAAAGTAGATGAATTAAGCCCCGAATTTTTAGGAATGCTGCCTACCTTAGTCGAAGATAATGTGCTTAATGAACGTTATTTGAGCCTTATTGTCGTTGCCTTTTGTGTGATTTTGGGCTTTTTCTTAAATCCTAATGCACTGAGTTTTCATCGCTTTTATCGTGGACAGTTGGCAGAAGCTTACCTCAAAAGAGCGGATATAAAAGAAAACCTCAGGCTTTCCGAAACGTTCAAAATTCACAGCGAAACGAAGAGTGATTGGATGAACCCTTATCCATTGATTAATACTTGTTTAAACCTACAAAATCCGGGTGGGGGAGAGGCCTTCAAAGGCGCAAAAGCAAGTGATTATTTCTTGCTTTCGCCTAAATATTGTGGCGCAAAACTCGTGGATTATGTGAGTACTAAAGACTTTCCAGGCTACGAACAAATGACACTCCCTGCTGCCACGACGATTTCTGCGGCGGCTGTTAATCCGGGTATGGGCATTTATTCCAACAAAATTTTGAGCGTATTGATGACCGTACTCAATGCGCGTTTAGGATTTTGGGTCAATAATCCAATTAAAAAATTCCGAAACGGTAATTACATCGTTTGGTGGCCCTTCTATTTTTTCTACGAGTTATCTTCTAAAATCGGTACAAACAACCACAAGCTAAATATTTCCGACGGTGGACACATCGAAAACTTAGCAGTTTATGAATTATTACGTCGTAAATGCCGTCTCATATTAGCCATAGATGCTGGTGCTGACCCAACCTTTTCATTTGCTGATTTAGAGAATTTGACGATACGCGCACGCAATGAGTTGGGGATTGCTATTGTTTTTCGGAAAGATAATGCACCTGAAGATGTTATTCGCCCAAAAGCATCACATGGCTACTCTCAAAAGCGCTATGCTGTAGCGGATTTGCTGCAAATTTGGGAAGAATTTGAAGTGAAAGATGAAAATAATAATAGCTTTGAATATGCTGTTTATGACCGCAAAAAAACAGACAGTAAAGCCAAAAAGAAGAAGATTGAAGCCTTGGTCAATTATCGCCAAGATGAATATACGAAGAAGATAACGTATCGTTTAGATTTGAAAATTCCGGCGACCAGTAATGTTCAAATCAGCGAAGAAGTACGTAATGCTGCCTATAATGCTGCCGAAAAAACAATCGAAGAAAAACTGGCTAAACGCAAAGGAGAAGGCGAATTGAAGCTAAAAATTGGCACTTTTGTCTATGTCAAATCATCAGTAATGGCGCCAAAAGGTAAGCCATATATTACTCGAACAGACGAGGGCGAAAGTTGGAAATTTGATACTTATAAATACAAAATATATCACCCTTCTTTTCCGCATGAACCGACCTCTGACCAATTTTTTGACCCTGTACAATGGGAAAGTTATTATCAATTGGGGCAGTTTATGAGTGGTAGCGTTTTGGGCTGTAGAAGTTCTAAATTACAAGACTATATGCGCACTTGGGAAGAGCAGCAAAAGACAGGCGCGGATAATTTAATGCCTGAAGTATCTATCGAACAATTGCTCGCTTGGTTTGATGAAGGCAAGGAAATATTTCCATCAGCACAGCCAAAAGTCGCACCGCCTGCGCCAGAATTCGAGACAGAAAGCTTCGTATTACCACCTGAATTGGATGACGAAGAAGGTGCAGCACCTGCGCCTTATAAGCCAGAAAATGTAACAAAAGAACCTGTTGCGCCCGCTCCCGCACTGCCAGATGCGGTGCCTACGGTGAGTGATGAGGTGGATTATGAGATGTAGAAAAATAGGATAGGATGAGACACGGATTGGACGGATGAAACGGATTAAAATAGGTCGGGCGCATTGTTTTTATTAAGACAAAATAGTATGTTTTTAAACATATAAAACGCGCCCGACCTGCTCAAATCCGTTCCATCCGTCCAATCTGTGTCTAATCCTATCTAGTCGGCAATTCTAGCATTACTAAAACAAAAAAGGTAGCTCCAACACTGGAACTACCTTTTTAATATTCAGTAAGTGCTTGCTTACACAAACAACTGCTTCATATCCACGCGCTCCCGAATAATATTCTCCAAATCCGCAATAGCTACGCGCTCTTGAGAAAGTGTATCACGGTCGCGAATAGTAACGGTATTATCGTCCAAAGCCTCAAAATCGACACAAACAGAAAACGGCGTACCAATCGCATCTTGACGCGCATATAGCTTACCAATTGAGCCCGTATCATCATATTGAACATTGAAACTTAGGCTCAAATTGCGGGTAATTTCTTTCGCTAAATTCACCAAACGTTCGTCGTTCTTTTTAAGTGGTAAAATCGCACATTTTACAGGCGCAAGGGCTGGGTGGAGTTTTAAAACTTCGCGCTCACGAGATTTTCCACCAGATTCGACCGTTTCTCTTTGTAGAGCATTACTAATCATCGCCAAAAACATCCGGTCACAACCAATCGAGGTTTCCACTACATATGGAATGTAATTCGCGCCTTTCTTTCTGCCGTTTTCGTCTTCTTCGCCCATTTCTGGGTCGAAATATTGCAACTTCTTGCCCGAAAGCTCTTGATGTTGCGTCAAATCAAAGTCGGTACGGCTGTGAATACCTTCCAATTCTTTAAATCCAAATGGAAATTCAAATTCAATATCTACAGCAGCATCTGCATAGTGTGCCAAGTTATCGTGGTCGTGGAAACGCAATTTATCCGGTGAAGTGCCGAGTGCTTTGTGCCAGTTGAGGCGGCTTTCTTTCCACTTTTCGTACCATTCTTTTTGCGTACCAGGACGTACAAAAAATTGCATTTCCATTTGCTCAAATTCACGCATACGAAAGATGAATTGACGCGCTACAATCTCATTTCTAAATGCTTTACCAATCTGCGCAATACCAAACGGTACTTTCTGACGGGTGGTTTTTTGAACATTCAAGAAGTTCACAAAAATACCTTGTGCGGTCTCTGGACGTAAGTATAGCTTGCCTTCTTCACCCGCCACATTACCCAATTGCGTCGAAAACATCAAGTTAAATTGGCGTACATCCGTCCAGTTTTTGCTGCCAGATTCTGGACAAGCAATACCAAATTCTTCAATCAAACCTTTCAAACCTTCCATATCGCCGTCGGTCATTGCTTTTGCTAGGCGAGTACGTGCGTCATCATGCTTTGCTTGATTGGCTAAAACGCGTTGATTTGTGGAGCGAAATTCTGCTTCATTAAAAGCATCACCAAAGCGTTTTTTCGCTTTTGCGACCTCCTTATTCATTTTGCCTTCCAATTTTGCCATGTAATCCTCAATCAACACATCGGCACGGTAGCGTTTTTTGCTATCTTTATTGTCCACCAAAGGGTCATTAAAAGCATCCACGTGACCAGAAGCTTTCCATGTTTTTGGGTGCATAAAAATAGCGGCATCAATCCCAACAATATTATCGTGCATTTGCACCATGCTTTTCCACCAATATTCTTTGATATTGTTTTTGAGTATGACACCATACGGGCCGTAATCATAAGCGGCACTCAAGCCGTCATAAATTTCGCTAGAAGGATAAATAAATCCGTATTCTTTACAGTGGGCAATAATCGCTTTGAAATCCATATTTTCCTTGATATTGAATTATGAAAGATGAATGCTGAACGTAAACTGTTCATTATCAGTTTTTTATAATTCTATTTTTTTCTAAATGATAGTTAAATTCTTGCAAACGCTTGAATTTAGCGCGCAAAGGTAAGTGCTGTATTGCAAAAGACGTGCAAAAAAAGGGGATTTATTAGATGATTTGGATATATTTTCGCTATTAAATAAGTTTGCGACTTAAAAATAGTAGCTTTAGGAGTTACTTTCGTCGAGGAAATAACCCTTTTCAACGAAAAATCACTCAAAATCCGTTACCAATCACCCAATTTGGGTACTAATTGATACAACGGTCGTAAACATGTAGAAAACATGAAACGACTATTAAGTATTTTTTCACCAAAATCAATCTACAAATGCAAATCTTCGAAAGACTATCTAATGGCTGGAAATTGGGCATGATGAGCCTAAAAACAATTAAAGATAACCCCGCTTTAATGTTGTTTCCAGTTATTTCAAGTATTTCTTTAATTCTTATTGTTGCCAGTTTTATGGGCGGCGGCTACTTTATTTTTGGACCAGAAGCACTTTCAGCCTTAGCGGATGATACCTCTAGTACGGGTAATATTATGTCATATATAGGTGTGTTTTTGTTCTATTTGGTCAATTATTTTGTCGTGGTTTTCTTTAATGTCGGCTTGGTGCATTGCGCCAAAACGATATTAGAAGGCGGCGAAACCAGCTTTGGCGAAGGGGTTCGTTATGCACAAACCCGTATTGGGGCTATCTTTGCTTGGGCAGTTTTAGCTGCTACGGTTGGTTTAATATTGAAAGCCATTCAAGAACGTTCAGGTACGGTTGGGCAGATTATTTCTGGTCTTATCGGAATGGTTTGGGCGATAGCTACGTTCTTTGTAGTGCCAATTATTGCCTACGAAAATGTGTCACCAATAGAGGCGGTCAAACGTTCTTCGCAAATTATGCGCGAAAAATGGGGCGAAAGTCTTGGCTCGAATTTTAGCTTCGGTTTATTCAGTTTAATTGGCATCTTTTTGATTGCCTTGCCGATTGGTTTTACTGGATTTATGATACATCCTGCAGTAGGTATTATTGGTGGTATTACGGCAATCATGTTAGTAAGTACAGCTGTTTCAGCAGCTAAAATGGTTTTCTTAGCTGCAACTTATCAGCGCATCAATCATGCTCCGATTGGTCATTTTGACCCGAATCTTTTGGATGATGCTTTTACGCAGAAGTAATGACCACCACGTAACTCGTTTTTCCAAAACGAGCCTGTCCAGTTAGGCTCATTTTGGAAAAACGAGTTACGTAAAAGTATTCAAAATGCCACTCATCTGACACCTTTCCCGCCTGAAAAAGCTTAACTTTGCACTAAATTACTATACCACTCAATTATCAATAATGAAGCAACTTTTTCTCCTTTTTTTTATGGGTATTGCCCTTAGTTTAACGGCACAACAAAGCACTTTTTCTAGTGCAAAAATACGCCTCAATGCCGAAAACAATGCCTTTAAATTAGCTCGTCTTGGCTTTGATATATCGCATGGTGACTATGCCCCAGGCAAACATTTTTCGAGTGCATTTTCTACGGAAGAACTCGAATTATTGCGTAGTGCTGGTTTCGAATACACCATTTTAGTCGAAGACTTAGCGGCACAATTTTTAGCACAAAACGAAAGCGAAACCATCACTACACGCACAACGAACTGCGACGGTGGCGACGGTGTTTTATTTGATTATGATACGCCTGTCAATTATGAAGATGGCTCGATGGGCGGCTATTTTACCTACGATGAAATGCTCGCTAATTTGGCAGATATGGCAGCGCAATACCCTGATTTAATCTCGACTTTGCAGCCAATTGAAGGCTTTACTTCTCATGAAGGTCGCCCGATTTTGTGGGCGCGTTTATCTGATAATCCAAACATGGACGAAACGGATGAACCAGAAGTTTTATATAATGCGATACATCATGCACGTGAACCGAATGGCTTGTCTCAAATGATTTTCTTCCTATGGTATGCTTTAGAAAATTACGAAAGTGACCCCGAAATTCAATATTTGGTAGATAATGTGGAAATGTATTTTGTGCCAGTAGTTAATCCTGACGGCTATATTTACAACGAAATAACGAACCCTAATGGGGGTGGCTTTTGGCGTAAAAATCGTCGCGATAATGAAGATGGAACTTTTGGTGTCGATTTGAACCGGAATTATGGTTACGAATGGGGCATTAATGACACTGGTTCTTCGCCTAATACCGAATCGCAAGTCTATCGTGGTACAGCTCCTTTTTCTGAGCCAGAAACCGCTGCTATGAAAGCATTTTGTGAAGACCATGAATTTCAAATTACTTTAAATTATCACACTTATAGTAACCTCTTAATTTATCCTTGGGGCTACGACGATAGCCCAACGCCCGACCACGAAACCTTCGTAGCGATGGCAACTGCAATGACGCGCGAGAACAATTATACGTTTGGCACAGGCATCGAAACTGTGGGCTATAATGTGAATGGAAGTAGCGATGATTGGATGTATGGTGAGCAAACGACAAAGCCTAAAACCTATGCGATGACCCCTGAAGTTGGGCCAGCATCGACGGGGTTTTGGCCTGGTCAAGAAAACATTGACACCTATAATAAAATGAATATGCAGATGAACCTTACTACGGCTCATTTGACTTTGATTTATGGTTTGGCGACTGATAATAGCAGCAGCCTTTTAATGGAGCAAACAGGGCAGATTGACTACAGTTTTCAGCGTTTGGGCTTAAAAGAAGGTGATTTGACGGTTTCTGTTTCGGCAGTGAGTGATAATATTACTTCCGTAGGTGCGCCACAAACTTATAATTTAGCACCTAATGAAACAACGACGAATGCTATTGATTACACTTTAGCGAACGATATTCAAGCTGGCGAAGAAGTAGTTTTCTTATTGTCTGTAGACAATGGAACCATTGTGTTGAGTGATACTTTGCATAAATTGTATTTCTCTGGCGAACCTGTTTTAGTAGATGGTGGTGATAATACAGACAACTGGGCGCAAGGCACGGAATGGGGAGTTTCTAACATTGATTTCGTATCTGCGCCAAGTAGTATTGCAGATAGCCCAACAGGGGCTTATTCGGCTAATGAAGATACCGAAATTGTGTTAGAAGAAGCCGTAGATGTGACGGATGCAGTAGCGGTTTATTTGAATTACTGGGCAAGATGGGAAATCGAAAATGACTACGATTATACGCAAATCATGTTGTCTGTCAATGATGGTGAATATATTCCTCTATGTACGCCAAATACGAACTTAGGCGTGCCAGACCAGGACGATGCTTTTGACCAACCTTTATACGATGGTATTCAGCCAGATTGGGTGTATGAACAAATTTGCTTAGATGACTATTTAAATACAGGAACAGAAACGAAT
The DNA here is from genome assembly GCA_947561585.1 of Caprella mutica. Lineage (NCBI taxonomy): Eukaryota > Metazoa > Arthropoda > Malacostraca > Amphipoda > Caprellidae > Caprella > Caprella mutica. Next base: position 166,724 of record CANNZV010000725.1, read on the forward strand.
TTCCGTGTGAAATTTACCTTCCATTCAGATGGTGGCGTACAGGATGATGGCTTCTATTTTGATGATTTAGAGTTTTTAGTGTCGAATGGAATTGAAGATAATGTAGTGGAAATAGCGGATAATAAATTCAAAATTTCTACTCGTCCAAATCCGGCACGTGACTATGCTTTAATTGAAACGAAAGCAAGTGTCGAAAATGCTAATTTGTTGATTTTCAATACTTTAGGGCAGACTATTTATCAAGAAAAAGTAAGTGGTGACCAATTTCGTATCGACACGAAAGCTTGGGATGCTGGCATTTATTTCTATGAATTAGAAGTGGATGGCGTGGTGCTTCCGGCGCGTCGTTTGAGTATTGTTCAGTAGTTCTCAAATTCTTGCTGGATGACAAAATGCAGGATGACAAAAAAAGCCGTTGAATTATTACAATTCAACGGCTTTTTTTGCGCCTAAACTTATTGATGCACCATTTCTTAAGGGCTTATTTTGACTTGTTATTCAACTTAAATCTCAAACCCGCTTTCACCAATACCGCCGCCGGAACAGCCGGAATAATAGAAAAATCAAAATCGAGTTGCTCATTAAAATGATAGATAAAATCTGCCTCGCCACCTAAGGGAAAAAAACGATATTGATACAGTCTATTTTTCGTTTCGCGGTCGCCATAGAAGGGGTCATTTTGATAGCGGTCAGGATAGACATAATTCCAATTATCACGCACAAAAAAGGCAGGGCCTAAACCAGCAGTTATTTCCCATTTTTTATGCGGAAAAAAACGCCTGCGCCACGCGGCGTGTATATAAGTCGCATCATTGAAACCACTATCTTTATAATAGCCACCAGCGAAGCGAATATGATATTTGCTACCCGTTTTGTAATACCAATCCAGATTGACGACGATGCCCGGCGTATAGACCAAAAAGCCAGCGGGGTCGAGGCGCAAGGTATATCTATCGGGGCGGCTACTCCTGAAGGTATGCAAGACTAAGCCCATTTTTTGTACGCCAAAATAGACGCCTTTATGGTGTTCTTTTAGTTCTTTTGCAGCAGGCGTTTCGGTTGTTTGTGCTGCGCAAAAGTAAGGTAGAAGAAGGGCGAAGAAAATTAAAGCATGTTTCATTAATACTGTGTTTGTATTGCTTTTAAATAGACACAAATATAATACGTTATAATCAATTACAGCGATTTTCGGTTTAGGGAGTAGGAAATTAATAAACCACCCTAATTGAAGAGCCATTTTTTTGTTTAAAGTTTTTTAAAAATAGTTCTGTACTAATAGGAACAAAAAAAGGCTACCTCCCAAAAGAAGTAGCCTTTTTTATATCTTGAAAACGAAAAACGAAGCCATACAACAAGCTGAAAAACAGCGAGTTAGCACAATTCCTAATTCCTAATTCTTCATTCCTAATTAATCTAAGCCATTACACCCTTATACAACTCCTTTCGCTGTTTCTTCACACTCTCTGAGCGAATAAATTCATTAAAGGTCATCAAGCTATCAATCACGCCATTAGGCGTAATTTCGATGATGCGATTGGCTACCGTTTGCATGATTTCGTGGTCATGTGTGGTGAAGACCATATTGCCTTTAAAGTCCGTCATGGCATTATTCAAAGCCGTGATACTTTCCAAATCTAAGTGATTGGTCGGCTCGTCCATGATTAAGAAATTCGGGTGTTTGAGCATGGTTTTCGAGAGCATACAACGCACCTTTTCGCCTCCAGAAAGAACGCTCGATTGCTTATACACTTCCTCGCCACCAAACAACATCCGACCTAAGAAGCCACGGATAAATTGCTCGTCTTTATTCTCCGAAAATTGGCGTAGCCATTCCATCAAATTCAAGTCTTGCGCGCCTGTGAAATACTCCTCATTTTCGTTGGGTAAATAAGCCGTAGTAATGGTTTGACCAAATTCTACGATGCCTTCTTTTGGCTCTAATTCACCTGCCAATACTTGGAAAAATGCCGTTACTGCCGAGCTATCACGGCTGATAATAGCGATTTTTTCGTCGCGATTAACCGTAAACGAAACATTGCCAAAAAACAAGTCGCCATTATTATCAAGGCTACTCAATTTATGGACGCGAAGCAATTGGTCGCCCGGTTCGCGCTCCGGTTGAAAATTGATAAATGGATACTTTCGGCTCGAAGGCTGAATATCTTCCAAATTCAATTTTTCCAAAGCTTTTTTACGAGAAGTCGCTTGTTTCGATTTCGAAGCATTTGCACTAAATCGCTGGATAAATTCCAACATTTCCTTGCGCTTTTGCTCTACTTTCTTGTTTTTATTAGCTGCTTGTTGCAATGCCAATTGGCTCGACTGATACCAGAACGAGTAGTTACCAGAGAACATTTTAATGCGGCTAAAATCAATATCTACGACGTGCGTACACACCATATCCAAGAAATAACGGTCGTGCGAAATCACAATCACCGTGTTCTTGAAATCCGCTAAAAAATCTGCCAACCAAGTCGCTGTAACCGCGTCCAAATCATTGGTAGGCTCATCGAGGAGCAGTATGTCTGGGTTGCCAAATAGAGCTTGTGCCAAAAGCACTTTTACTTTTTCAGAACCACTCAAATCCTTCATTAAACTGTAATGAATAGCCTCGCTTACCCCCAAGTTAGACAATAATTCTGCGGCATCACTTTCAGCATTCCAACCGCCCATTTCGCCGTATTCTGTTTCCAGATTTGCGGCACGCAAACCATCTTCTTCGGTCGCATCTGGGTTCATGTAGATGGCGTTTTTTTCCACCATCATATCATACATCTGCTTATGTCCCATCATGACGGTATTCAACACGTCAAATTCATCGAATGCAAAGTGATTTTGGCTCAAAACTGCCATCCGATTGCCAGGCTCCAAGGAAACATCGCCGCGATTTGGCTCTAGTTCTCCCGAAAGAATTTTCATGAACGTGGATTTTCCCGCGCCGTTCGCCCCAATAATTCCATAACAATTGCCCCGAGTAAAGCGCAAATTCACTTCATCGAACAACACGCGCTTACCGAATTGTAAGCCCACTTCATTTACTGATAACATACTGCTGATTAGATTTTTTATTAAAAATTTGGAAAATCAAAGATTGAAATACCTTTTTTATTTTTCCGCCCGCAAAAGTACGCTTTATTTAGCTAATTAAGTTTAATTTTGTGTATCATTTTTTTTGAATTAACAAATTATTAAAGGCAAATAGCTTTTTTTTATTTGAAAAATACCGTTTTGAATGAAATTTCGCTTTACAAACAGGATTTTCTGTTGAATTAGCATCATTCACTCCCTAAACCCCTGAAGAGGGAACACCCTTATAAGCTGTTATAAGCTGTTATAAGCTGTTATAAGCTGTATATCTCGTCGGAATTCCCTCTTCAGGGGCTTAGGGGCTGAATAGATTTGATAATTTTTTTAAATTATAGTCAACTATTCCTACAAAACTTTGTTATCTTTGCACCCAATTAAATACGCTTAGACTAATTCTAAATAAGGAATACCATTTCTATAAAAAAAGAAGCAAAAACGCGCACAAAATATCTTTAGTAAATGACGTTATCAAATCCAAAAATATACTTTGACAATAATGCCACTACGCCTTGCGACCCAAGAGTAGTAGATGCAATGGTTCCATACTTTTACGAAAAGCACGGCAATGCAGCTAGTCGTAATCACCAATTTGGTTGGGAAGCAGAAGAGGCAGTTGATTATGCTCGTGAGCAAATCGCAAATTTGATTGAAGTAGATACCAAAGAAATCATCTTTACATCAGGAGCTACTGAGGCGAATAACTTAGCATTGAAAGGTGTTTTTGAAATGTATCGTCGCAAAGGCAATCACATTATCACAGCAAGAACAGAACACAAAGCAGTCTTAGATGCGTGCGATAAAATCGAACGTATGGGCGGTGAAGTGACTTATTTGGAAGTGGATAATGAAGGTCTGGTTAGCTTGACAGACTTAGAAGCGGCTATTAAAGATAACACGATTTTAGTGTCTTTAATGTGGGCAAATAACGAAACAGGCGTTATTCAACCAATGGAAGATATCGCTAAAATTTGTGAAAAGCACGGCGTACTTTTCCATAGTGATGCAACCCAAGCAGTTGGTAAAATTCCGGTTTTACCGAAAGAAGTTGGTGTGCATTTAATTAGCTTTACGGCACACAAAATGTACGGACCGAAAGGAGTTGGTGCACTATTTGTGAACCGTAAAAAACCACGTGTGAAAGTAACTTCACAAATGGACGGTGGCGGGCATGAGCGCGGTATGCGTTCAGGTACGCTAAATGTGCCAGGCATTGTGGGCTTCGGTAAAGCAGCTGAAATTGCGAAAAAAGAAATGGAAAAAGACGCAGCGCGTTTGTCTGTTTTACGTGATAAATTGGAAGCCGGCTTCATGAATGGTTTGGAAGAAACCTTCGTGAATGGTAGTGTAAAACACCGTATGCCACACGTAACGAACATCTCTTTCAAGCACGTAGAAGGCGAAGGTTTGATGATGACCTTCAACCAAAATATTGCCCTTTCTTCTGGTTCTGCATGTACTTCAGCTTCACTAGAACCGTCGTATGTACTCATCGCAATGGGCTTGGGCGACGACTTGGCGCACTCTTCTTTACGGATGTCTTTAGGACGATTCACGAAAGAAGAAGAAATTGACTACGCTATCGCTTCTATCTCTAAAGGCGTACAGCACATGCGCGATTTGAGCCCAATTTGGGAGATGTATAAAGATGGTGTCGATTTAGAATCTGTTGAATGGACAGAACACTAGATGGATTATTGTATATTGTTGATTGAATATTGAACTCCTATTATAGTAGTTTGTATTCCATTAATCTTTGTACAAAAGTTGAACTAATAGCGTTTAAAAACGTTTTAAAAGCAACTGAATAGCAGTTGTAATAGTAAATTAATAGTATTTAGTTGAATTTTCAATAAACGTTTTGCGTGCTTTGAATATTCAATAATCAATATAAAATAGACAATAAAATGGCATACAGCGAAAAATTAATGGAACATTTCCATAATCCACGCAATGTGGGTACTTTGGATAAAGCATCAGCAAGTGTAGGAACGGGTTTGGTCGGTGCACCTGAATGCGGTGATGTAATGCGCCTTCAAATTCAAGTGGACGACGAAGGAATGATTAGCGATGCTAAATTTAAAACCTTTGGTTGTGGTTCTGCAATTGCTTCTTCTTCTTTGGCAACAGAGTGGTTGAAAGGCAAAACTGTGAACGAAGCTTTGGCTATTGACAATATGGAAATAGTGGAAGAATTGGCTTTGCCGCCTGTGAAAATTCACTGTTCGGTATTGGCAGAAGATGCAATTAAAGCAGCAATTAAAGACTACCGTACGAAGAACGGTATTACGGAATAAAGGGATAATGATAGCTTAAATGCGTGTAGCACTTATTCCATTATATCTATCATTTAAATAGTCAATCATTATGTTATTTGTAGCAGATAGTGCAAAGCAAAGAATAGGAGAAATCTTGGCAGCTGAAGGGCTTGGCGAAGATTACTTCGTGCGTGTAAGTGTGACCAGTGGCGGTTGTTCTGGCTTGACATATCAAATGGATTTTGATAACGAATCACAAGAAAAAGACCAAGTTTTTGATGACAACGGGCGTACGCGTCGTGACGGACTTGAAATCTTTTCTATATCTTTGCAATACAACGCTAGAATTTTCTGGTGGATTAGATGGACAAGGCTTTTACTTCAATAATCCGAATGCTTCGCGTTCGTGCGGTTGTGGCGAGAGTTTTGCAGTATAAGAAAAAATTAACACTAGCTTTGTGTAAATGCACAAACTAATAAACGCATATATATATATTAATAGGCGGACGATGGAAACATAGTTCGCCTATTTTTTTTTGCTTGAAAAAGGTGTCGTCCTATTTAATATGTTTTCACTAATAAAATTACCTTTGCGGCTTTGATTGGTAGCACATTCATTCAATCATTCAATCATTCAGTCATTCTATCATTCAATCATTAACAAATGATAAATACAGATTTCAAACTAGGTATGCTCGGTGGCGGGCAATTAGGTAAGATGCTATGCCTAGCGGCAAATAATTGGGATTTAAAGACTTGGGTCTTAGATACGTCTAAGGATTTTCCGGCAGGTGTTGCTTGTTCTCAATTTGAGGAAGGTAGTTTTAAAGATTTTGACAATGTATATGCCTTTGGCAATCAGGTAGATGTGTGTACAATTGAGATTGAACACGTCAATACGGATGCGCTTTTAAAATTGGAAGCAGAAGGCAAAAAAATCCATCCAAGACCAGCAGCTTTAAATATTATAAAGGACAAGGGGCTACAAAAACAGTTCTATATACAGTATGATTTGCCCACCTCGCCTTTTGAATTATATGCCGACGAAATGGCGATAAAAGCCGCCGTGAAAGCAGGCGTATTGACCTTTCCTTTTGTCCAAAAATCACGCACAGCAGGCTATGATGGCAAAGGCGTAGCCGTTTTAAAAAATGAGGAAGATATGGCGACCAAATTAATCGCTGCGCCTTCCATCGTCGAGCCTTTAGTAGATATTGATAAGGAAATAGCAATAGTGGTAGCCAGAAATGAAGGCGGTGAAATCGCCGCTTTTCCAGCCGTAGAAATGGAGTTTCATCCCACCGCTAACTTGGTTGAATTTCTAGTTTGTCCAGCCAATATTAGTGCAGATATAGAAGAAAAAGCCATTGCTTTAGCCAAAAAAACGATTGAACTCTACGATATATGTGGCTTATTAGCCGTTGAGTTTTTCTTGACCAATTCAGGTGAATTACTCATCAATGAAGTGGCACCACGCCCACACAATAGCGGCCATCATACGATAGATAGTTGCTATACTTCACAGTTTCAACAACATTTACGGGGCGTATTGAATTTGCCATTGGGTAGCACCAAAATGAAAAGCCCATCCGTTATGGTCAACCTTTTGGGCGAAGCGGGCTACACAGGGCAAGCACACTATGAAAACTTTGCAGAAGTGATGGCTTTGCCGGGCGTAAAGCTACATTTATACGGTAAAAAAATAACGAAACCTTACCGCAAAATGGGACACGCAACCATCCTAGCGGACGATGTAGAAACTGCGAAAATTATCGCTAGAAAAGTTCAAAACATACTGAATATCAAGACTTTATAAAATAGTTGAGACTTTAGAGTGAAATGTTGAAACGCGTAACTCTAAACCCTCAACCCACAACAAAACAACATGCAACAGCCAATCATCAGCATCATCATGGGGTCTGACAGTGACTTGCCCGTGATGCGTCAAGCAGCCGAGTTTTTGAAAGCCATGCACTTGCCTTTCGAACTCACTATTGTATCGGCACACCGCACGCCAGAACGTTTATTTGAGTTCTCCAAAAATGCGCATCAGCGGGGTATCAAAGTCATTATTGCTGGAGCAGGTGGAGCAGCGCATTTGCCGGGAATGGTCGCTTCCTTGTCGCCTTTGCCTGTCATTGGTGTGCCCGTCAAATCTTCTAATTCGATAGATGGCTGGGATAGTATTTTGTCGATTTTGCAAATGCCCAATGGCGTACCAGTTGCAACGGTTGCCTTGAATGCCGCCAAAAATGCCGGTATTTTAGCCGCACAAATTATTGGCGCAAGCGACCCAACTATACAGCAAAAAATGGTCGATTATAAAGCCGAACTATTGCAAAGTGTGCAGGCAAAATATGACCGTTTGGAGCAAATGGGCTGGGAGGATTATAAGAAGGCGTAAATTTAAAATAATAAGTAATGCAAGTACCAATAGTCACCACGAAATGGCTCACCGACCATTTAAATGACCCCAATTTAATCATCTTAGATGCCACGCCTGCCTCTAATGTTAGTGGCTTAAGGGCGGCCCACGACGACCTGCAAATCGTTGGCGCCCGCCCGATAAATATCAAAAAAGACTTTAGCGACAAAAGCAGCCCTTACCCGAATATGCTGCCCAATATCGCTGATTTTGAAGCGGCAAGTCGTGCCTTAGGTATCAATAATGCCAGTAAAATAGTCGTTTATGACAGTATGGGCATCTATACTAGTCCAAGAGTTTGGTGGCTTTTTCAGACCATGGGACATCAAAATATTGCCGTATTGGATGGCGGATTACCGGCTTGGATAGCCGATGTTTTTCCGACCGAAAAAAAGACAAAACAGTCCTTTGTCAGAGGTGATTTTAAAGCCAAATTACACACCGAAAAAGTCAAAGCAATTGAATTCATACAAGCGAATGCCAATAGCCAAAACCCCAGTCATTTGGTGATTGACGCCCGTTCTGCCGGACGTTTTGCAGGTACTGCGCCCGAACCACGTGCGGGTTTGCGAAGTGGTTCTATTGCGCAATCGGTAAATTTGCCTTTCCAAGCGGTGTTGGAAAATGGAAAGCTAAAATCGAAGGAAGCATTGACCCAATTATTTGTAGGAATAGGAGTGGAGGAGCAGCCTTTAGTCTTCAGTTGCGGCTCTGGTTTGACGGCTTGTATTCTGCTCTTAGCGAGTGAATTGGTGTTGGAAAATGAAAAAGCGGTTTATGATGGTTCTTGGACGGAATGGGCTGGTGGAAAATGACTTTTCGGAGCACATTCAACGATACTTATAAGGTTTGATAGGATTGAGCCAATTATTTATTACAAAATCCCTTAAACTCCTAGTGGTCAAAGTATTAACAATTATCCTTCTTTCAAAAGAAAACTGGAAGTGCTCAATCCTGTCAAACATTTAGAACTTATTCTTGCCCTATTCCTAACCCTGCAACAAAATCAAAGCTATCCCAATAGCAGCCGGCAAAGTCTGCACAAAAATGATTTTCTTATCTGCCGTCAATGCCCCATAAATACCAGCAACAGCAACGCAACCAAGGAAGAAGAGGGCGACATTCATTTTCCAGATAGGGTCACTAATCAAGAAAGTCCAAATGAGACCTGCGGCTAAGAAGCCATTATATAAGCCTTGATTCGCGGCCATTGCTTTTGTTTTTGGGAATAAATCTTTCGGAAATTGACGAAAGACTTTTGGCCCGCGGCTTTCCCAGCAAACATTTCAAACCATAAAATATAGAGATGAATAAAGGCGACTAAGCCGATGATGATGTTGATAGCTATTGACATAAGTGGTTGTTTTTCGTGAAAGAAATGTTTAAAGGTAGGGGTTTAAATAGTAGTTTTTGGACGAAAGATTTTAGACATTAGGAATGGTGCAAGAATGGTAATTTATTTTTGAACCATTCCTTAGACAGAAGACTAGACAAGTAAATTTATAGATTTTAAGATTTGTATCATGCTGATAATCAAGTCTAATCGTCTATTAAAATCGTTGCAGCTTTAAGTCTTTTTGTTTTGTCTTCTGTCTAATATCTTTCGTTCAAAGTCTAAATAAATAGTAACTACAAATTGTTACTTCAATCGCTCTATTTCCATTTTTAATTCCTTCGCCATTGCTGCATTAGAATAATCAGCTTGAATTATTTTATTCAAATTAGTGAGCGCTTTATCCGCTTCATTCGTTTGCAAATAAGCCAATGCTTGCAGCCACAAAACTTCCTCTTTTGTTCCTTCTCCTAAAGCCAAATAGGCACTGAAAATGGTACTTGCCGCCTCGTATTTTTGTTGCTGATAACTAGTAATGCCTTGCAAACGAAGCGCAGCAGCATACAAAGGATTAGTGGTCGGAATGCCTTGTGTTTTGGACATGGCAGTGTCATAATCGCCTGCTTTTAAGGCTTTTTGAGCTTCTTTTAACTGCTGTTCGAAAACCGTATTGTCGCCCCTTTTCGTAACCACTTCGGGCAGTTCTGTTTGTTGAAAATAGGCATCTGCCAATTGCTGTGAGCTGTCATAAGACGAGCTTTTGGGCAAAAGAAAATAAGCGGAAACAAGTAGTGCAATACTCGCTGCAATAGCCAACCAACGCTTTGTCGTCGGTTGTTTTTTTTGTCGATTATCTAGTTGCCGATAACGTGCTTTTAGCTTATCGCGCCGCACTTCATCCGCCGCTTTTTTGGCAGATAAATAATAAGCCATTGCTTTAGCTAGCGAAGAATTTTTTGCTGCACATTCTGCTTCAAAAGCTGCTTTTTCGGCAGTATTTAATTCTTTATTCAAATAAGCTTCTATCCTTGGGTAATGTTCTTCCATGTGTCATTAATTCAAGCGTTACGGTTTTTGAATGATAAGGGTAAAGTCGAGTGTTTAAAGGGTTTTTAGCTTTTTCAAACAGCGATACTTCTGTGTTTTTACGGTTGCGGCATTTTTTAAAGGAGGGTCGAGACGAAGCGCGATTTCAGCCAAAGAATAGCCCGTTGCAACATCCCAAAGGATTTGCTGACAGTTGGCGCCTAATTGCTGAATTTTTTGCTTCAAAAGTTCTATTCCTTCGACATCTATGAGTTCTTGAAGGGCATTGCGAACACCATTGTGGTGCACATCTGCGAGTTCATCGACCCAACGATGTATCCTGTTTTTAGTAGTCGTCTTTTTGCGAAGCAGGTCAGCACATTTATTGTTAAAAATGCGAAAAAGATAAGACTTCAAACTGCTATCGCCCCGATATTTGCCCGAAACGACTTGCTGCACACACTCTGTAAAGGCATCTATATAAGCATCCAAAGCCTCTTCTTCTCCAAACTGAAATTTGTATGCGCCTCGCTTCACGAAGTAGGCATATTTATCGTACAAGCGTGTCTCGGCAAGTTGTCCTACTTTGCCGCCGGCTTTGATAGTTTCCAAGGTTTTTTTATCTGGTCTAATGATGGCATTTAGCATATTGGTTTCGTTTTGAGCAGCAACACCATTTCTCCAAGCCGTGAATTATTGTGGACACCGCTTAGAAAAGCCTTGCTACTGCATTTGAGGCCTAAAGAACTATATTTTTTTTCATTTTTTTTGGAAAAAGTGTTCATCTTCTGAAAAATAAGACGACTACTATAGGTGATACTATTTGCCGATAGGCTGAAAAAACGCAACTGTTATAGAAATCTAAAAATCTTCGAAACGCGCTTACGATTTCAAAGATTATGGAATTCATTTTTAAACGATATATAAAACAACACCTAAAATTCTAAAAAACTCTTTCAGATGTTGTATTTTGTGGAATTAACCCAGGCATCTAATTTTCTTAACTCATCAAAAAAATTAAATCCATGCAATCGAAAACCAATGTATTTTTAATTCTTTGTCTGCTCTTTTTGAGCCAATTATTGACCGCGCAGACTACTGTTATTAGCTACCAAAGCGTCGGTCAAAACAAGATTAAATTCACCGCTAATTTACCAGAATTAATTACAAAACCGGGCGCGCCTCGCCCCGCCTTTTACACCTACTATTGGGAGTTTGGAGATGGGCATATTTCACGAGAGGAAAGCCCGACGCATTTGTACACCAATATGCCTACACAGGAGGTGGCAGTGTATGCGGTGGAGAATTATAGTGATAAGGGTGACCGTGAAAAGGGACGAATGGCAGCTGCTAATCCGAGTGGTATATTGAGTGGTTTGCCACGTACGCCTTTGACTAACTTTAGAAGTAATCGCCTTCAATTAGAACCTAGTTTTATTGCTTCAACGCATAAAGCGGGCGATGACTATTTGACGGTAGCAGGTGACCAATTCGCTTATATGCTTTCCTATACAAACAAGGCTAATACTCCTATAGATGGTGAGTTATACTTGTTTTATAATGAAAAAAGCTATAGAGATGATAACTTTGTTCCGAAAGGAAATTCGCGTGTATTTCATGGAGAAAAAGCGGTATTAACGGAAGCGATGCATTCTAGTATTGACCATTTACTAGACCCGATTTTGCCTACCCAAAATGAAATTTTATTGGTGAATAATGGTGATCAAAATTGGAATTTATCTTTGGATAATCAAGCTTTTTCGACGTATAATATTGCGGCAGCGAATACTTTGCGTCAAGCGAATAGCCAATATAAAAATAGCGTCAAATGGAATTTTTGGAACATGCAATCAGGAGAAAATCGTCGTGTTTTTCAGGATTTTGAAACCATTATTGATGACGTGACTGCAACGGTTTATTTTCAAGTTGTCTTTGTGCCGAATAATGGCGGTGCAGTAGAAAGCTATACGCTAAACATGCGGGTAGTATCCGCGCATGACCCTAATAAAATAGAGGTAGATACAAAGAAAAAAGATTTTACTTATCAGGTTGATTTTCAGAATGAAGGGGAAGGCGCAGCGAGCAAAGTGAATGTGAATGTAGAATTGGATAAACGCTTAAAACAGCAATCAGTGAAGCTATTAGATGCGAGAATAGGTGGCAAAAAAGTAAAAGAATGTAAGACTAAAAGTGAGCGAGGTTGTGTGTTGGTGACTACAAAGCCTAAGGAAATAGTATTTGAATTTAAAGGTGTCAATTTAGCTGGAACACAGCAGCCGAATGTCAAAAATAAAGAAACCGTTGGTTATGTCAAATATGAATTGAGGTCGAAATCACGTAGCCGAAAAATAGGGAGTAAAGCCAATATTGTATTTGATAAACAACCACCAATTGTGACCAATCGAGCGATTGTTCCGCCGGATAGTCGTATTGATTTTGCCGTAAAAGGAGGCTTTAATAATGTACAAATTAATGGTTTTAGTGATTGGTTTGCTGGAGCAGCATTTGCCTTGCATCGTCCTAGTAAATGGTATTATCAGGGGGAGATTATGCTAACACAAGGGGTGTATAATTTTGAACAGTGTATTTTTCTTCCAGGGGAGGGAATTCAAGGAGAGGTCAATACTTATACTTATCGTAAAATCGAGCTTGTGCCAGGAATGTTAGGTTACGAAATTACGCCATGGTTGCGTACTGGAGTAGGGCTACAGTTTTCTTTTTTAGAAAATTTAAAACACACCGAAGATTTCGCGACAGTAGTTGTTGATGCAAACGGAGAGGTCATTTTTGATGCAGATGGAAATTGTATCATTGATGAAGTATTTACAGAAAATTCAGCGGAAACACTTGTCGAAAATTTTTCAGCGATTGGAGATAATAACGTGAATATCTTAGAAAATAGTGCTTTTGTAGATGTGAATATGGGGTTGAAAAATGTTCGACTTGGTGGCCGTTATTATATGACTGCCGGAGAGCGTTTTGGTTTGGATAATGAGGTAAATGTGCGCCCGAATGTGCAAATTTATGCGGAAATTCGGTTTTAAATTATTGAATAAACGTCGTAGGTTTTCAAAACCTACGACGTCTTAGAGAAAAAATCTATATTCGCTAAACAAATCACTAGTTTATGCGAATATCCATCCTTATTTTTTGCCTTTCTTTTACTTGTTCAAGTATTTCTGCGCAAGTACAAATTTCAAAAGAACATCAACAGCAAATAGACAGCCTAAAGCAAGTTGGGAAGATATATATGGTGCAAGATAGTTTGCTCGATTGGATGGATACGTGGCGAGCTATCGGAAAAATACATCGAGTGCAGTATAAAGACCGACATACAACTGTGGCATGTATCGATAGTGTTTTAGCACAAGTTTGGCGTAGCCCAAAAACAAAAAAAGAACAAGAAGAATGGATGTGGCTTTATCAAGAAAAAGGCTATAACCAACGCAAGTTAGGCAATTATTTAGATGCAAAAATAAGTTACGAAAAAGCTTATACTTTGAGTGTAGAGGCGAATTTGGAAAACGAAGAAATCGCGGGTTATATCTTTTCGGAACTCGGCAATATTTATACCCGTTTAGGCGATTATGACCAAGCTATTCAGCTACTTTCTTCAACTGTGAAAAATGTCGAACACCCAAATTACAAAGCAGACGCCTATTCCGACCTAGCCACCGCCTACCGTTGGTCAGGAGACTTAAATAAAGCTGCTGAAAATTATAATAATGGACTGACTATCAAAGACTTAAAGCCAACTACCCGTTCTTTATTATTGAATGGATTGGCAGATGTTTTAGCACAGCAAGACAAAAATAAAGCAGCCGAAGAACAGCTACAAGCGGCTTTAAAATTGCTCACCGATACCGCACAATATTACACCAAATATCAACTTCGTACTACACACGTTCAACTTGCCAATATTTATTCCAAAACAAAACAAAAAGCACTCGCCGAAGCGGCTTATGAGCAGGCTTTGTTTTGGTCAAATCAAGCCTATCAAAGCAATAAACGACGTGAATTCGCGAAGATATATGTGCAACGCGGCGACCACTTTTTAGCCTACCAAGAAGCGGATAAAGCTTTGGCGAATTATCAATTAGCATTGCAGTCGGTATTGCCTGATTTTACAGAAAATGACCCCGCTATTCATCCGAAAGCGAGTAGTTTTTATGCGGAAAATGCTATCATGGAAGCACTCTTAGGAAAAGCGGAAGCCTTTGAGCAAAAATACCAACAAAGCAATGCGGCAGAGGATATCGAACAAGCTTTGTATTGTTTGCAATTAATAAATAAAGTGGAGGATGAATTGCGGCAAACCTATTGGTCACAGTCGGCTTCTTTAGGGCTTTTGGAGGAAGGGCGAACGGTGCGTAAAAAGGCTATTCGCATCGCTTATACGGCTTATGAACGCACGAAAAATAGAGCGTATATGGACTTGGCTTTTGAATTGGCGGAAAGGAGTAAAGGCATGTTACTATTGGAAGCCATACGTGGCTTGGAGGCGGGAAATCAATTGCAATTGCCGGCAGCATTGCGGGAAAAAGAGCGCGGCTATAAAGCGCAATTATTGACGAAGCAAAATGAATTATTTGCAGCAAGAACGAAACAAGATACGCTTGAAATTACGAGTTTAGAAAAAGAACAACAACGTTTATTAGTTGATTATCAGCAATTTATTCAACAATTGAAGGCGGATTATCCTGATTATTTTAAGTTGAAATATGATACGAAAACTGCCACAATCGCGACGGTGCAAGCGCATTTACAAAATGCTAAAACCCTTTTCTTAGCATATTTTGTGGCAGATGAAAAGGTGTATGTATTTGCTATTCATCAAAAGGGCGCGGACTTTTATAAATTGGAGAAAGGCGCGGATTTTAACGAAAATATAGCGACTTTGCAGAAAGCGATTAGTCAGTATAGCGAAGACTATTCGACCTTTCAAACATATACGAAACAAGCAAATTGGGCCTTTCAAGAGCTATTAGCGCCAATAGAAAACCGCGAAACTTTTCAACAATTAATCATCGTTCCTGATGAAATATTGCACTATATACCATTTGAAACCTTGCTTAGTCAAGCAACTAATTTTGAGGAAGTGCGCTATGATAAATTACCTTATTTGATTTTGGAACAACAGGTGAGTTATGCGTATTCAGGGACGCTTTTTGCTGGGCCTCGGGTAGAGCAAACAAATTCTAAAACGCCTAATTACGTTGGCTTTGCGCCTACTTTTGGAGTAAATAATAGTCGCTATGCAGAAGAATTAGACGCCTTATCTTATAATGTGGAAGCCTTGCAAATTATTCATCAAAAACTAAACGGAACGATATATTTGGAGGAAAATGCGACCGTAAAAACATTGAAAGAAGAGCTTCAAAACGCCTCTATTCTACACCTCGGCACACATGCCAAAATGGATGACAAAAATCCACTCAATAGCCGCATTTATTTCGCAGATACGATATTAACCACTGCCGAAATTTACAATATGCCCTTGCAATCGAAACTAGCGGTGCTAAGTGCCTGCGAAACTGGAACGGGCAAACTCTACAAAGGCGAAGGCGTGATGAGTTTGGCGCGTGGTTTTATGCACGCAGGCTGCCCGAGCGTAGTGACGAGTTTGTGGAAAGTAGATGATAAAAGTACGGCAGAATTGCTCGTGCCTTTTTATGAAAAACTGAAAGCAGGCAGCGAAAAAGATGCGGCATTGCATCAGTCTAAATTGCAGTTTTTGGAAGGAGCAAATGCTCGTTTAGCGCATCCGTTTTATTGGTCTGCTTTTGTGCATATTGGTGATACGAGTGCGATTTATTCGTCTGGTTCTTTTTGGAAGTGGGCGATTGGTTTGGGCGTGCTTTTGTTGGGGGTTTTATGGTTAATCTATTACCGTGTAAGATAAGTTTTTCCAGCGCGTAGCGATGAAACTATCTTGAGAGACAGGTTGGTAGAAATATTGATGTGAAGTTCCTTCGTGGCGCGCCTGCCCATTGTGGTAGCGATGCACCTATTAAACCTTGCTACCAAGAGGTGCATCGCGCTGCACTGCAAATAGGTGATATAATAATTTGCTACCAAGTAGTTTTAATCGCTCTGCGCTTAACCAAATACGCTTTATTTTAAACAAAAAAACAGCCACCCTACACAAAGCAGAGCGGCTATTTTTAGAATAACTCAGGTGAATTAACTTAAACATTCCACATCAAATAATATGGAATGCTTAAGCCAATATTCAACCTTATCTTAGCGGACAACAACGAATTTCTTCGTCATTTTACCGTCTTCTGTAATCATGTGGAGGAAGTAGATACCTTGCGACAATTCGCCTGCATTTACTTCAGTCGTTTGCTTACCAGCGAATGCTTCCAACTGTTGTTGGTGAACCATTTTGCCAGTCATATCTGTAATCATTAATTGAACAGCAGCGTCTTTAGAAGCCGTGAATTTAACCGTCATGCGGTCGTTCACTGGGTTCGGGAATAACTCCATGTTCTCTAATGTTAATGTTGTTTCTACGATGGTAGCTTGTGGCTGACGAGTAGTTTCGGCTGCTGCAGTTTCTTCTTCGTCATCGTTAATTAATTGACCATTGTAACAACCTTCGATAACTACGTCATCTAAGTAAACCCAATCTGAATTACCTGAAGCATCACAACGGAAACGTAAGCGCGTATTAGCAGAGAATGGTCCAGCAATAGTTACACCATCAAATTCACGGATGTCATTTTCAAACTCATCGCCTCTGTTCCATTCTTCTACCGTAGTGTAAGAAGAACCACCGTTGGTAGAGATTTGTAACCAGAAATCTTCGTTGGCATTGTCCATGCTACGTGCTACATAGGTGAAGCTAACGGTTACTTCGTCGTAAATAGTCCAGTTCATATTGTCAGTAGTAGTCGTTGAAGTGGACGTGTTGTCACGTAAACGAACACAACGGTTACCGCTATAAGCATAAGCTGCATCGTTCGTGCTGCGACGACAATCTGAGCCACCGTCATTCCAAATACCCCAACTGCTGTCGAAGTTATTTTCGTCAACAATTTCGTAAGTACAATTGCCACCAGTATTACATGGCTGACAGTCTGTGCCACCACAATCAACACCCGTTTCGTTGCCGTTTTGGATGCCGTCATTACAAGTTGGAGCAGTTGTGCCACCGATACAGAAAGACGTGCTTTCCGAAGAACCGAACTGACCACCACTAGCATAAGATGCGCTTGCAGAGCTAACATCGTAAGAGCCATTGCCATAGCCACAGCAAATACCGTCGCCGTAAGCGTCATTGATAACGAAGTCATAACAACCATCTACTAAACAAGCCGTTTCAGTTACTGTCGAGTTATCTGCTTGACCGCCATAAGTACCGCCAGATGCTACTTCATTGCCATTTGCATCTACAATTGACCAAGAAGTTTCTTCTGGGTAGTTGTCTAAGTTGATTGTTACGGTTATTTCTGTATCTGTACAGTTTCCACCAGTATTACATGGTTGACAATCTGGGCCACCACAGTCAACACCCGTTTCGTTGCCGTTTTGAATGCCATCATTACAAGAAATACAATCTTGACAGTTTGGACCACCACAATCAACGCCGGTTTCGCCTTGGTTTTGGATACCGTCATTACAAGTTGGGCAAGCATCACAAGGGCCGCCACAGTCAACGCCTGCTTCGCCTTGGTTTTGAATACCGTCATTACAAGTTGCACAAGCATCACAATCGCCACCACAGTCAACACCCGTTTCGTTGCCGTTTTGAACGCCATCGTTACAAGTTGGGCAAGCATCACAAGGTCCACCGCAATCAATGCCGGTTTCACCTTGATTTTGGATACCGTCATTACAAGTCGGGCAAGCATCACAAGGGCCACCACAATCAATGCCAGTTTCGCCTTGGTTTTGGATACCATCATTACAAGTAGGGTCTGGGCCAGTGCCACCGCCTACACAAATATTAGTGGTTTCGCCAGTAGCAAAAGAACCACCAGATGCTAATACTGCACCGTTTGCATCAGTTACGCTATAAGAACCATTGCCATAGCTACAGCAAATACCGTCGCCATAAGCATCAGAAATGGTGAAATCATAGCAACCATCGACTAAGCAGAAGTTTTCAGAAACAGTAGAACCGTCTGGTTGGCTAGCATAAGTACCGCCAGAAGCGATTTCTGTGCCGCTAGCATCTGTTAATGTCCAAGAAGTTTCTTCTGGATAGTTATCTAAGGTAATAGAAAGCGTTACGCCATTATCTGTACATGGACAAACAGCACAGTTTGGCCCACCACAATCAACGCCAGTTTCGCCTTGATTTTGGATACCGTCATTACAAGTCGGACAAGCACCCGGACAAGGGCCGCCGCAATCAACGCCGGTTTCGCCTTGGTTCTGAATGCCATCATCACAAGTAGGGGCAGCAGGTGCACCACAAGCAGGAGAAGTTAATAAGCCAGCTTTTACATTGTCTGTTTGGAAGATGGCACGCATTCTATCGGTCTGACCTTGTGTGAATAAGTTCATACAAGCATCATCTGAATAATCCATATAGTTTTGCACCATATCAGTTGAACTACAAGAAGAGTGACCAGTAGCACAGCCATAGTTTGCGGCATCAGAAGTTGGCGTATCAGCCACAAAATCATCTACATTACAGCCACCATCACCCCAAATATGGCGAAGATTTAACCAGTGACCTACCTCATGTGTCGCAGTACGTCCGAGGTTGAAAGGCGCAGTTGCCGTACCTGTTGTACCGAAGTATTGGTAACCACATACGACACCATCCGTAGCTGTAGAACCGCCTGGAAATTGAGCGTAGCCCAAAATACCGCCACCGATATTACAAACCCAAAAGTTCATATATTGGTTGGCTGGCCAAGCATCTTTACCACCTTGCGAGGTGAATTTCATGCCATCATTCGTACCGAAACCATTGACGGTCGTAGAGGTACGTGTGATACCATTCGTAGCATTGCCATTGGGGTCAATAGAAGCTAAACAGAACTCAATGTCTGTATCAGCAGCTTGAGACCAAGTATTGTCAGCATCACTATTTAACCTTCTAAAGTCAGCATTGAGTACATCAATTTGACTTTGAATTTGGGCATCGCTGATGTTTTCTGTACTGGTACGATACACCACATGAACGACTACAGGAATAGTAATCAAATCTGCCATAACTGCTGTATTATTAGCAATAATAGCAGTAGTTGCTTGGTCGATTTGCTTGAGTTTTAGGGCTCGTTTTGGCTCTTGTTGTTCTTGCATTTCCAAATACTCCATCGAGTTGCAATTGCGCTGTGCTGATAGATGAAGACCTACTCCAAAGAATAGTAAAAGAAAAAGGGAAACGTACTTAAAATTCATAATTACTAAGGTTTTGAATTGAGTAAATAGTTTTTAATTAGGAATAGAGAATTAAGAATTAGAAATGTTTTTTGATGTAAAACAGTAGCTATTCTTTGTTTCTTAAACCTATTTATACAACAGAATTTAATTTTGTTACGACTTGCTATTTTCACGCATAGCGAACTCACAAATGCTGAAAAACATTTGTGGAAAACGTCTATTATTTCCGTCATTGCGACTTATATCACAAGCATAAAATGCCCGTTATATTGATAGCAATAAAGAAATGAATTAGATTTAATGCTGTTTAAATCTTAAAATTATTTTGTAAATAACAGGTAAAAAATTTTGGCGAAAAATAGAATAAGAAATGTGAACCTATTTTTGTTCCATTCCTAAATAGGTAATTCTCTGGAGTTAAGCACCTATTTGATAAAAAGTAGTGTATTTAATTATACCTATCTTCAGGCATTTTAGTAAGTATAGGTCAAAGATATAGGATATGTTCGTTTTTTTTATATAAAAAACGAACTTTTTTTTAAAATAGAGTGAAAATAACTCCATTGTATGGCTTTGGTAGGGGCAAAACCTGTTTGATTTGGTGATATACAGTGTCTTAATGCACATCATTCGGAAAAGTAACAGGTAGGGGAAGTGTTTTTTATATTTTTTTTTAAAAAGTTTAGACAGCGTTCAGTAAACCTGCTCATACCTGCTCAGTAAACCTGCTCAGTTTCTATGATTTGCCACAATTCTTGCAAGTTCGAGATTTCAAAACTAGGCAAACTACTGGATTTATTTTTCTTAGCTTTTGGATTATACCAACAGGTTGGAATACCATAATCATTTCCACCTTTAATATCCGAACCTAAACTATCACCAATCACTAATAGTTCTTTCTTGGGCGGATAATTCAGCGCAGCATAAGCTACATCAAAAAAGCCTGCTGCGGGCTTCGAGACACCGATTTCTTCTGATACGGTTATGGTTTCAAAAAAGTGTAATAAATCAGCTGCTTTTAGACGTGGACGTTGCACGATTTTCATGCCATTGGTGATGGCTGCTAAGCGATAATTTTTGGCTAATAATGCTTCTAGTAGTTCGCGTGCACCATCTATCAAAATGGGGTATTGGGGCAATTGATTTAGATAAAAGTCATTGATTGTTAAAGGGTTAGCTTTTGCGCCAATCTCTTTCATAAAATTATCCCAACGTCTTATTTTGACTTCTTGTACCGTTATTTCGCCTTTTTCCAAAGCTGTCCATGCGGCATGATTAATGACATCATAACGGTCAAAGTAATCGGCTTGTGGACTAACCTTTAATTCTTTTAAAACATCTGCAAAAGCCAATTTTGACGCTTGGTCAAAGTCAAAAATCGTATTGTCTAAATCAAATAGGAGCGTGGTGAATTTTTTCATAATAATATTGTTCTTTAATTAGTGTTGTACTTCTGATGGCCGTCAAAGACCGTCATCAGAAGAAATACGCGTTGAAAGGCTAACTCAATTCATAATCTGTCATCTCTGGCGGCAAAAATGGCGAGGCATCGCCACCACCTTTAATAATCTCTCGTACAATAGTCGAACTAATATGTGAATAAGCAGGAGGAGAAATCAAAAATATCGTCTCAATTCCTTCTCCAACGATATTGTTGAGCTGCGAAATCGTCTTTTCATAATCAAAATCTGACGCATTTCGCAAACCACGCAATAAATACTCCGACCCAACCTTTTTACAATAATGTGCTGTCAATCCTTCAAAGTGTGCGACCGATACTTGTGGCATATCCGCAAAAACAGCTTCTAACCAAGCGATGCGTTGGTCGAGTGAATAGAGGTATTTTTTGGAAGAATTGACACCAATAGCAACAATTATTTTATCAAATAGTGGCAAAGCACGATGTACTAAATCGACATGACCCACCGTAATAGGGTCAAAAGAACCGGGAAAGACAGCTATTTTCATGTGACAAAGAATGAGTGATTGAATGACGGAATGATGAGGACAAGCTAATGCCTAACCTCTTTTTATTTAAAAAAAGATATTTTTGCGCAAGAAACGAGATTTTTTTTACTCGAACCAACCAATTCGAGGTAAAATGTCTCTTTTTAATAAATTACAGAATGACGAACCATATGATGTACGATTTTAGAAGTACGATTTACGAGGCGCTTTGTGCGTAAATCGTATATCAAAAATCGTACATCATCGTCGTCATTTCTAATTCAAAAAACCTGTCAATGGTGCAGCAAATTAGTATGACAGAAGCGGAACTGGTAGCAGCATGCAAGCGCAATGAACGTTTGGCACAGCGCGAACTATACGACCGATACAAGCGGGCGATGTACACGCTGGCCTATCGCATAGTGAATGATTTTGAGGAGGCGGAAGATGTATTGCAAGAGGCTTTTGTGAAAATATTTAAAAACTTGAAATCTTTCCGTGCGGAAAGTACGGTAGGGGCGTGGATTAAGACGATTGTGATACGAACGGCTTATTCCAAATTGCGAAAAAAGAAAATTTTCTTCGAGTCATTAGATAATGTGCGCGAAGAACAGCATTTCGATTGGGGCAATCGCACTTTGGAAGCCGAATATCTGGAAAAAGCCATACAAGCACTGCCGGAAGGCTATCGAATGGTGTTCACGCTGATTGAAATAGAAGGTTATTCACATAAAGAAGTGGGCGTGATGCTGGAAATATCCGTCGGCACTTCAAAATCACAGTTGTTTCACGCTAAAAAACGGCTTCGGGCGGCTTTAGCGGATTATATCTAAAGTGCAAGTAACTTGGGCTGTCAGCCCGAGTACGTATAAAAGCTATTTGAAACACTCGGGCTAAGAGCCCAAGCTACTTTTTAAAAATCAGTCAAACATGACCGAAAAGAATAAAAATAACTTACAGAATTCGTTGCAAAATCTGCGCTCTTACGAGCCGTCAGACCGTCTTTGGGCAGGCATCGAAAATGGGATGACAGCAGCAGAAGGGCGGGTGCAATTGCAAAGCGCATTGCATAATTTACCTACTTATGAGCCGAAGGAAAAAGTGTGGGAGAGTATAGTCTCGGAATTGCCGGCAGAAAGTGCGAAAACTGGACGTTTAGTGTCCATGCGCATACGTCGTTGGGCGGCTGCGGCAGCGATAGCTTTATTGGTGATTAGTACTTATTTTCTAGCAAATACAATGACCGATACCAGCGAAAATCTGGCTTACGAAACAGAAGTAATAGACGACCAATTGTTGGTGCAAAATTGGGATGAAGACGAAGCGGATTTTACAGCAGTTATCGAAATGAGTAAGGCAAAACCCTTCATAGATGCGCAACCAGAAGTACAATATTTACGGGCTGAATTGGAAGAATTAAATGATGCGAGAATAATGCTCAAAGAAGCATTAGGAGCTTATGGAACGAATGTAGATTTGATTAATCAACTGAAAGAAATTGAGTTAGAACGGGCGAAATTGCTCAAAGAAATGGGCGAATTAGTTTAAGTGTGAGTAGTGTACTCAATCGTTCATCGTTCCAAAATTACCATTTACCAATTACAAATAACTAACTGATAATGAAGCTATTAAAGATAAATATACTCCTTCTTTTTGTGTTGTTTGCAATAGCTGTACAAGCACAAACGGAGCTACAAGTCGTCTCACGTACGATTGAAAAAAGTTGGGCGTATAAGGATGGTGTTGAGGTGAATATTGAAGGCGAAAAAGCCGAAATAGTGGTGGAAACGTGGGCAAAAAATGAAGTCAGCGTCAAGCTACAATTAGTGTCTAAACATCCCGACAAAAAGACGGCGGTGAAAGACCTCCAAAAGCTAAAATACGCAGCAGAACAGCACGGTAATAATATCTATTTCCGAAATTATGTCAGCGTAGGCGATGACGAACCGCAGCCCGAATCGAATTTAGAAGCGATATATACGGTAACTTTACCAGAAGAATGTCCGGTCTATTTGAAGAATAATTTCGGTAATGCGACCGTCAGTAATTTGACCAAATCTTTGAAAATAAATACCACTTTCACGAAAGTCGGTTTGAATAATTTGAGTGGCGATATGGACTTCCGCACGCGCTTCGGCGACATCAACGCAGATGGTTTAGATGGTAATGTATTTATCGCTTCCCGTCGCTCAGATGTGACGCTTAAAAACATCACAGGCAACTTTGATATTCAAGCGGTTTATGGCGTTTTAAAATTATTTACCGACCAACGTGCCCTCAGTCTCAATGTAGATGCCGAAAAAGCGGATGTCTATTTCTTCGACCCACAACCTACCGAGAGAGGTTATGTATTAACCTCGCATTATGGCAATATTACTGCGCCTAAAGATTTGAAATTCAATTACTTAGAAAATTCTAAGAGCTTAAAGAAAGCGATTTTTCAATCTAATAATAACCTCGCTTCGGTGTCTGTAAAGATTACTTTTGGAGATATTATTATTCGTAATCCGTGACTTTGACTTTTTTTTTATTTGCGATATTTTTAGAATGGATACTAGAGTATTAAACAGTTAATTTGAAATTAAATTTCAGTAATTACAGTTTCTTTTTTTATCTTTTCCATCAATCTTTCGTCTTCTTTTCGCAAGACTGTCCTAAACGAGCCAGTATGCCTTATTGGATTGGCATAAATCTTATCCCTCTTATTTAATAATTTTTCAAGCTTCTCAATTCTTTCTTTTCGATAGTAAAGAGAATATAGTAAATCAAGCATTGTTTTCATTATTTTTCAGGTTTTGTTTTTGAAGAAAAAGATTTCTATCCATATATGTGTAAAGACCATCGGCAAATGCTTTAACTAAATTTTTAAGGAGATTTAATTCAGAGTCCTTAAATGTATTTTTAACTTTAGAATCACATAAAATTACACCTAAATTATCAGAGTTCTGATTAGTTTTCATTAACCTAATAGGTACACAGATTACAGACCCATAAAAATCTTGCCAATCGGGGTCAGCTACTTTGAATCTTAGTTGCCCATTTCTATTTACGGCTTTAATTTGCCCTCTAAAGTCTGATGAACAAAAGTCATCCGCCTCGTTATCTAAAAATATAATTTCATAGCATGAACTCTCACTGATTTTACTTTCTGTACCTTTTTTTCTTTTAGTAGCTGCATTTTTACAAACGCAGAGAGTTTTCAATTTAGTATTTCCTGTAATTTTTCTGGATTTTCCAATTTTTGCGAAATACTTAACTTGAACACATACATGATTTCCAGATAATTTACTTAAGACTTCAGCAAGAATATTTATTGATTTAACACAAACATTATGTAGATTCTCTACCAAATATACTTGTTGTAAACTTTGTGTCCTTTGTTCATTACTACGCAAGTTATAAATTTCATCTCTCATTAGATGATTAAAATTATGAACGGCTGAAGTTATTATTAAATTCTTTTCTCTTGCTTTTTTCCAGAAATCAAAAGCAAAATAACCTCCAAATGCCAAGAATATAACTATAAGTAAAATAGTATAATATATAGCTTGAAAATTAGCATCAGTAAAATGTTTGTATAACGAAAGACTTCCTGCTGCAATAGGGATTACAGCTAAGGTTATACGTAAAATTATGTGTAAAATTTTTTGTATCGGAAATTTCATATAGGTTTAGTAGTTTATTTAAACTTTTATAATTTAATAAGCTCTAACCATTTCATACACTTTAATAAAACTCAAGAGTGTGTATTTAATTATATGTATTATTTATTTTATAAATAATTAAACTACAGAGTTATTATTTTTTTGAGACTTATTTTTTATTGGTCAAAGATAAGTTGTATCAATGCTTAAGTATTGATATGTAAGTATGTAGTCTCAAAAGTATTGTAGTAAAATGAAAAAAAAGAATTTAAAGGTTAATGTTTAAATTTGAATTTTTCATAATGCCAAAGATACGTAAATTTTTAATAGGGCAAAAAAATAAGGAAAAATACAAATATTCAGTTAACTGTTATTCATTGAATTAATCTCGTTCCCAATTCATCGTCCGTTTCACCGCTTTTTGCCAGCCTTTATAAAGCTTCTTACGCTTATCATCCTCCATATTCGACTTAAACAAACGGTCGCGTTGCCAATTTTTCTTAATCTCACTTTGCTGCCAATAACCAACCGCCAAGCCCGCCAAATACGCCGCACCAAGCGCTGTTGTTTCCGTCACTTCTGGGCGTTCCACATTAGCCGCCAACATATCCGCTTGAAATTGCATCAACAAATTATTCGCACTTGCACCGCCATCTACTCGTAGCGTGGACATTTCGATGCCGCTATCTTGTTCCATCGCATCCAAGACATCTTTAGTTTGATAAGCCAAACTTTCTAAAGTCGCACGTATCAAGTGTGATTTTTGAGTACCACGGGTCAAACCAAATATCGCACCACGCGCATACATATCCCAATAAGGCGCGCCCAAACCTGCAAAAGCTGGCACGACATAAACGCCGTCTGTGTCCGATACTTTCATCGCATAATACTCACTATCGGGCGACGAATCAATGATTTTTAAACCATCTCGAAGCCACTGAATAGCCGCGCCCGCTATGAAAACCGAGCCTTCCAGCGCATAATGCACCTCGCCATTCAAACCCCAAGCGATAGTCGTCAACAAGCCATGTTTAGACACCACAGCTTCTGTTCCCGTATTCATCAACATAAAACAGCCTGTGCCGTAAGTGTTTTTCGCCATGCCTTTTTCATGGCAAGCCTGCCCAAATAAAGCCGCCTGTTGGTCGCCAGCAATACCAGCAATTGGTATTGCTGCGCCAAATAAATCGGGGTCAGTTTCGCCATAAACTTCGCTACTCGGACGCACTTCTGGCAGCATTTTAAGCGGCACATTTATCCATTCCAACAGCTCTTTATCCCACTCCAATTCATAAATATTATACAATAAAGTCCGACTAGCATTAGAATAGTCGGTGATATGCACCTTGCCTCCGGTCAATTTCCAAACCAACCAAGTGTCCATCGTACCAAACAATAAATCGCCTCGTTCTGCTTTTTCGCGCGCACCATCAATATTGTCCAATAACCATTGAATTTTAGTGCCCGAAAAATACGCATCGACCACCAAACCCGTCTTATCACGAATGGCTTGTTCATGCCCATTTGCCTTCAAATTATCACAAATACTCGCCGTGCGCCTGTCTTGCCACACAATGGCATTAAAAATGGGTTCGCCGGTCTGTTTATCCCATACTAAAGTCGTTTCTCGTTGGTTGGTAATGCCAATCGCTGCCACCTCCGAAGCCGCTACGCCATTGGCTTTTAGTACTTCTTTAGCTACTTTGAGTTGCGTTGACCAAATTTCATTGGCATTGTGTTCGACCCAACCTGCACGCGGATAATTTTGCGTAAATTCTTCCTGTGAAGTACCGATTATCGTACCTGATTTATCAAATAAAATGGCGCGCGAAGAAGTCGTTCCTTGGTCGAGGGAAAGGATGTATTTTGACATGTGTGTTATTATTTTCAGTCTATTTTTCAATAAAGTCCAAAAATAACAAATCTTTTCACTTGAAAAAACTGTTAAGTAGCACACATTAATTATTTAGGAAAATTTAGGAGTGAGATTTTTTTGATAGTTTTCTAAAAAAAATTACTGCATAGCCGTCGCTATGGAGTAATTTTTTTGAGGAAAATAGCGAAAAAACATCCTCATAAATTACCGAAATAATTGGTGTGTGCTACTTATGCCAAGAGACAAAAGGAATATGCTATTAGAAGCCAACCTTTTGGTCTATTTTTAAGCCTTAAATAAAAGCAAAAAGAATAATATGACCATCGAATTTGCCGAACCAACCACCACTACTATGCCAACTGTAAGCATCCAACGCATCCCTTTCGAGGACTTGCCACAGCTATCTGCCAAGGACAAAGCCTACTACCGCGAGGATGAAAAATTGCGCTCTTTTTATAAATATCCAGTCACTTTGGCTGCCTTCGCGGAGGTGCTGAAGGACAAGGCAAAAGAAGCGCAAAATCGTGACGTATTGGTGGATGTATTGCGCGAACAATATGCAAATTTGGACACTGATAACTTGGTGGGCAAAGGCATCGCAGCCTTGGCAAAGGACAACACCTTTACGGTCATTACAGCGCATCAACCAAGCTTATTTACTGGGCCGCTTTACTATATTTATAAAATTATTTCGACCATCAATTTGGCGGAGCAATTGAATGCGCAATATGCTGATAATCAGTTTGTTCCGATGTTTGTGACGGGCGGCGAAGACCATGATTTTGAGGAAGCAAACCACGCGCATATATTCGGCAATACCTTGACTTGGGAGAGTGGCGAAACGGGTTCGGTGGGCATGATGCAGACCGATAAAATTCGTCCGCTTTTGGAGGAATTAAAAGGCATTTTAGGCACTTCGCCTTATGCGGAAGAAGTGTTTGCTTTATTGGAAAAAGCTTACACCAATAATACCTTATATAGTGCCGCGACGGTGGAAATGGTGCATGAATTATTCAAACAATATGGCTTAGTTGTTTTGAATATGAACCACCCAAAGTTGAAGCGCGAATTTATACCGGCTATCAAAGAAGAGATTTTCAAACAGCCTTCTAAAAACTATGTAGAAGCGGCTTCGGCGGAACTGGAAGCAGCTGGATTTTCGGGACAGGCCTTTCCTCGAGAGATTAACTTTTTCTATTTGCGCGACCAAATTCGGGAGCGAATAGTGGAGGAAAATGGCGTGTTTTCTGTGCTGAATACCGACTATGTTTTCAGTGCTGAAGAGATGGAAGCCGAAATCGAAAAGTACCCCGAACGCTTTAGTCCAAATGTGATTATGCGCCCGCTTTATCAGGAAATGGTGTTGCCGAATTTGGCCTATATCGGTGGGGGAGGAGAGATTGCTTATTGGTTGGAACGAAAGCAGCAATTTGAGCATTTTGGGGTGAATTTCCCGATGCTTATTCGTCGTAATTCTGCACTTTGGGTGGACAAAGGTTCACAAAAGAAACTAAATAAATTAGGCGTTAATTTATTGGATTTATGTGGCGATTTGGAAGCCTTTATCAAGCAATATGTGCGCGAAAATGCGGGTGAAGACTTGAGTTTGAAGGAGCAGAAAAAACAATTGGCGGAACTATTCAATGGCATTGCGGAACGTACCAAAAAAGTAGATGCAAGTTTGGTGAAAACCGTGAAGGCGGAAATGGCAAACCAACTTAAAAGTATATCGAACCTGGAAGGGCGTTTATTGAAAGCAGAAAAGCAAAGACAGGAAATAGCTATTAACCAAATTCGAGGCTTGGAGGAGAAATTATTTCCGAATGGTTTGCAGGAACGTCACGATAATTTTATGCAGTTTTATATCAAATATGGACGTGGGTATTTGGAGGTTTTGAAAAAGCATTTGCTGCCTTTGGAAAAGGGTTTTGTGGTGTTGACAGAAGTGTAGATTTGGGACGCAAAGTTCGGAGCGATTTCGCCACAAAAGGCAGACCAGGGCGCGCAAAGAATTTATAGAGAATAGTCTAAAGAATATAGGCACAATTATCGGATAGGCGATTTTGTGCCTATTTTTTTTAAATTAAAATTAAAATAAATTTGTTCGTAAAATGTTGATATTCAGTTGGTTATGATATTTTTTTTAAGCTAAAGGCAAAACGAATAAGCAAATATATTTAATATGGTATTTATTTTGCTATAATTAAAAGTGTGAATGTATAAGCGCCAGTATTTAGTGGGATGTATGCAGAGCCGTCAATGGTCTAAAGTGTTTACCGTCCACTATAACAGCATTATTATTCCATGTTTTAAAAGGCTCAATACTAGGAGCTGCACATAATGAAATGGGTTGGATGGCTATTGGAAATAAGGAATAAAAGATAAAATTAAAATGCGTGTAAACTTAGTATTAAGACGTATTTTTTTCTTTCTAATTTCTAATTATCAATTCCTAATTACACCCAATAATCCTATCGGACGATGAGAAATTTACTTACTTTTTTAGCTTTTTTATTGGCTCCATTATTTTGCAATGCGCAATATTTTGAGGCGGGTACATTTGTGGGGGCGTCAAATTATCGGGGTGATGTCAGCAATAGTAAAATTGATAATAAAGAATATAATACAGCAATTGGTATATTTGCTCGCTATAATATGACCAAACATTTGGCATTAAAAGCAAGTATGACTCGTGGCGAAATTTCTGGTAATGACCAAAATTTTGGGACAGAAAAAGCGCAATTACGGAACTTAAGCTTTCGCTCCGAAATCGTGGAATTTGCGATATCGGGAGAGTTGAATTTAATGTCTTATAATATTCCAGCAAAGGAAATTTCTACGCCTTATTTGTTTGCTGGTGTTTCGCTTTTTCACTTCAATCCACAAGCTGAGTACAATGGTCGCTGGGTGGATTTGCAACCGCTAGGCACAGAGGGACAGTATATGGATGGTAATTATCCAGAGGCTTATAATCGTTGGCAAATGTCTATTCCAATGGGTTTAGGTTTTAAATTTAACCTCAATCATCGCACCAATTTCGGATTAGAATTCGGCGCAAGGGCTACATTTACCGATTATTTGGATGATGTGAGTACCTATTATCCAGATATTCAGGCTTTGCGTCAAATTGACCCTTTGGCAGCGAAATTATCGTATCGAACACCAGAATATACGGGAAGCCCAATGGAAAATCCAGTTGGCGAAATGCGTGGTGATGCTTCGGCAAGCGACCTTTATTTCTTTGTTGGTGCCACTCTTTCTGTGAATTTGACAGATAAGTATGGCTTGGATTTTGACGAAAAATACGATGTCTTTAAAGAAGATTTTGAAAATTATTTGAAAGAAGAAAAAGAACGGAGTCGTCGCAAAAAACGCTTGTCCAAACGCGCAAAACGTCGTAAGCAACGTAAAGCAATTAAAAAGAAAAAACGCGATTGGAAAGAGACGAAAAAGAATGATGAAACCCTTTCTAATCCGAATATTTTGCATGGTACGAAGCAAGTGGATAAGAAAAAGCAAAAAGAGGAGAAAAAGCAAAAAGATAAGCAAAAGGAAAAAGAGTAAAGAAATTTAAAAGAGATTAGAGTAAATAAAAACCGTCTGTAAGTTGAAAACTTGCAGACGGTTTTTATTGTATTTAAAGTGTTGATAATCAGTTGATTAAATGGTGTTTTAAAGAACAATTTTCTGATAATGTACCTGCAAATCATTCACTTTTAAAGCCACAAAATAATGCCCCGAAGGCTGCCCCAAATTCGGTTGCCAAACGGCTGTATATTTCTCCGGAGACAAGACTCTTTCCTCCAAAGTGGCTACTAATTGCCCTTGAATATTATAGACCAAAAGCGTGATTTTTGCCTTTTTAAATACGCCATACTGAATATGAATTTCGGTACCACCATAACTCGGATTGGGCGAAACTTTGTAAATCATACCGCGCTCCAAATGCAAGTCTTTGACGCTATTTAGCACCCCGTCACCATCAATAACGATGTCCCAATTGCCCTCTAGTTTACCGGCTGCATCTTCTGTCAAAGGAATAATTCGGTGTGTCGCATCGTATTCGCCACTGGAGATGCTTGCTGCGGCGTCGTCAGCAATATCGGTGTCGCCTTCAAAGTAAATTTGAGTGGTTAAAGTAGGAAAATTAGGCGGTGTAATTTTGAGGTGAATATGACTAGGGCGATAGCTATTTCCATTCAAATATTTGCCCGGTAAAATAGTCTCAAAGACATAAAAACCTTGCTCATTCGAGCTGACTTTTCCACGTAAATTATAGCCATTATTATCATAAGTACCGGCATCATTAGCATGCCAAATATCTACGATAGTATTCGGAATAAACTCGGTACAGTCTAGGTTTTTAACGCGTCCGCTGATGGTGAGGCGTGTACCGGTTTCGTCTTCGCTGGCTAGTTTATTGTCCGTTAAAACAGGCGGATTGTCGGTATAGAAAGGGCCTTCTCCGTAGTAGTCTTGCGTGGTTTTATCGCAGGCTAAAGTCGCGTCCTCGGGACGAATAGTCGTCGCAGTATTGGGGGCACTTTTGCCCACCGAAGGCAGCATACTAGTCGCCAAAAAAGCGAGGGAAGTATTGCGCAAAAATTGTCTTCTTTTATTGTCTTTTTGTTGCATGGTTAGTTTATTTTAGAAGTATATAAACGTTGCCCATTAGGACTTCTTATGTATTAGACGATAAATATAAGAAAAGGGCTTGCTTTGTGGGCTATTTTTTTGAAAAAGGAATTATTTTGGGCTTCTTTTTGTTTCTTTGTCAGAGGATTTTGATTTTAAAAAAAGATTTTTGCCCATTGTGGTCAAAGAACCAGAAAAAGATAAAAATGAAAACAGAAACAGACCAAAGATACTTAAAAATCATCAAAGAAATTGGCGGACAAGTACAACGTATTCACGCAGAAGGCGACCGCAAAGATTTGATATTTGTTTATAAAATGAAGGAAGACATCATCAATTCTTTTGTTTATACTGAATTTTTAAATACGCTAAATGAACGCTCACAAGCCATCCTAAAAGCGCAATTTGCAGAAGCTATTATGCGTAATAAAGTCGTGCTTTTTATAGATGATGCCGAGCGACAAGTGCTGAAATCATTTGCGGTTTAAGCCTAAAATAAAGCAAAAAACACCGATATGACTGCTATTTTTTACCTATTTACCATCATCGCTTTAGCGATAACCGTTCGGCCTATAGGCGTGTTTATTCATGAAATGGGGCATGGATTGACTTCGCTTTTATTGACCGAAGGCAAAGTGAATATCTATATTGGTTCTTATGCTGACCGCGAAAATAGCTATCATTTTGCGTGGCAACGCTTATCTTTTTACATCAAAAAAGATTGGTTAGATTGGACACATGGACTGTGCGAACACAGTAATACGCGCTCTTTGCGGGATAGTTTTTTGATTACCCTTTTCGGGCCGGTAGCGTCCTTATTAGGCGGACTATTTGCCTTGCTAATGGCGAAATTATCGGGTGATATTCAACTCTTTGCATTTTGGTTTTATATGCTCGGAATAGCTGGTATTGCTGACTTTATTTACAATATGATTCCACAAAAAAAGCCGATTATATTAGCTGACGGTAGCGAGACGTATAATGATGGTCGTTCCTTGTTGATGATTTTGCAAAATCGCAGTATTGTGCCGCTTTGGAATGAAGCGAGTAAGTATTATGAAGAAAAAAAGTACGCGAAAGCAGCCGCGATTTTTCAAAAAATAGTCGAAGAAAAACCAGACCTAAAAGATGCGCTTAAATATGCAGCATATGCGTATTTATTGGCGGAAGATGAATTGCGTGGAGACTTATTATTTCAAAAATATAATCAACAACATAAAGCGTCTGCCTTAGATTTTATTGAGTTTGGCTGGATATATTGTTCGCAATATCAGTATGAAAAAGGCGTGCAATATTTTCAACAAGCCCTCCAAAAAAATCCAAACAATATAGACGCTAAACACAATATTGGTTATACGTTTTTGATGAAGAAAAATTATCGAAAAGCGATTGAAATAGCGGAGGAAGTGTTGGCAAAAGACCCTAAATATCCTTATGCTTACAATAGCCGTGGGCTGGCTTTATCTAAATTAGGCCAACAAAAAAAGGGCTTTAAAGACCTAGAAAAAGCCCGTGCTTTAGCTTCCGAAGACCCTTATATAGAATTGCATTTTGGAATTTGGTATTATGATTTAGGAGAGTATAAGACGGCTTTAACTTACTTCAAAACTGCCGAAAAAATTAATCCGAATACCCACCAATTAGCGGATTATCTTGCCCGTACTAAAAGTAGTTTGGACTGTTAGCCTGAGTACATTTAGTTAGCTGCTTAGACAGGCTTTGGCTAACAGACCAAGCTACATTGTTTCCAAAAAAATGTTACAAAATCTAATTTAATTCGTCTGCTCAGTAGGGGAGATGCGCAAGTGGTGGCATCAATAAGGCAGAACCAAGGATTGAACAGACTTTATGAATGAGATGGAGTGGCTTTAAACTTGCTCTCTTGCCCTTATTTTCCTTTTTAAATCAGTCAAAGTATTAAGTAGCACACCTCAATTATTTCGGTAATTTGAAAACATCTTTTTCCGCCTATTTCCTCCAAAAAATAAGTCCGTAGCTACGGCTATGCACTGATTTTTTAAAGAAAATATACGAAAAAATCTTGTCCTCAAATTTTCCGAAATAATTAACGTGTACTACTTAACAATTATCCTTCTTTAAAAAGAAAACTAAGAACAAAATAGCGGCGTTTAAATCTCACTCCATCTCATTTATAAAGTCTAACAAAAAATCACCAAATGAAAGCAAAATACAAAACCATTTCACTAAGCCTACTATTTCTGTTCAGTACGATTTCTTTGCATGCCCTGCATAGAAATATGCCTGTTAAAGACGCATCATCACAAACGACAATATCAGTTAAAACCACTAATCATAAAGCCCAAAAAATACATAAACATCTATTGAAGCGACTAAAAAAATGCTTCGTAAATGCAGCACCCGAAAAAGGGCTACAAATCTCTGGCGGATTGATTGGTTTAGGTCTTATTTTAATCGTGATGAGCCTTTTGGGCTTATTCGTGAGCATTTTTGTGGCAGGAATTGCTGTTTTTATGCTCATTGGACTTGGATTGGGGGTTTTGCTGGGTATTCTGGGGTTTTTAGTTTAAATTTAAAACCCTTACTTTTGCGAAAAAAGTATCAATAAAATGGGTAAAAAAAATAAAAATAACCGTTTAGGCGTCGTTTTTTCGACCAATGCTGACTACGACTACCATTACGAAGAGGGGGACAATAGTGACATCGAAACCCCTGACCCGTCTCAACAAAAGTTACGCGTATTGATTGACCGTAAAAAACGAAGAGGTAAAGAAGTAACTTTAATTACTGGTTTTGC
Source organism: Caprella mutica (assembly GCA_947561585.1). Classification (NCBI taxonomy): domain Eukaryota; kingdom Metazoa; phylum Arthropoda; class Malacostraca; order Amphipoda; family Caprellidae; genus Caprella; species Caprella mutica. The sequence continues at coordinate 201,070 of CANNZV010000725.1, forward strand.
AGGTGCAGAAGAGGATTTGAAAGACCTTGGTAAATACTTGAAAACTAAATGTGGTGTAGGTGGTTCTGCAAAAGATGGCGAAATTATCATACAAGGTAATCAACGTGATAAAATCGTGGAATTATTGAAAGAAAAAGGCTATACGAAAACGAAGAAATCGGGTGGCTGATTGATGAATTAAAATTAAAAAAAAATGAAAATCCTATTTTTAGCTTTAGTTGCTTTAATGGCTTCTTTTTTTGGTGAAATGCCTGATAGTCAAGCCTTTACGAAGACTGATGTCGTCGTGGAAACAGATAGCACTAAGGTCTATTTTTGGACATGGGGCTTGGTCGAAAATCCAAATATGCGCGACTATTGCGATTTGGAAACTCAGAAAAAATACGGCTTTAGCTACAAAAGTAAAGGGCATTGTATGATGGATGATTTGCCGCGTTTGAAGCGTTATATGTCACATAATCAGGCAGTAGAAAAGGAACTCGAAGCGCGTCATGGTGCGGAGTGGCGTGATAAATATGATGCAGAAGTAGCGCAATGTCGTATTGACCAAGACACACAGTAGTTAATGATTGGAAATCGCGTGCGGTTTGATGTGAGATTTTTAAGTTTTATATAGGAGACCGAATAAGAAAAGTGATGGAATATAAATTCTTCATTACACGCTCTTGTTCGGTCTTTTTGTATTTAGAAGAATTGGTGTAATTTTGAGCAGAATATTCGAGACTCTTCGAATGTTGTTATCAAATAACCATTAACCGGTCTGTCCGTGAGGATTACATTTTAAATAAACAAAAAATATGAACCGCAATACGCTTTTTAATAGTTGCTTTTTACTTTTAGCTGCTTTTTTATTTATGGCAGCGACTTGCAGCAACCCAACCACGCCAAGTGCCACTAAACCAGATGCGCCCAGCACAGACTTCATAAAGGGGTGTATGGATATGTCTAAAAAAGACCCGAATAAGATTTGTACAACCGAATTTGAACCAGTTTGTGCTTGCGATGGACAGACGTATAGCAATGCTTGTGTGGCCGAAAAATCAGGTGTGGTGTATTACACTAAAGGTAAATGTGGCACTTGTATTGATGCGAAAAAAATCAACCCTAATCAACCTTGCACTAAAGAATTTCGCCCAGTTTGTGGTTGTAATGAAGTAACCTATAGCAATGCTTGTCTAGCTGAAATAGCAGGTGTGAAAACATGGAAACAAGGTAAATGTACGAAAGGAGGAGGAACGCCAGCAGGTTGTATTGACGAAAAAAAGATTAATGCTAAAAAGATTTGCACGAAAGAAAATAAGCCAGTTTGTGGTTGTGACGGTAAGACTTATGCTAATAAATGCGAAGCAAATAAAGCTGGTGTAACTGCCACAGCAGAAGGCAAATGTCATGAATGTCAAGATGCTTCCTTGATTTCTAATGCGTCTATTCCGCTCATTCATAAGCCAGTTTGTGGCTGTAATGGTAAGACCTATGGCAATCAATATGCTGCTAAAAATGCAGGAATTACCAAGTTTTCGGAAGGCCCTTGCAAGGATAATCCGGCGGGCAATACGGACTGTATCGACCCAAGTAAAGCAAAACCAGATATGGGGTGTCCAGAGATTTACAGACCAGTTTGTGCTTGTGATGGAAAGACATACAGCAATGCTTGTGAGGCAAAACGAGTGGGCGTAACTACTTGGAAACCAGGGAAGTGTGAATAGATTTTTTATAGTATTTCCTAGGGTTTCGTAAAGCGAAGCCCTAGAAAATACCATAAATTACTCATAAATATTGGCACTCAGATAGCGGTCGCCACGGTCGCAAACAATACTGACCACAAAAGCACCTTCCGGCAATTCAGGGGCTAATTTACCAACCGCCGCCATTGCTCCGCCGCTACTCATGCCCGCAAAAATACTTTCTTCTGAAGCCATTCGACGCATCATATCTTTTGCTTCTAATTGAGACACATCAATAATTCTATCCACTCGTTTTGGGTCAAATATCTTCGGTAAAAACTCCGGCGACCAACGACGAATGCCCGGAATACGCGACCCATCCGTCGGTTGAACACCTATAATTTGAATATCTGGATTTCGTTCTTTTAAAAAACGAGAAGTGCCCATAATCGTGCCTGTCGTTCCCATTGCTGAGACAAAATGCGTAATTCTACCCTTGGTAGCCTTCCATATTTCGGGACCAGTGGTGCGATAATGCGCTTTCCAATTATCATCATTCGCAAACTGATTGAGCGACAAATAACCACCGCCTGCGACCATTTCATCCACCAATTTTCGACTACCTTCTATCGTGATTTCGCTGGGCGTTAAAATCACTTTCGCCCCATAAGCCTTCATCGTGCGCACGCGTTCTATCGTTGCACTTTCGGGCATCACCAGAGTAATCGGTACATCAAATTGCGCGGCAATCATCGCCAACGCAATGCCTGTATTTCCGCTAGTAGCTTCAATTAATTCCATGCCATATTTCAAATCACCTCTATCCAATGCCCCACTAATCATGCTAAATGCCGCACGGTCTTTGACACTACCACCGGGGTTTTGTCCTTCCAATTTACTGAATATTTGTACGCCTTTTTGTTGTACAATTTTGTTAATTTCGACTAAAGGCGTTGCGCCCACTAAAGTTAATAAAGACATCGTATAATGATTGAATGATTGATTGTGAGAATAATTGATTGGGTTGCAAGTGATTGATTATCAAGCTATTATCTAAAAATTTAGCTCCGCCTAAAACCGTCCACCGTCCACCGAAGCAGCCGTCTGTCCACCGTCTTAACCGTCCACTGTCTGACGTTGTTTGCCTTGATAATAGACCCGCGAATAAGGTTCGACACTTTTCGTAATCCAGACATTACCGCCAATAATACTATCGTGTCCGATAATGGTATTGCCGCCTAGAATAGTCGCATTCGCATAGATAACCGCACGGTCTTCGATAGTCGGATGACGCTTCGTTTGCGCCATGGTTTTTTCCACACTTAAAGCCCCCAAAGTCACGCCCTGATAAAGTTTTACATCCTTGCCAATACGCACCGTTTCGCCGATGACAATACCCGTTCCGTGGTCAATACAAAAGCGTTCACCAATCGTTGCGCCGGGGTGTATTTCTATACCTGTTTGCCCATGCGCATATTCCGACAACATACGCGGCATCAAAGGCACTTCCTGCACCCAAAACTGATGCGCAATCCGATAAATTGCTATCGCCATAAAGCCCGGATACGTGCGTATCACCTCCGTTAGCGTAGTCGCAGCAGGGTCGCCAGCAAGGATAGCGGTCGCATCTTTTAGTAAAGCTTCGCGAATGTTCGGCAACTGTGCAAAGAAGTCGCTTTCCACCCGTTCGGGACGATGCGGCAAGTCTTGCAATTGACTTAATAATTCATTCAATTCTAAACGCAACTGCTGATAATGATTAGTAAAAGCCCGATATTTCTTGAATTTCTGGTCAGATAATTCCGGAAATAAGAACTGCAATAAACCATTCAATACCTTACAAACCGCTTCCGGTGCTGGTATTTCCCGCGCATGTACGTGCGCTTGAAAGAGTTGTTTTAAGAATTGTTCCTCCATGTTTGTGCTAATTGTTGGTGGATGGTCGGATGATTAAATAAGGCATCCCTAGCTGTCTGTTATATTACAATCAATTCTTATGCCTTATTTTTAGAAAGGAGGATTTTATGGGGATAATAACAGTTATTGGTAAATTTATACAGAGGTGGTGTTAGCAATAAAAAAGGCAAGCAGACTTTAATAAAAAAAACGATACTTTTTGTGCCTTTTTTTTGATAACATCACTCGGGTTTTAGAATTAAAACAAGACCTTAAAAAAAGCACCGTTCGAGTGATGTTATCAAAAAAAGGGGGATTAAAGTTAGTGTTTTTTGCCATCAGTTTGCCGCCCCCTTTTTATTGCTAACACCACCGAACTATTAAATTCGATACAGAGGTGGTGTTAGCAATAAAAAAGGCAAGCAGACTTTAATAAAAAAAACGATACTTTTTGTGCCTTTTTTTTGATAACATCACTCGGGTTTTAGAATTAAAACAAGACCTTAAAAAAAGCACCGTTCGAGTGATGTTATCAAAAAAAGGGGGATTAAAGTTAGTGTTTTTTGCCATCAGTTTGCCGCCCCCTTTTTATTGCTAACACCACCGAACTATTAAATTCGATACAGAGGTGGTGTTAGCAATAAAAAAGGCAAGCAGACTTTAATAAAAAAAACGATACTTTTTGTGCCTTTTTTTGATAACATCACTCGGGTTTTAGAATTAAGACAAGACCTTAAAAAAGCACCGTTCGAGTGATGTTATCAAAAAAAGGGGGATTAAAGTTAGTGTTTTTGCCATCAGTTTGCCGCCCCCTTTTTATTGCTAACACCACCGAACTATTAAAAATCATGTTCATCATCATCTTTCTTTTTAACACGCTCATGATATTCCAAAAAGGCAGTTAAACCATCAAACAAGTCCAACACAAAATCACGCTTAATAAAAGTTGCTTGATTGTCTAAATAAATGCGGTAAGAACTGTGTTCATAATCTATATATTCTTTCACAAAGCCATGATGAATACCATTTCGATGCGTATAAGCAATGGCATATTGAAAATAATCTACTTGCTCTATTAATATTCGTTTGAAAGGTAGAGAAAATAATTTTCCGCCTGTTCCGTATGCTCGGTTGATTGCTTTTGCATACGTTCCAAAAAATACTTGAAAGCGACTAATGATAAATAATTCCGCGTTTTTATGTGCTGTAAATATATCTTCATCGTCTTTTATTTTCTTTGGAAATAGTTGTTGTAAGACTTCTAATGTCTTAATCTGTAGTATAAGATGAAAATGATTAGGCATCAAGCAATAAGCATAAATATCGGCAATAGGAACAATGTATTTTTCTAATTTCTCTAAAAAGAAAGGATAATTTTTTGGCTCTATAAATATATTTACCCCATCATTTCCCTGATTAAATAGATGATAAGCACAACCACAATGTAGTGGTTCTTGATTAGTGGCACTCATAGTCTTATTTTGGTGTGTAGTTTACTGAAATTAAATCCAAATGTAGAATAATATTTTGTAATTAACGAATATAGGTGGTGTTAGTAATAAAAAAGGCAAGCAGACTTTAATAAAAAAAACGATACTTTTTGTACCTTTTTTTTGATAACATCACTCGGGTTTTAGAATTAAGACAAGACTTTTATAAAAAGCACCGTTCGAGTGATGTTATCAAAAAAAGGGGGGATTAAAGTTAGTGTTTTTGCCACCAGTTTACCGCCCCCTTTTTATTGCTAACACCACCGAACTTATATGACACATTTCCAAAAATCTCCCTACCTTCACCCCATATTTAACAAAAACAGAAATAATGAAAACCAGTCTCACACTCCTCTTTCTCACCATTACGCTCGCGATAAACGCACAACTCACCCAACCACCCTTCACACCCGCCACCGAGCGATTAGCTGCCTACGAAGCGCGTAAAGCTTTGCAAGCACAATCTTTAGTCAATAATGTACCTTTTAAAAACATTGGGCCAACGGTCTTTGGCGGACGTGTGGTCGATATTGCGGTCAATCCTGACAATCCAATCGAGTTTTACGTCGCTTATGCCTCGGGCGGACTATGGAAAACGGAAAATAACGGCACTTCTTTCGAGCCATTATTTGATGACCAAGCGGTGATGACGACGGGCGCAGTTGCCGTCGATTGGGCGACGAATACCGTGTGGTTAGCGACGGGAGAAGTGAATTCCAGTCGCTCGTCTTATGCGGGGGTGGGGGTGTATAAAAGCATGGATGGCGGCAAGACTTGGGCGTATAAAGGCTTGGGCGAAAGCCATCATGTTGGGCGTATTGTCCTGCATCCGACAGACCCAAATACGCTTTGGGTGGCCGTATTGGGGCATTTATATTCGCCAAATAAAGAACGTGGCGTGTATAAAACCGTGGATGGTGGTGAGACTTGGCAACGAACTTTATATGTGAATGATAATGCTGGCGCAATAGACTTGGTGATGGACCCAATGGACGTAAATATCCTTTATGCAGCCACTTGGGAACGCACGCGTCGCGCTTGGAACTTCGAGGAAAGTGGCGCGGGTAGCGGCATTCATCGCTCAACGGATGGCGGTATGACGTGGACTTTATTGAACGACAAAAACAGCGGCTTCCCGAGTGGAAAAGGTGTGGGGCGTATTGGTCTCGCTATGTCTAATAAAGATGGAAAGTCGATTGTATATGCGGTGGTCGATAATTATTTTAGAAGAGAAAAAGAAGACGAAAAGGAAGACAGAACGGTGCTGACAAAGGAACGGATTAGAGAATTAGATGTTAAATCATTCTTAGCTTTAGCCGACAAACAACTCGCTGATTTCTTAGAAACCAATGGCTTTCCTGAAAAATATACCGCTAAAAGCGTCAAAGAAATGGTCAAATCTGGAAAGATTGAACCCATACAATTAAAGGAATATTTGGAAGATGCGAACAGTTTGTTATTTGATACGCCAGTGATTGGTGCGGAGGTCTATATGTCCGAAAGCAATGGCGAAAAATGGACACGCACCCACGACGAACCTTTGGATAATGTTTTCTATTCCTACGGCTATTACTTTGCGCAAATCCGCGCTTCTTTTAGCAATCCTGACCATTTATACATCATGGGCGTACCCGTTTTGCGCTCGAAAGATGGTGGTAAAACGTGGGCTTCTATTAATGGCGCAAATGTTCATGTAGATCATCACGCGCTTTGGACGGATGGCAATCATTTGATTTTAGGCAATGATGGCGGCATCAATATTAGCTATGATGATGGCGATAATTGGATAAAATGCAACACGCCTGCCGTCGGTCAATTCTACTATATTGCCGTCGATAATGCCAAGCCTTATAATGTCTATGGCGGCTTGCAAGACAATGGCGTTTGGATGGGTTCGCATAACTATAAAGCGAGTAATTATTGGCACAATTCGGGGCAATATCCCTACAAAAGCATCATGGGCGGTGATGGCATGCAAATCGCGATAGATAGCCGCGATAATGCCACGGTTTACACAGGTTATCAGTTCGGAAATTACTTCCGCTTGAATACCAAAACGGAAGCACAAACGTACATTACGCCGAAGCACGAATTGGGCGAACGCCCGCTACGTTGGAACTGGCAAGCGCCCATACATTTGAGCAAACACAATGAGGATATTCTCTATATGGGTTCTAATAAAGTGCATCGTTCCTTCAATCAGGGCGACGATTTTGAGATCATTAGCGATGACCTCACCACGGGCGGCAAAAAGGGCGATGTGGCCTTCTCGACACTCACGGCATTGCATGAAAGTGACCTCAAATTTGGCTTACTTTACGCAGGCACTGACGACGGTTTGGTACACGTCACCAAAGATGGCGGCAATACGTGGACGAACATTTCCGTCGGCTTGCCAGAAGATATGTGGGTGACGCGCATACAGGCTTCTGCGCACGATTTGGCGACGGTTTATGTGTCTTTAAATGGCTACCGTTGGGACAATCAAAACGACATGATTTATGCCAGCACCAACTATGGACAGACATGGAAAAAAATCGGACAAAGCCTACCAAACGAAGCCGTAAATGTCATCAAAGAAGACCCGAAAAACGCTAATTTACTCTACGTCGGCACCGACCACGGATTGTATATTTCTTTAGATAAAGGCACGACTTTTATGCCGATGGGCGGCGGTTTACCCGCGGTTTCGGTGCATGATGTGGTGGTTCATCCGCGTGAAAATGACTTGCTGGTTGGTACACACGGCCGCTCTATTTATTTGGCGGATATTGCGCATGTACAAGCCCTTACGCCGGAGATTTTAGCCAGTTCGCTACATCTTTTTGACTTGGATAAAGTGCGCTATAATAGCCGTTGGGGCAGCGCGTGGAGTAAGTGGCTAGAGCCGCGTGTGCCGGAAGTTGCTGTGCCTGTTTTCATAAATAAAGAAGGTAAATATACGCTAACTATTCGCACCAAAAGCGGTATTGTCTTGCAGCAAACGGCGCATATTCTCAAAAAGGGACTAAACTACCCAACGACTGATTTGGCATTCAATGAACAAAAAAAGAAGTCCTACGAAAAATGGCTCAATGAGCAGAAAGGTACAGATGCACCAACGATAAAACTAGAAGAAGCAAAGAATGGCTTATGGTATTTGCGACCGGGAACTTATGAAGTGGTCGTTGCCTTTGGGCGTGCGGAGGAAGTGGTGAAGGAGTTGGTGATGGAGTAAGTTTTTTCTAGTTCATCGCTTGCCCTGCTTACAAGCAATGAATTTTTAACACAAAGTGAACACCTTTTTGTATCTTAGCACCATAATAAAGAGAAAATGAAACAAAAAAAGCACGTTCGATTTGATTGGGCAATAAAAAGGCTGCTTCGCCAAAAGGCAAACTTCAATATATTAGAAGGATTTTTGAGTGAATTGCTCAAAGACGATATTTCTATTTTGGAAATTATTGACACCGAAAGTAATCAAGAAACAGAAACAGATAAATATAATCGAGTAGATATATTAGTGAAGAATAAGAAGGGTGAAATTATTATCATCGAAATTCAAAATAGCTATGCGATTGACTATTTCTTGAGGATTTTATTTGGCATTTCTAAAGCAATAACAGAACATATTAATGTCGGGGAAGATTGGACAAAGGTGAAGAAAGTGATTTCCATTAATATTGTTTATTTCGATTTGGGAAGAGGGGAAGACTATATTTATAAAGGCGAAACGAAATTTTTTGGTATTCATCATCAAGACGAATTACAGTTGTCTAGTGCTCAAAAAAAGCTCTTCAAAAAAGAAAAAGTAAAAGATTTATATCCAGAGATGTATCTCATTAAGGTCAATAATTTTGATGATACTGCCCGAGATACATTGGATGAATGGATTTATTTTTTGAAGAATAGTGAAATAAAGAAATCCTTTACTGCAAAGGGTTTAGAAGAAGCAAAAGAGGTACTAAAAGTGGCAAATATGGAGGATAAAGAAAGACGGGAATATCAGCGTTTTGGCGAAGTGCTTTCCGATAGAGCTAGTCAGGCCTTGAGTATCAAAATAGAAATTGAAATGGCGGTGGAGAAAGAGCGCAAGGCTAAAAAGATAGCAATAGAAAAAGAACGAAAAGCGACAGAAGTAGCAATAGAAAAAGAACGAAAAGCTAGAGAAGTAGCAATAGAAAAAGAACGAAAAGCGACAGAAGTAGCAATAGAAAAAGAACGAAAAGCGACAGAAACAGCAATAGAAAAAGAACGAAAAAAAGCAATAACAGCGATGATTAACAACACCAATTTATCAGATGAAGCGATAGCAAATGCGCTATCGGTAAAGGTGGCGATAGTAAAGTCAATACGAGAAAAAATGAAGTAGCATAACTATATTTCAACAACATGAAAGCACTCCTCACCATTTTCGCACTAGCTATGACGATAAATGCCAATGCACAAGCAGACAGCACTGCTTTGCCCTACCACCAAATTCCAGACTATCCGGCAGACTATACGGCGGGTAATATCTTGTCGCGTATGATAGACGGTTTGGGCTATCGTTACTATTGGGCGAGTAAGGATTTGACAGAAGAAAATCTGCAATATACGCCCCCAAATGACGGCAAAAGCACCCTCGAAACCTTGGAACACATCTGCGCTTTATCAAATGCTATTCTAAAAACTTCGGAAAATCAACCGAGTGTGCGTCCTTTGGATTTATCGGCATTAACTTATGCCGAAATGCGGGCGCAAACCTTACGCAATCTCTACGCGGCTAGTCAAAATTATCTAGGAAAAACAGCAGAGGAAGTAGCGAAACTAAAAGTGATGTTTCAACGCGGAGAACGCACGAGTAGCTTCGACTTTTGGCACGAAATAAATGGACCAATTACCGATGCGATTTATCATACAGGGCAAATCGTTTCTTTTCGTCGCACCTCGGGCAATCCGATGCAGTTGGGCGTGAATGTGTTTATGGGAAAGACGAAGGAGTAACTGTCCCATCCTGTAAGGAACCAAAAAGCGAAGGCAGCCCCTAAGGACCGCCTTCCACCAAATAAATAACTTCTATCTTTCCCTTACAGGGTGACAAAAAATGAATTCATTTTGTCATCGTGTAAAGAATTAATCAACAGCAATTACCTTTCCGTCTTTCACGAATTGCATCGTGCCCGTCGGAATTTTAAATTTATTGCCATCTAAAATATAATAGACTTCAGCAGCGTAGTTTTTGCCTGCTTTAACCTCCGTGTTGAGGTAATCTAGCATCACCATATTGCCATTGAATTTAACTTTTACACCACTTTCGTGCATCTTACCCGGAAACTTCGGATTGCCTTCATTAAAAGGTAATATACGGTCAGTATCGAGGTCTCGGATTAGTATCACGAAATTTTCATCCATAATAGGCTTATTGCCGTTTTCGTGCTGGATGTGGAAATAAAGGGTCGTATAGCGCCACTTTTTGTTCTTCTTTATCTTCCGCAAATTGCCCGTTGATTTCTGCTCGCGTACTTGCACTTTTTTGTAAATAATTTTCGTATTATCCACAATATCACGCGCTTTTTCCATCTTTTGTAAACGGATTTTCTCGGCATCAGATACTTTCTTTTTATCTGCGCTAATGCGTTGATTTTCAATGATTTCGCCGCTCATTCCCTCTATCTTTCCGATGAGTGCGAGCTTCTCTTTTTCTAGTTGTTTAATCTTCCAAGAGTAGTCTTTATCACTACGCGCATACTTCGTAATTTTCTTTTCTAAGTCCTTGATTTTCCGCTCTCTACGCTTGATTTTTCCCTCCAAACTACGATTACGTTCTTTGTAAACGCGCAGGTCTTTTTTCAATACATCGATGCGGTCATGTAAGGTGGCAATACTATCTTTCAAGCCTGCCACTTCTGTTTCTAAGATGTCAATTTGCTCATCTTTAATTTCGCCTTGTTCCGTCAGGACGGCGATGGTTTTTTGCTTTTTAACGTTCTCGCTTTCTAATCTTGTACTCTTGTTGTAGTAACCAAAAGAGGCGGCCGTCAATGCAGCAATTAAAATGGAAATCGCAACAATTGGTGCGGTTCTATTCATGGTCATGGTAAAATGTGTGTGTTAGTTAAAAAAAGTGTTTCAAAAGCTTCGGATAAAGTAATTAGATTTTAGTATATATATTGACTAAATATATTTTTGATTGAAAATCAATCTTATAAATACAAATATTATTCCAATTTATAATACGTTTTTTAGAAAATTAGTTTCGATACCAAGAAGAATTATGTTTTTTTGTGAAAAATTGCTTGTTTTGTCATTCAATCAGTTCGTTATTTAGTTCTTTTCACTAATCATTATATAATGAAAATTATAAGCACGGCACAAACACAAGAATTAGACGCGCAAACCATCAAAAATGAGCCCATTAGCTCCATTGAATTGATGGAACGCGCTAGTCTTGCTTTCACCAATTGGTTTATTAAAAAGTACCCAGATGCTGAAGCAAATCCGGTCTATATTTTCTGTGGTATCGGCAATAATGGAGGAGATGGGATGGCAATCGGTCGGCAATTATTCCAACGTTTTTATAATGTGCGTGTATTTGCTTGTAAGATTAGCGACCATCTTACGCGTGATTTTCGATTGAATTATGCGCGCTTACGCAAAATACGTGGCGTAAAGCTTGAAAATATTGAATTAGGTGATGAATTTCCTGATATACCAGAAAATGCTTTGGTGATAGATGCCATTTTTGGGTCGGGCTTAAATCGAGAAGTAGAGGATTATTGGGGAACTTTTTTAGAACATATTTCTACTTTGGGAGAAACACGTTTTGCAGTTGATATTCCATCTGGTTTATTTGCAGATAAACATAGTATTGGTGCGACTTTTCGAGCAGATTATACGGTGAGTTTTGAGTTGCCAAAGTTAGCGTTTTTATTAGCCGAAAATCAAAATGAAATAGGAGAGTGGTCTGTTGAACCGATTGGTTTAGATGCTATTTCGCTAGCAAAAATAGAAACGCCTTATCACTATTTGAATGCCGACTTTGTTCGTCCGATATTGCATCAGCGCAGCAAATATTCGCATAAAGGCACTTTCGGGCATGTCTTGATGGTCGCAGGGGCTTATGGCAAGGTAGGCGCTGCAATATTGGCAGCTCGTGCGAGTTTGCGGGCAGGTGCAGGTTTGGTTACGCTTCATGCTCCTAAATGTGCTTACGAAATTGCCCAAATCAGTTTCCCTGAAGCGATGGTTTCCGTGGATGACCACCAATTTGTCGTTACATCACTTCCTGATTTGAGTAAATATGCAGCAATAGGCGTAGGCCCCGGCTTAGGCACGAATGCCTTAACCGTCAAGGCTTTAGAACAACTGATTGACGATGCGTCTGACCCATTGGTTTTAGATGCGGATGCTTTGAATATCATTTCTAAAAATAAAAGACTACTCAAGTTACTACCGAAAAATAGTATTCTCACGCCACATCCAAAAGAATTTGAGCGACTATTCGGTAAAACGGCTAATCATTTTGAACGCCTTGACCGACAACGAGAAAAGGCGCAACAATTTAATATTTATATTATCCTGAAAGGCGCACATACGAGTATTGCAACTCCGGCTGGCGAAGTTTATTTCAACTCGACGGGCAACCCCGGTATGGCAACAGGCGGCAGTGGCGATGTATTGACTGGACTATTGGCGGGCTTATTAGCGCAGGAGTATAATCCTTTGGAAGCCAGCTTGTTAGGTGTATATTTGCATGGTTTGGCGGGCGATATTGCTGCGGAACAATTGCAACAAGAAGCCCTACTGGCGAGTGATATGATAGGCTGTATTGGGCGGGCGTTTCGTACTTTGCGTAATGATTGAAATAGTATGAAATTGCCGACTAGATAGGATTGGAACGCGGATTGGACGGATGAGACGGATTTGAGTAGGTCGGGCGCGTTTTTATTTAACAAACACTAAAAACGTGCCTGACCTACTCAAATCTGTCTCATTGACCTAAATCTATGCCTGCCCATCGAGGACAAAACCACCTCTAATCAGCATTTCTAATTCTTTATCAATTTAAGCACCCGTTCCTCACCATTTATCGTTTGCTTAATAAAATAAACACCCTTCGTCCAGCCTTTTATATCAATCGTATAGCGTTCCGAAAAGACTTTAGCAAGCAATTCTTTTTCATAGATAATTTGCCCTAAAGCATTATAAACCTGTACATTAAAATCTGTTGTAACTAAGGCTTGATATTCAAAAGAAAGCTCGTCGCCTGCTGGATTAGGAAAGGCAGAAAACTGGGTACTATAATTAATGGCTGGCACTTCAATATCAGTACTATCATCCGACTGGAATATCGGCGTCAATACTTGGTCTGTGTCGCTTTGGAATTGAATGACAGGATTAGTTTCGCCTGTTTCTTCCCAACGCACGAAATGATAGCCAGGCTTAGGAATGGCTTTAATTTGCATCGAAACATTCTGAAAATACCGAGCCGTATAGCCATAAGGAATAGCCATTTCATTTTGGTGAAAAACGACATCGCCATTGGTATTGGCAGTATAATTCATTGACAAATAATAGGTGCCATCATAGTCGAACTTATTCTGAAAATGCGCCAAATGATAGTTTAGGCGTTGAATGAAAAAGGATTTAAAAGTCGATAGATGGACTTGCCAAGCACCGAGGCTTCCGCCGGCGGGATTAGCTTCCCAAAGCACCCAATCTAAGGGAGGATTATTAAACTCATTAAAGAAAGCAGGCATTTCAGAGGCAATATTATCCGCTAAGCTATCAATGATAAAAGTAGTGCGCGTTTGGTTGAAAATAGTTTGCGCCATGGTACAACCCCGCTGCGAAAACTCTTGTTCGAAGCCTTCGTTTTCTAATAATTTGCGAAGGAAAAGCGTACTGGTAGCGCCATTGGGCCATGCTTCGCCATTAGCATTGGTGGCATGAGCAAGCGCATCATAAGTATAGTCAGAAGGCGACCATTGTGCATAATTGGTGCTAATATCCACATCATAAAATAACCAACGCCACTTACCACTTACTTCGCGTCGGTCGCGCCACACAGCGAGGTTATTGCCCGGCCAATCGTAGTTAGCAATATAGATTTGTGCCAATTGATAATTCATAAATTCATTCACATCGATGCGCTGCTCCACGGTAGTCATAAATACCGGATTTTGCATGTTGTGTGTGTTGATATAATCGGTCAAATCATTCCAATCTTCTATATCTCCTTCTTTAATATCTGCATCATAAAAAGGGTTTTTAATTAAATCCAGACTATCTTTATCTACGCTATGATGCGAAGCGAGGTAGTGTCTATTCTGAAATTCACGCATGCCATAACAACCGAAATACGCGCCATTAATGTAAACCACCGTCGGCTGATAAGCCATCAAATCAATATCAACTTGCTGATGCAGCATGGTATTTATCGCGCCATCTCTAATCATGGTGAGTGGGTAATCATTGCCGCTATTGCGCAATTTAAAACGCTTAAACTCATCAATATCTAAAGCTTCGAAAAGCGGATAATTCACCTTATCATCGCCATATTCGTTTTCTTTTAGAAAAATATTAAAACTCTTCATCGCAAAACCACGCGAACAAGCGCCACCGATTTTGATGCCCGCTTTGACGCGAAATTCATGCATACCTTCCGCCGAAAAATAATCTAAAGCTACGGGACGTTCCCAGTCTTGGTTCCAGTTTTTTGGTTCGCCCGAACAAAAGCCCGCTACACCATTTGTGCCTGCGACATACATACCTTCTTCGTTATCCCATAAATGAGCCGGATTAATACTCAAGTGAACTACTGGCAATTCGTGACTTGCATTTATCAAATAAAAAGCTTCTACAACTGCTGAACTGGCAAAAGTAGGCTTAAATGCGGCTGCTTTGACAGTCATCGTTTGCCCAAAAACAACAGCCTGCGTATAGACATTGGAACTACTATTGGGCGTCGTTCCATCCACGGTGTAACGTATTATTGCATCAGGGTCGCTACAAGTCATCGTCAAATTAGTGCCCGTCGGATAGACACCACCTGCTAGCGATAATTCTACATTGGCATTGAGGTATAAACCCTTGTCATTGTTGGATTGTTGGGGACTGTATTCTCCGAAAAAGACCCAAGGTTCATTGCCATCTGTTTGGCGACCGTAGCTAATATTTTCGGGTGTTTCAGGGAAGGTTACTTCATCTAAAGTCACCAAAGTACCGTTTTGTTCTTGACTAATGAAAACACTTTCGCCGGCACTAGTTAATTGAAAAGGAAGGTGTAAATTGCCTTGTTCGGGCGCATCATCTAGCCACAGTTGTAAGAAGCCTTCGGCAGGAATAACGACGGCTTCTGGCAGTTGCCATTTCATCAAATCGGTCGCATCATCGGAGATATAAAGACCGGAAGCGAGTACCGCGAAGGGATTTGCATTGTAGAGTTCTAACCAATCATCTGTTTCGCCATATTCATCACTTACAACGGAATTAGCAGGCATTAATTCATTGATATATACATTCTCCAAATCGCCGCCAACTGCGGTGGTGCTGGTTTCAATGACCAATTGTGCAGCAAAAGCAGGATTGCTTTCATAAGCCGAGGCAATCCGCGTCCCAAAACCTTGAATAATGAAATTCAATGCATTTCCATGTTCCCAATTTGCTTGATTTAGCACCATGCTGATAATAGCCGTCAAATCAGGTGTACGTTGCGTTTCCGTCTGTGCGCCCACTACTGTCCAGGCATCAGGTGCCCAATTAACCAGCTGTGTCGTAGAGCGATTAGTGACATCAAACATCGCATCGGTAAAAGGCTGGGCATCGCCATTATTTTCTGCATAAATTTGCAGATTACAAAGCTCGCTACTCACCTCATCCACCTGAAATTGAATATAAGCGGCATCTATCGTCGTTGCGTCGGTGAGTTGTACATTTGCGAAGCGTAAGCCTATAGCCTGACCCACAGCGGCGTCAATGTCATAAGTCATTTCAATATCGGTCGAATTGATATACATCGAGCCATCGGCTTGTTGTTCTACATCATCCGAACCGGTCGAGATTGGGATAATCAACTGCTCGACGATGGTGGTGTCTTGCGCGCTTATCGGTGTGATAAACGAACAAATAAAGTAGCAAAAAATAGTAAATAGGGTGGTTAACTTCATGGTCTGTATTGTTGCACTTACTGATGTATTTAGAAATTGGGAAATTGGGAATTAAAGAATGCCGATTAAGCAAAGGCTTAAAACCGAAAGGTATCGTTTTTTTTTAGAAAGTATGGAAGATAGTAAGTGTATAAGTCACACTCTTGGCAGAAAATGTTATTTATTTTGTATATTTGCTGAGAATAAGAACTATGAGAAAAGTAGATTACTTAATAGTAGGGCAAGGAATAGCGGGAACGATGATGGCTTTTTTTGCAAAGAAAGCAGGGAAAGAAATAGTAGTAATAGACCATTCTAGGCCACATTCAGCATCAAAGATAGCGGCGGGTTTAATCAATCCAATCACCGGACGAAAGTTTGTAAAAAGTTGGAAAATAGATGAACTATTACCCTTTGCTATTCAAACTTATCAGGAACTTTCGGAACTGTTAGGTGAGCCTTTTTTCCAACAAAAAAATATACTGAGGTCATTTATTGACGCTAAAGATGAAGCCAATTGGCAGCTTCGGGCAAATGTACTTGATTTTTCCAAATATATAAAAGACGAACAAAGTTTGGATGGCTACACCGATATTATTCATCCGGCTTATGGTTATGGAGAAGTCAAAAGTGGCGGTCAAGTAGCAGTAAAACGGCTACTTTATTTGTATAAAGCCTATTTGATGAGCGAGCATAATTATCGCGAAGAAGTCTTTGATGCTGAAAAAATGGAGATGAGAAAGACGAAAGTCATTTATGATAATATAGAAGCGAAGCGCATCATCTTTTGCGAAGGAATTGGCGTGCAACAAAATCGATTTTTTAACTATCTACCTGTGCAGGGAAATAAAGGCGAAGTGCTTATCATTCGTATTCTCAATGCGAATATCCAAAAGATTATCAAGCAAAGCGTTTTCATTATTCCGATGGGCGAAGATTTGTTTTGGGTCGGTTCGACTTATTTCAATGAATACGAAGATGCCGAACCTTCCGCCGAAGGTAAAAGCAACTTATTGAGACGATTAAATCGCGCTTTGAAAGTTCCTTTTGAAGTGATGGAACACAAAGCTGCTATTCGCCCGACCGTGCCCGATAGAGATAGAAGACCTTTAATTGGTGTGCATACGGAGTTTGATAGATTGGCTATTTTCAATGGCGTAGGAACAAAAGGCGCGTCCGTTGCACCTTATTGGGCAAGCCGATTTGTAGACTGCTTGGAAAAGGAGGAGGAAATTGATGATATGGTGAATATTAAACGATATAAGAAACGATATAAAGCCTGAAAAGTGTAACAAAAGTCTAATAAATCATTAACTTTGCCTAAGTAGGCAGTCCAGTTAATAGGGTCGGGTTGGCGCGGATTATTTTCCGCCTATTTCCTCCAAAAAATAAGTCCGTAGCTACGGCTATGCACTGATTTTTTAAAGAAAATATACGAAAAAATCTTGTCCTCAAATTTTCCGAAATAATTAACGTGTACTACTTAAAAATTATTCCGTAGCTCGGCTATGCCAGAATTTTTAAAAAAAAAGCAGACAAAAAATCCGCTCACGCGAACCCGACACTATATAACTTGACTGACTTTTAGGAACGTTAGATAAGTGCGCGACAGTATTTAAATCAAAGTTGCGACGAAAAAAATGTCAAAGAATTAAAAATAGATGATGCAAACAAAACACACCTTTCTTATAGTAGGGCTATTTTTATTAGCTATCAATAGAGTGTCAGCACAAGAGCTAGTAGAACAAACGCTGCTACACGATGGCGAAACGAGGGAATATAGCGTTTACATTCCTGCGAATTATGACGGCGATATTGCGATGCCATTATTGTTTAATTTTCATGGTGGCAATGGAGATATTACCTCTCATATTGCACTTTCAGATATGCGACCTATTGCCGATACGGCTGGATTTATCATCGTCTATCCGCAAGCATTGCCCGACCCCAATGCTAATAATGCCACGCTTTGGACACATAAAGAACCAACTACGGTGGATGATATTTACTTTGTGGAAGCTATGATTGATGTTCTTGCTGAGGAGTATATGATTGACGAAAGCAGAGTATATGCTTGTGGCTATTCTAATGGTGGCGAGTTTACTTTTGAATTGGCTTGCCGATTGAGCGAGCGTATTGCGGCAGTGGGTGTGGTCGCAAGGTCAATGTATATTAACACTTACGATATTTGCGCCCCTTCGCATCCTACGGCGGTGCTTACTATTCACGGCACTAATGACGACTATGAAGGCATTACTTGGGATGGCACGGTATATTATGTGTCTCTAGATGAAGTGAATAGCTATTGGAGTAACTATAATAATACGGACACGAGCCCGACGGTGACGGCATTGCCCAATACCAACACCAATGACGGCAGTACGGTCGAACATCATGCTTGGAATAATGGCGACGGCTGTGTATCCGTCGAGCATTTTAAAGTGCTAAATGGCGGACACGACTGGCCCGGCACTTTCGGCAATATGGACATTGATTCAGATATAGAAATCTGGAATTTCGTCTCTAAATATAATCTTGATGGGCTAATTGACTGCGATGCGACTTCGGCAGAAGAAGCTATTCGCCAAGAAATTATGATTTACCCAAACCCTGTCAATAATCAGATTTTTATCGAAATGGACTTTGAAAATAGTCAAACTTATCAAGTCTATTCCACTACCGGACAATTGGTTTTAGTTGGTAAAATTGATGCGAATAATCAAAGCATTGACTTAACACCTCTACCTGCTGATGTCTATTTTTTGAATATTGGAAATAAGCCGATGAAGTTTGTTAAGATGAAGTAGTTTAAAGAGATTATGAAATTTGGAAATTCATGAAATCAGACCACACTTTACACTGACTACTAAGCCAAAATTATTCAAAAATAAACCCAATAATAGCGTGACTTATCGAAAAAAATAACGTCTTTATCTCTGAATAATGCATTGATAGCCAAAGAATTGTATATTTATCGTTCCTAAGTAGTCAGCCAAGTTAATTAGCAATTCTCGGTTTAAGCAGAAAAGTGGTGTTACCAGTCATTAATCTTAAAAAACGGGTATTCATTTACTGCCTACTTTATCGTAAAAAACTGGTAACACCACTCGACATTTACTTAAACCGAGAATCGCTGCAAGTTAATACTGTCGGGTTGGCGCGGATTATTTTCCGCCTGCTCTCGCTTAAAAATTATTCCGTAGCTCGGCTATGCAAGAATTTTTAAAAAAAAGCAGACGAAAAATCCGCTTACGCGAACCCGACACTATTAACTTGGCTGACTACGGAATGGTGCAAGAATAATTTACAACTATCAGAATCAATTAAAACTAAACTAAACAAAACATGGGATTATTAAATGACCTAAAAAAAGTATTCTTTGGCGCAGGCGCTGTCGCTAAATCCGCAGCCGAAAAAGCAGCAGAAGCTGCTAAAGAAGCTAGCGAAAGTCTTGCTGAAAACGCAGGCGAAATGTATGATGCCGCGAAAGACAAAGCCGCTGATTTAGCTGCGGAAGCAACTGAAAAAGCTGGCGATTTATATGATGTAGCGAAAGAAAAAGCTAGCGATGCAATAGATGCAAGTGCAGATATGGCAGCAAGTGCGAAAGACCGTGCAGGCGATTTGATGAACAGTGCGACCGAAACGACGGGCAATCTGTATGATGCTGCCAAAGCCAAAGCAGGTGATGTAGTAGATACTGGTGCTAATATAGCAGGAAGTGTGAAAGACCGTGCAGGCGATTTGATGAACAGTGCGACCGAAACGACGGGCAATCTGTATGATGCTGCCAAAGCCAAAGCAGGTGATGTAGTAGATACTGGTGCTAATATAGCAGGAAGTGTGAAAGACCGTGCAGGCGATTTGATGAACAGTGCGACCGAAACGACGGGCAATCTGTATGATGCTGCCAAAGCCAAAGCAGGTGATGTAGTAGATACTGGTGCTAATATAGCAGGAAGTGTGAAAGATGGCGCAAGCGGTTTAGCGAATAGTGCATCAGCAAAGGCAGGCAATGCGCTTAATGCAACAACGGCAGCAGCGGGTGCAATAGCGGCAGGAACAGTAGCGGCTGGAAGTAATATTGCAAGTAAAAGTGGTGATGTATTGAGTGGTGCGAAAAATATGGCGGCTAATGCAGCAGAAAATATTGGCGATGCGGCTTCTACTTATACTGACAAAGCAGCAGGCTTAGCGGAAAATGTAGGCGGTAAAGTTTTGGAAACCGGCGGCGCAGCAATGGACAAAGCAGCAGGCTTAGCAGAAAATGTAGGCGGTAAAGTTTTGGAAACAGGTGGCGCAGCAATGGACAAAGCAGCAGGCTTAGCAGAAAATGTAGGCGGTAAAGTTTTGGAAACAGGTGGCGCAGCAATGGACAAAGCAGCAGGCTTAGCAGAAAATGTAGGCGGTAAAGTTTTGGAAACAGGTGGCAATGTATTCAACAAAGCGGCTGGCTTAGCAGGTCTTGTTGGCGGCAAATTAGGCAACCTAATGGATGATGCACAAGCAGCAGCAGCGAATGTAGCAGGTGGCGCAGGTGATGTGGTTAGTCAGGCCAAAGATGCAGTAAGTGGCACAATGGATGGCACTATAAACCAAGCGAAAGATATGGCGGACAATGTGCAATCTAAAGTAGACTCTATGACTGGCTTTTCGACACAATCAAATAATGAAAAATTGAGCGAAACTTCTTTAGATAACCACGATAGCTTTTTTGATAAGGCTTCAAAATTCGCAGATGGTAATTACAGTGGAGAAGAACCAAAAGCAGAAGGCGAAATGACGATAATTGACAAAGCCGCTGATTTTGTTTCAGATAAAGGTAGTGGTTCACTTAAAGGTTTTAGCGACACAGATGGTGACGGTAATGACTTAGTGGATGATGCAATTGTAGAATAAGAAAAAGGGAAGCCCTGTTGTTCGTCGCCCGCCCGTTCTGTTTAGTAGAGCGAGGCGGGCGACGAGTTTTAGCCTCCGTTTAATAGCTCGTAGCCTCGTTTGCTCGGGCTTTTTTTTATGGTTTTTTTGACCATTTTTGCAATTCTATCGTCGCGCGGTGACCTCAAAGTCGAATGTCATCAAATAGTGGAAATGCCTTATTAAAGAACGATGAGTGTAATCCGGTTAATCCTGTCTAAATGACTTTTCGGAGTACACTCATCGTTACATAGTTGTTAGATATAGTAGCCGATACTTTTATTAATAATAATCAACACAATATGCCTAAATCAACCGATTATTCTCCTGCCGAAGAACGCTTAAATATCCAAACTCATGCCTTTGGATTTATTCTTTCTGCAATTGGATTAGCTTTGTTTTTGATGAAATCAATACCCAATGGTACACTTACACAGATTATCAGTGTGGCGGTATTTGGTTTGAGTTTGTGCATATTATATGCAGCTTCTACACTTTATCATTCGACTATAGACCCCATCAAACGTCGTCGCCGACGCATCTTAGACCATGCAGCTATTTACGTGTTGATAGCAGGCTCTTACACGCCTTTTACGCTAGTATCTATGGCAGATAGTGTAGGGATGGAGGTTTTTATTGCGATTTGGACAATGGCGGTGATTGGCGTGAGTTTAAAGCTCTTTTTTACCGGAAAATACGATAAATTATCGACTGTCATGTACGTACTGATGGGCTGGACAATAGTGGTAGCGATTAAACCTTTGCTCGCAAGTTTTCCGACGACGGGTTTGTATTGGCTATTTGCGGGCGGTATTGCATATACGCTTGGAGCGATATTATATAGCTTTGAAAAACTGCCATTCAATCATGCTATCTTTCATGTCTTTGTGCTGCTAGGGAGTTTTTGTCATTATTGGGCGGCGTATTGGTATGTGTTGGACTTACATTCTTAGGTCGCTTATTTTGGGCTTAGATTTTCTTTAAAATAAGGAATGAGCAAACGCAATTTGTGAACCGCAAAGCGAATGGGCTGCCCCTTGATACTATGACCACTAGGGCCATTGAGAGATGCAGGCAGGCTGATTTTAAAGAAAAAAATAAGACCAAAATAAACGACCCAAAAAATGTAAAATTATTTTTGAACTCCTTCTCAATTATTCATTCAACTATTGAACGCGTATACGCTGAAAAGGAATAATAATTTCCTGTTCACTAATACCATTCAACGCACGAATTCTATCTACAGAAGTATTGTATTTTTTAGCAATAGCGTAAAGTGTTTCCGTTTCTTGTACGGTGTGTACTTTCTTGCCAATTACGCTACTCGTTGCGCCTTTATCGGTCAGAATAGGTGCATCAATAGAGTCGTAGTCGTTATAAGAAGCAGGTGCTTCTACGCAGTTGCAATCAGTAGTACGTAAGCGTTGACCCGCACGAATAAGTTCGTAATCACGTAAGCCATTGATATAACGGAAACGCTCTGGTGTATAGCCAAACCGTTTTGCCAATTGCGCTACGGTTTCGCCATCTTTTACCACATAATATTGCTGACCATTTAGCCATAGCATATCTGTACGTTCTACTGCATTTTTCGCGCCGAAATTATCCGGTTGTGTCTGCGTATTATTTGCAGCGCCTGTATTGTTTTGACCTTGAAAACTACTTCCAGTCGAATGGGTGCTAGTATTGCTGTTATTATTATTTGGTAGATTATTATTCTGTACATAAGTACCTGTATTACCTGCATTTGCACTAATACGCAATTGTTGACAAGGGCTAATTAAGTTATTAGCCAAGCCATTCCACGCTTGCAATTCTGTCAAAGTCACTCCATAACGCTTGGAAATACGGTATAATGTCTCGCCTTTATTGACCACATGATAGCCGGCTGTTGGTGTAATGCCACAGTCGTTAGTTGGCGGATTGAAGGTATTGGCACTACTATTCGATGTACTGCCATTGCTAGTGCTGCCTGTATAAACATCACTATTATTGCCGCTTGAATAGTCAGTGTGATGCTGGCCATTATTGTAGGTTTCGGCATAAGTGGTCGTGCCATCTGGATTAATATGACCTACGTAAATGCCTCCGCCAGTATAACCACCGTTAGTATAGCCGCCGCTAGTACCACCGCTAGTACTGCCGCTAGAAGAGGTAGTACTGCCTCCTGTATAGACACTGCCATTGTTGCCATTGCGAGTAGTTACGATATCTGAATTAGATAGTCCGCCACAGTTTGTAATCATGATTTCACCGAAGCTAGTACCATTAATTTTATTCAATTTTAGTTCACTAGTGGCTTGATTGTCGCCGTATAAGCCAGTTTGATATTGAATAATGCCAAATTCAGGCACAAATTGAAAACGAGCTGCTTGCACCGACGAGTTACCAGGCGTTTGACGCATCGTAAATAGTTTAGTACAGTCAAATAAAGCATAGGTTTCCATAGAAATAATGCTACTTGATGCGGATGAGGATATGGTCGTACCGCTATTAACATATTCGGTATTGGCAACAAAATCAAAGTCGGCATTTTCATAATCTAAACGGCTGCCATTTTTGATATAATAAGCTGCTGAACTAGCAGCTACAATATTCTGACCATCTACGTCACGTCGTACAATGTAAACATTGGTCAAACCGCTATTGATACGACGTACCGTTTCTCGATTCCAACGATTTAAATCGTCGCAATTGTTGACGCGTTGGGTTGGGTTTTGGAAGGAACTCAAGGTTTCGCTACCGACATCCAAATAAACATATTGGTCGCCGCCTAGACGCACTCGATAAACCAAATAAGGTCGCGCACGGTCGTTTTCAATCACCAAATATTCCATTTGGTCAACGCAGGCATTATCGTAGTTAATGTAAATATCTTCTGCCCAGAGGTCGGTGCAGAAAAAAGTGAAGAGAGCAAAGAAAATAAATTTCCAATTTTTCATATTGACATCAATTTGATGGTGTAGTTTTGTTGAGCTTGGTGCTCTAAAAAATCTCAAATAGTTTCTCAAAAAAAGGACAAAATTAAAAGACAGTCCATTTCAGACAGCAAAAAGCGAAGTTTTTCGGACTTTTCAAAATATTTTGCTGACTATATCTTATATGTTGTTTTTTTGTAAATTGTTCACTGTCAATTAGTTAGCTAATTATTTGATAAGAAAATAGGCAACTATTTGAGCATTTATTTGTTATTAAATTGACTTTGAAAAAATGTGTAAAACATTGTTTTATAATGGGTTGGAGTGGAATTAGTTCGACTATTTGCTTGTCATTATTTCCCGATTTTAGAGCGATTAATAAGCGATTAACAAGCGATTAACAAGCGATTAACAAACATTGTAGCTTCATTAAACGTATATCTCTTTTAAAATAACGTGCTTTGCAGCGTAATTAGTTTACAAAAATAAACAGTTAACTACCTAACAACGCATACAACACTTATATTTGCGCGCAAAACAAAAAAGAATGGCGCGTCGAACGATGTTGTGGCAGTCTGCTCATTCATTTTCATTCAAATAATATATAGCATGATTACTCTTACTACACTCCTAATTATAATCACAATTGCGGCAACTGTCCTGACTGCTGCAATGGGCATTTTCACTGACCGTGTCAAGAATTATTTGATTACTTTTCTGCAAAATTTTTGTGGTTCGCTCTTTATTTTTTCAGGAGCAGTAAAAGCAATTGACCCATTGGGCACGGCTTACAAAATGGAGCAATATTTTGCTCAATTCGAATCAACGTTCTCGGAGACTTGGATGTCATTCATCGCGCCACTTTTTCCTTGGATGTCGAGTATGTCTGTTGGGTTTTCGGTATTTATGGTTGTTTTCGAAATCATTTTAGGCATTATGTTAATTCTTGGTTCGCGCCCAAAATTGACGGCTTGGTTGTTTTTCTTATTGGTACTGTTTTTTACAGCCTTGACGGGCTTTACTTATTTGACAGGCTATGTGCCAATGGGCGGCAATTTCTTTGATTTTGACGCTTGGGGACCCTATGAAGCCTCGCAAATGCTGGTAACGGACTGTGGTTGTTTTGGTGACTTTTTGAAACTAGAACCCTTTGTTTCCTTTATGAAAGATGTGTTTTTGATGATCCCTGCGATTATCTTTTTGTTTGCAAGTCGTAGTTTTCATCAGATTGGTACGGGCATGATGAGAGCGATTATTGTAGGCGTAAGTACGATTGCTTTATGGTTGTATTGCTTGAGTAATTACTCTTGGAATTTGCCGAGCACAGATTTCCGTCCTTTCCATGAAGGTGCTGATATTCGTAACGAAAAAATAGCGCAAGATGAAGCGATGGCAAATGTGAATATTACACATTATATTGCGACTAATAAAGCGAGTGGACAGTCTGTTAAAATTCCTTATGCGCAGTATTTAAAAGAGTTTCGAGATTATCCGAAAGCAGAATGGGACTTAGAACAAATAAAGGAAGAGCCAGCTATTCCATCGGATAAAATTAGTGAATTTGAGGTGATGGATGTCAATGGAAATGATATGACAGACGATATTTTGAACGAGAAGGGCTATAGTATTATGTTGGTGGCGATGAAAATCAAAGACACCAAAATGACGGAAGAATTTATCGTGAATGATACGACTTTTTTGGTAGATACTATTCGTTTGGTGGAGTTTCCAGATAGCATCATGACGGTACGAAAAGCGGATAAAGTGACCCCACGTACTGTAACGAAGACGAAGTATAAATTTGAAGATAAATACCTTGCTAAATACACCGACATCGTTAATCCAATTATGAACAAAGCGATGGAAGAAGGCGTAAAGGTATTTGCGGTAACGGCACCAAGTGATGCTGCTAAAATTGATGATTTCCGCCATGCGACGCAAAGTGCTTATCCGATGCATACGGCAGATGATATTTTATTGAAAACAATAATTCGCTCTAATCCCGGTATTGTTTTGATGAAAGACGGCAAAGTTTTACGTAAATGGCACGTGAACCACATGCCGACCTTTGCCGAAATAAAAGAAGCGATGTAAGTTTAATTAGGAATGGAAAATTAGAAATTAGGAATTGAAGGCTACGGATGCAATTCCTAATTTCTTTATTATACTGTCAGTAAAATAGGAGTGTGTTTGGCATTCCTAATTCCTAACTTGCCCATTGGAGGATTTCAATTTCTAATCAAAATGCACTTTATTATATACGACTTAGAAGCTACCTGTTGGGATGGCACGCCCCGCCAGAAAACACAGGAGATTATTGAAATTGGTGCAGTATTACTAAGTCCTTATGGCGAAGTGAAAGGCAGCTTTAATCGTTTTGTCCGGCCTATTCTTAATCCTAATCTTTCCTTTTTTTGTAAGAATTTAACCTCTATCGAACAACATAATGTGGATAGAGCGTCCACTTATCCAGCTGTTTTAGAAGCTTTTCAAGATTGGTGTGAAGTATTTTATGAAGATTGCATCTTTGCCTCTTGGGGCAATTTTGATAAGAAAATGCTGCTACAAGACTGTGAATTGCATGATATGGAGACCGATTGGCTTGAAACGCATATCAACTTGAAACGGCAATACATGGAGATAAAAAAATTGCGGCAGCCACGAGGTTTGAAAAAAGCTGTAGAAAAGGAAGGCTTTGAATTTACGGGCATTCCGCACCGGGCTATTTCTGATGCAGAAAATTTAGCAAAGCTATTTATCGCTCATATAGATGAATGGCGATATTAACTGGACTGACTACTTAGTATAAATAAAATAGGAATTAGAAATTGCCGAAACATTCCTAATTCCTATTTTATTTCTTCCGAAACGAATTCGGATTTACAACTTACCTCAATAATTATTCATTCAATTCTGTCATCGTCGCATTGTAACGCTCATACATATAGCGTGTCGGATTATAGCTCATCATCGTTGCATTTTCAGCTTGAATATAGTATTCAATAATGATTTCGCCCATTGTCGGCTCTATAACAGCTCCGAAAACACCATCGTTAGCTTCGCCGTCATTATGTTTACCATCATCATACATTTGTGCTGCTTGGAACTCTCCAAATTTGCTTAAACGATACATCACCCAAGCGCGTTTGGGGTAGCGTTCGATTTTTGCAGTTACTTTAAAATCATCCACCGGACGATTAGAAAATTGCTTACGGCTCAAGACTTGCACGTTCGTTATTTCGGCAGGAATAACGGCTAAAGATGGGTGTTTTTTCAAAAAGCTAGCACGAGTATCCATCAATTCAATAATGCCAGGGATACGGCTGCGCTTACCAATTGTTTTTTTCAAACCGTCTTGGAAATCCGTAAAACTATATTGCTTATTTTGGTCATTGATAAATGGTACTTGAATAAGGCGACGCAACTCTTCAGCACGTTTCACGTATCGGTCATTAACAAACCAATCATACACAATGGTGCGCATGTGACCGAGGTAAATGCGTTGGTATTGCTCATTTTTTAGCAATTGGCTAATCAATGGCTTCAAGTTATTATCAGCATGCAAAAGCGGGTCAAGTGTTTGAATTTCTTTTAAACTCAAATCAGAACCTGAACCAATATTTTTATAGCTACCAAAAGCCAAGTTCATATCCCAAATAATAGGAATGAAACGACCGTTTTTATCTTGATAGAGGTAAAAATTTTGGCTATTTTTGCCCGAATAACTATCCAGATTAGCAATAACATTATTCAAGGCCAACATCCATAAGGTTCTATCTATGTCCAATATTTTGCTAATATCTTCTGGTTTGTCGTTGAGTGTTTCCACTAAATTTACCAAGTCATCCCAACCTTCTTCCGAAATCATTTCGTAGTTATTGAGGTAACATTTGATAGAAGCATCTTTCTCCATAGAGCCGAAGATGTTCTTTTTGCAGCCGTCAGGCGTGCTCTCATTAGCACTACTATTCACTTTGAAAAATGCGCCAGAAGAAGTGCCGAAGTTTTCTTCCAAAAACTCATTGCTAATCGCTTCCACATTTACAAATAAGCCATAAAACGCTTTATTAATGGTAACTTGAGCATAGTTCGCTTGTGGAGCAGGCATATAGCTGCGTGCAATTTCGTATGCCAATACTTCACGCGCCATACTGGGGTCACGTAAAGAATTGGATAATTTAATGGACTTCTGCCCATCAATCGTCTGCTTACGGTTGATGTAATTAAGCTTGATGTGCAAAGCATTTCGTTTGCCGCCGGGCTGAAAAGATTTCGTGCCACGGTAGCGAACGCCTACGTTTTTGTACATTTTGCCGTTGATTTCGGCATTCCCCAATAGTAATCCATTTCCATTGACACGCAAGCTATCGAGCAAATAAGCCCAATTGGATTGTTCGAAAGAAAGTTTAATGTCTTGAACTTTATCGGTGCCGTAAAACGCCTCGTTTTCTTGTGCAGAAAGGCTGTTAGTTAGCAAAAACGCTACAAAAAGAGCGTTGAGTAGTATTAGTTTCTTCATGGTTAATTTCACAATATTTTGAATGACCCGCAATAATAGGAAAAAATCTACTCTTAGCAATATATTATCCAATAGAAAATATATAAAACTGTCTGGAGACTTAAGTCGGTCAACTCAAACAATCGACACTTTTGAACGCTTTTTTGCTCGTCTAAAATCAATTAAAAATCGTTCCATAGCGGCGGCCATACAACGATTTTTAAAAATTTTAAACAAAAAAGGTTCTTTGACAATTTTTGCAATTCTACGTTCGACTGGAGGTCGCCGCGCGACAAGGAAACGCATTTTTGCAAAATTTGTTAAAGAGCCGATTTTTGAGAAACAACAGACAAAAAAAATACTCACACGCTTATTCTTTAAACGATACTTAGTAGTCCATCAAGTTAATAGTGTCCGCTTCGCGTGAGCGGATTTTTTGTCCGCTTTTTTTAAAAATTCTTACACCCGTACGGGCGGAATAATTTTTAAGAGAGTAGGCGGAAAATAATCCGCGCCCAACCCTACAGTATTAATTTGACGGACTACTTAGCGCATTGTGCTTAAGCAGGAGGATTTCCACCATCAAGGAAATCTTGGTATTCTTTCAATTCCTTCCACTTGCCTTCCGAAGCTAATTGAGCTTGTTTTGGCCAAGTAGTTGGTTTTGCCATTTGGAAACGCGAACCAGCTTTTGTCAATACTTCTTGAATACGTTCTACGCTACAAGCCGCCAAATCCGTCCAAGTATTTACGCCAGCAGCTTTCAGCAAACTTTCGATTTTTGGACCAATGCCTTCCACTACTTTCAAGTCATCCGGTCGTGTGCTGGCAAAACCAATTGCCTTATTGTATAAACCCTCTATTTTGGAAGGCGTCTGGAAGTTTCCTTTATTTTCTACACCTGTATCTAAGAATTTTTGATAGTTTACCAAATCTTCCCACCGTCCTTCATTCGCAAGACGTGCTTGTTCTGGCCAAGTTTTCGGTTTATTCATTTCGGATTGATATTGCCAGCCGCTAAAATACTTACCAATTGGTCATTGCTGCAAGCTGCCAAATCGCTCCAATTATTGACATTAGCACCTTTTAATATCTTGCTGATTTTCGGACCAATACCTTCTACTACCTGTAGGTTATTCTTTGCGAAAATAATATTGTAGCCCAATGCGCCGCTACCTAGGTCGCTACTGCTACCAGCATGACTGCCTTCGCCTGCGCCTCCTGCTACGATACCTGTATTGTCATCGCCTTTGCCGAGGTCAATATTGACACTGCCACCAGCACTGTCTTTATCGCTGTCGCTAGCTGTGCTGCTACTATCTGTATTGCTGCCAACAATTGCGCCCGCAGCAGCATCTGCTATAATGCCGCTATCGTCATTATTTGCAGCAGCTTCTACATCCGCCTTTAGTGTAGAGTATTGTGCTTGAAGTGTCGCTTTGTCTGCTTCACAAGTATTGAGAGAAGTACGCAAGCCAGAGTGGTCTTTGCCTAGCTCATCGTATTTATATTTAAGACTAGCATAATCTTTTTCTTGGTCGTTGATTTTTGATTTTAAGCCACTTATCTTAGCGTTCAAGTCGTTTATCATGGTTTTATATTTATGCCACAATAGCCAACCTAATAACAGCCCCAATAAGAAGAAACCTAAGGCACTTAAAAGTGCATTCGTCAGACAGCCATCACAGTCGGCTGCAATATGAAGATATAATTGGTCAAAATACATATTATGTTGATTTTGAGTTATTTACGTTTAATTTTGAAGATTTTCCACCTTGCGTGGTGACCTTCAGTCTCCTTATGATTTATTTGGCTTAGAGGAAGGGCCACGAGGCGACTGGAGGTCACTACTTGACGTAGAAACTATTTTTCTAAGCACACTTCTACGCGGCGATTTTTCGCCCAAGCACCTTCGTTTTCTGCTGGGTCGATTGGATTAGTTTCGCCTTTCGAAGAGGCGGAAATGGATGCTCGTTTTACTCCTTTTGAGCGTAAAATTTTACGGACATCATTGGCGCGTTGATTGCCGAGTCGCATGTTGTACTTGGCATTTCCACGACTATCGGTATGTCCTGTGATGATGATTTTACCTCCATTTGCTTTGACATATTCTGCGATTTCATTCAATTTGTCCATTGCTTCTTGGTTATAAGCATCGGCACTTCTTGTCGCAGAGTTATAAGGGAAGCGAATAATGGTACAACCATTGACTTCTTCTACGGTGTTCACCCATTCGTAACTATAGCCTTGAAAATAGCCTTCTTTTACGTCGGCACTATTTCCTGACAATAATTGACCAACCAGTTTTACTTGATTAGGCGAGACATCGGGTGTTAATAATTTTAGAATAGCCGCCGCTCTAGCTTCTCCCATATTGGCGTAGCCTTCGGGGGGGGCTTCATCGGCATAATACTGCCCATAAATGACAAGTTGCTTGTCTTTTTCATTGCCTTCCAGCAGGCGGAGACGCTCTTCGGCGGCACCTTTATTTTGAAATGCAGTCTTATTTGACCATTCAAAATCAATTGGTGCGCGCTGAATTTCTTCAACTACTGGAGGAGGGACAACTGTAGGGGTAGTGGCTTCTGCTTCAACTCCCGCTTCGGCAGTGATGCAATCGGCTGAACACAGATAGTGTTCCCAAGATTGCCGACAACCTTCATTGAAGAAGGTCATCCAAAGCGTTAGCAGTAAGCCTAGTACCCACAAAATCCATTGGATATTTCTGCTCATAATACAGCTAATATTTATGTGTAAGAAATTGATTATTAATGAGTAAATTAAATAATCAATAGAATGATTTTAATGCGGTGTCCGTGAATATGATAACTCTCTATCTGCATTTGTAATTTTAATTATAAGACGTTTAGCATAAAATGTTGACAGTCAATTATTTATGACTTGAACCGTTAGCTCGTCTATTATTACAATCTATTGTAGTATTCGGTTCTTTATCAAATCATTAGATTTATCAAAGAAGCTAATTTTTTAACGCATTAATTTTGATACATTCATGTGCAACTTTTCTGAATAGACATCAGAATCTAGCCCTACTTGTATGTCAGTTTGGATATGTGTAGCTTACTCGAAAAAGCCAAATGCTTTGGCATTTACTATCGCGCAGTTCGAGGGATAAGCAGTGTGGGATGTTGAATTACCTTATCTGTGGTAGTCCTTGTTTAATTTATTGTACTAAAGAATAGGATTGACTTTACCTAATTCAATTATTCAGAGTATGCTTACATCTGCTCTAAATATAAATCATAGCGTGACTAAATGTCAATTCTCATTCATTGAAGATATGCAGAGGATATAAAAAAGGAATTGTCCTTTTTTACTAAGGTTTTTTGAAAATTAGCCTGCCAAATAAAATGATTAAAAAAGTACTCTTTTGCAGCCTTTTGTAATCATTTTATCTGAAAAAAGCATAACAACATTTTCTTAATATGATGATTGTCAATCAATTAGGTCGGAAAGATAGTAAATATTTTCAATCTGTCGCTAAAATTGCATTTATTTTCTTAAAATATCGTTAATGTCAGCTTTAATTTTGTTTGCCAAGTGACTAGCCGTTACCGTTGAGTTACTTTCTGCATATATCCGAATAATCGGTTCTGTGTTAGATTTGCGTAAGTGAATCCAACCTTGTTCGAGATCAATTTTCAAACCATCAACGGTATTGATGTTTTCGTTTTTATATTTCTCTCCCAATTCGGCTAATAAGTACTCAATATCAATTTCTGGAGTAAGTTGAATTTTATTTTTGACAATATGGTAACTAGGGTAGCTACGTTTCAAAAACGAAACGGGCTTACCAAATTCTGCCAAGTGTGTCAAAAACAGTGCAATACCAACCAATGCATCGCGGCCATAGTGTAATTCTGGCAAAATAATACCACCATTACCTTCACCACCAATGATAGCATTTGTGGCTTTCATGGCATTTACTACATTCACTTCGCCTACCGCAGAAGCCGTGTATTTACCACCTAAACGTTCTGTCACATCACGCAAAGCGCGAGTAGAGGAGAGGTTAGAAACGGTATTTCCGCGTCTTTGGCGCAAAATATAGTCTGCTACAGCTACTAAAGTGTATTCTTCTCCAAACATTTCGCCATCATCAGATACAAAGGCCAAACGGTCCACGTCGGGGTCCACGGCGATACCCAAATGGGCACGTTCATTTAGCACGGCTTTAGAAAGGCTCATTAAATTTTCGGGAAGTGGCTCTGGATTGTGCGCAAATTGACCATTTGGTGTGCCATTAATGACAACAACCTCGCAGCCTAATTTTTCGAGTAGTGGTGGTAATGCTATTGAACCTGTTGAGTTTACTGCATCTACAACGACTTTAAACTGCTTCTCTCTGATTACATCGACTTTTACTAAGTCTAATGCAAGAATTTTCTCAATATGCTTCTCTATATAGGTGTCATCCGTGCGGTATGACCCTAATTTATCTACATCGGCATAAATAATATTCCCATTGGCTATCAATTCTAAAATCTCGGCACCATCTTGGGCGGAGATGAATTCCCCTTTTTCATTCAAAAACTTCAAAGCATTCCATTGACGTGGATTGTGGCTTGCTGTTATAATGATGCCAGCGCCTGCATTCTCCATCGTCACTGCTACCTCTACCGTTGGGGTGGTAGATAAACCTAAATCAACTACATCAATACCTAATGCACGTAATGTGCTAACGACTAGGTTGTTGACTAATTCACCAGAAATACGCGCATCTCTACCGACCACAATTTTTGGAGTATTGCCCCGCAATTGTAACCAATAACCAAAAGCGGCGGTACATTCCACAATATCCTGTGGCGTAAAATTTGTGCCTGAGGCACCGCCAATAGTTCCTCTAATACCCGAAATGGATTTAATTAATGCCAATTTGTTGCAGTTTTTAGCAATCAATTAGTTGAAATACACTAGTTGATTTATTAGTTAATGTGCTGATAAATAAGGGTTTAGCTAGTTGGGGTAAAGCTGAAAGATGAATTTCTTAACAAACGCTTATTCGTGACTAAAATTCCCGGAATGACGAGCTGAATAAATATATTTTGTCATTCTTAAATATATCAGACGGCAAAAATAGGAATAGAAGTGAGGCGACACACCCTTTTGAGGTATTTTTTTTATTAATTTTAAAAAAAATATTCACATTAGGACGAAGCCTTCGACAAAGATTCTACCTTTGTCCACTCAACCAAAGTCTATGTTGGAGTTGTTATTGTTGGACGAGCAGCTTTTTCGGCTGATAAATAGTACTTGGCAGCATCCTGTTTTGGATGCGATACTACCGCTGTGGCGCAACAAATTTTTCTGGATACCACTGTACCTTTTTATTGCTTTTTTTTCAGTTAAACACTTGAAAATCAAAGGTTTATATTTAATGCTTGCATTAGTAGCAACCATTGGTATAAGTGATACGATTAGCAGCAGAGTTATCAAAAAAAATGTGGAACGCCTGCGTCCGTGTCGCACCGAACATCTAAAAGCGGATGTGCATTTATTGGTCAATTGTGGTAGTGGCTACAGTTTCACTTCTAGTCATGCTACCAATCATTTTGCGATTGCTTTTTTTCTAATTATTGCATTAGGTAAATGGCTGAAACGTTGGCGAAACTGGTTCATTTTATGGGCCTTTGGCGTGGCTTATTCGCAGGTATATGTGGGCGTACATTTCCCGCTCGATGTGCTTTGTGGAGGCTTATTAGGGGCATTTATTGGCTGGGGAATGGGGCGTCTGTTCGTGCGTTTTGTGTTAAGCGAAAACCAAGTTTCCTTAAATAGCCCCTAAACTATTTTGTTGAAGAACAAAATATATAATCATTGAAACGAATGAAATTAATATAGGATAATCAATATTTATATCGGATTGGCATTATTCAATCATTCAAAATTCAGTCATTCAATCATTATTTAATGAATTACATAGAATATATCCTTCTTTTTCTTTCCGTACTATTGGGCGGGGGTATTGCATTTATGGTTAAGAAAAACAACCCGAAAATAATGCAATTGGCTCTGTCATTTAGTGGAGCTTATATTTTAGGAATTACCGTTTTACATTTAGCCCCAGAAGTATTTTACGAAGGTAGTCATACTATTGGTTTATGGGTCTTATTAGGCTTTTTTATCCAATTGTTTTTGGAGCAATTCACAGGTGGTATTGAGCACGGACATATTCATGCGCATAAGGGCGGAGATGTCCGTTTTGCACTTTCAATAATGGTTGGACTTTGTGTGCACGCCTTTATAGAGGGTATTCCTTTGGAGCATTATAGTGGAATGCATGAAGGGCATGACCATGGGCATAATCATTTATTGGTTGGCGTCATGTTGCACAAAGCGCCGGCGGCCTTTGCTCTGGTATTATTGCTTTTATTATCCGGCTTTTCTAAGCGATTTATTGCCATTTGTTTAGTTGCTTTTGCCTTAATGTCGCCTTTAGGGGCGGGTGTTTCGCAATTTATGGAATGGACACCAGCACTACAAAAAATAGCAACCGCAATCGTTATCGGCTCTTTTTTACATATTTCAACAACAATTATTTTTGAAATGGATGGCGAAAATCATCGTATTTCGCTGCGCAAAACAGGAGCGATATTGCTAGGTATGGGCATTGCTGTAATGACGAGTTTGCTGTAATACGCTCGTTGATTTACAAATAAAAGCCTCAAATGAAGCCCAAAAGCGATTTTTAGAATACATTTGCGCCAATTATCAATAAACAATCATCAGTACTCTATCAAAATAGAATTAAAAAATGCAAAACCATAGTATTCGATACGGTATCATCGCAGGCATGGCGACGATTTCTTATTTTTTAGCGTTTTTTGCCTACGATAAGCTGACGGCTTTGACTTTGCCTGTTTTTTATGGTTCGTTTTTGATTTATTTTGTACTCATGTGGCTATCTATAAAGCGCAGCCGTATCAATATCGGTGGCGAATTGCCATTTAGGCAGGCCGTTCGTGCTGCCTTTCTGGTGTTTGTGGTCGCCAATTTAATCTATACTATTTTCTATTTTTGCGCACATCATTATCAGCCAGAATTGGCAGAACTACAACGGCAAGCGGCGATAGAATGGGCGCCAAGTGTTTATCCGAAAGATAGATTAGCGGAAGAGTTAAGAAATTTAGAAAAAGCTGATATGAACGTTACATTTAGTGATAGCTTTTTTCAATATGCGCAAAGTTTATTATTAGGCTTTGTTCTTTCTGTAATAATGGCTTTTGTAGAGCGTTTTTTACACAATAAGTAAATGATGATTAGCTATAAGTGATGAAATATCAAGCATAAAGCGATGCACTTATATTCCATCATTCAAAATTCAATTATTCAATCATTGAGAAAATGAATATATCAATAGTAGTACCTTTATATAATGAAGTTGGAAGCTTGCCGGAGTTGGAAGCTTGGATAAAACGCGTGGTAGAGGCCAATAAATTTAGCTATGAAGTCATCTTGGTGGATGATGGTAGCAAGGACGGTTCGTGGGAAGTAGTAGAGGACTTACGCAAAAAAAATCCGAACATCAAAGGTATTCGTTTCCGTCGGAATTATGGCAAATCCGCTGCTTTGCAAATCGGTTTTCAAGCGGCACAAGGTGACGTAGTGATTACAATGGACGCAGATTTGCAAGATAGTCCAGATGAAATACCAGGGCTTTATAAAATGATTATTGAAGATGGTTTTGACATCGTGAGTGGTTGGAAAAAAGAGCGACATGACCCACTTTCTAAGACGATACCAACGAAACTATACAATGCCGCAACTCGCGCCATGACGGGCATTCAGCTACATGACATGAATTGTGGCTTGAAAGCTTACCGCCTCGATGTCGTGAAAAGTATTGAAGTCTATGGCGAAATGCACCGATATATTCCAGTCATAGCTAAGTGGTCGGGCTATACGAATGTAGGAGAGAAGGTGGTAAAACACCAAGCAAGAATACACGGAGAGACGAAATTTGGCGGTATTCAACGCTTTATTCGTGGACCGCTCGATTTATTGTCGATTACTTTTGTTGGAAAATTCGGACAGCGCCCAATGCACTTTTTTGGTAGTGTAGGTTTGTTGTTTTTTCTATTTGGTTTTATGGTTATTGCATATTTGACCTTTATGAAGCTCTATTTTGGGGAATACGGCATCGCTGACCGCCCATTATTTTTTTATGGAATAATCGGACTAATATTAGGCGCACAACTCTTTTTGACGGGCTTTTTAGCCGAATTAGTGGCACGTAATTCGCCCACTAGAAATGATTATGTGATAGCGGAATGGCTAGGCGTAGAAGAAGATAAATAGTGGTTCTTTGTCACGCGGCGACCTCAAAGTCGCCGCGTGACATCTAGCTTTGAATAGGTCACGAGGCGACTTTAAGGTCGCCGCGTGACATGAAATGCAAAAATTGTCAAAGAACCTAAATAGTAAAATATCCACGTATTGAAATGCAAGACGCACTAAAAAAATATCCACATATCCTAAAAATTCCCGTACAATGGGGCGATATGGACGCAGCCAAACACGTCAATAATCTCGTGTATTTGAGATGGTCAGAGTCGGCACGTATTCATTATTTTATGGAGATGGGCATGGATACTTCTTTTGAAGGCAATGTGGCTGGACCAATATTGGGCTGGCAAGATTGCAAATATATATTTCCAATTACGTTTCCGGATACAGCAGTAGTCGCTACGCGCGTAATTGAAATTTTGGAAGACCGCTTTATTATAGAATGCGCTATTTTTTCGGAAAAACATCAGCGTATTGCTTCCATTTCTAAACATCACATTGTGGCCTATGATTACATCAAATTACAAAAAACGACCTTGCCCGAAGCATGGATAAAAGGCATCGAACAACTTGAAAATTCAACGTCGGCATGAAAAAAATAGTCGTACTTTCTCCGGCACATCCACTGCGTGGCGGTATAGCATCTTCTAGCGAACGACTGGCGCAAGAAATACAGCGCATGGGCCATCAAGTGTCTATTTATTCCTTTTCTTTACAATACCCAAACTTATTATTTCCTGGAAAAACACAGTATTCGGACGACCCTGCGCCGGAAGATTTAGAAATTCATAGCAAAGTCAATTCCATCAATCCTTTCAATTGGTTGAAAATAGGGCGAGAAATCCGTGATTTGAAGCCGGATTTGATTGTGGTGCGCTATTGGTTGCCCTTTATGGCGCCTGTTTTAGGCAGTATTTTGCGTTTAGCTAAAAAAAATAATCACACCAAAGTAGTCGCTATTGCGGACAATATTATCCCGCACGAAGGTCGTTTCTTTGACCGGCCACTCACCCAGTTTTTTGTCAATAGCGTAGATGCTTTTATCGTTATGTCGCGCTCTGTAGCCGAAGAAATGGTGCAATTTACGAAGACCAAACGCATCGAATATATACCACATCCGATTTACGATAATTATGGACATTGGGTCGGTAAAAAAGAAGCAAAAGAGCAATTAGGCATACCTGTTGACCATAAATATATCCTCTTTTTTGGCTTTATTCGTGACTATAAAGGGCTGGATTTATTGCTGAAAGCATTTGCCGATAAACGACTAGCTGACCCGACTTTACAACTCATTGTAGCAGGCGAATTTTACTCCAATGAACAAGAGTATTTAGAATTAATCAAACAACTTGATTTAGAAGAAAAGGTAGTCTTGCACACCGATTTTATTCCGCATGATAAGGTCAAATATTACTTTGGAGCAGCAGATTTGATAGCACAACCTTACAAATCAGCAACGCAGAGTGGCATTTCGCAATTAGCTTATCATTTTGAAAAACCAATGTTGGTGACCAAAGTCGGCGGTTTGCCCGAAATAGTAGAAGATGGAAAAGTGGGTTACGTCGTAGAAGTAAACGTAAAAGCAATCGCGGATGCGATGTTTGACTATTTTGAAAATGACAGAGAAGCCGTAATGACCGCCGGCGTACGCGAAAATAAAGAACAATTCTCGTGGGGAAAAATGGTGGAAGGCCTAGAAGAGTTAGAAATATTTTTGAGAATATAATGGCATTTTCGATTTTTGAAGTACGATCTACGAGAGATGTACTTTTTTTCGTAAATCGTAAATCTTGTCTATTCCGCTTCACTTTTCACCTCCACACTCCACGCCTCCGGTTTATCATCAAAAATAGCCTTCGTTTTTGGCCAAACGCCCTTGAATAAATCTGAATGCCGATATGCATTCAAATCCGCTTCACTATTCCAAAAACTATAGGTAAAATAAACGCGCGGGTCATCAACATCGCGCCACATTTCGAGGTGTTGGCAGCCTTTCTGAGCGCGTATTTTGTGTTTACTATTCTCAAAAATAGCTTCAAAATCAGCCGTTTTATCTGCCTTGAAAGTTAATTTTACAATGCGTTTTATCATCTTATTTTTGAATATTAATTATTTGACAAGCTGTATTTAAGACGAAGTAGTCGGACATATTTAAAAATTCAAAACGTGCACTTAATTACCTGGCAGTCAGTTAGTTATAAGTGATTAAGTGTCGAATAAATATGTCCGGGTACTTAAGTAGTCGGACATATTTAAAAATTCAAAACGTGCACTTAATTACCTGGCAGTCAGTTAGTTATAAGTGATTAAGTGTCGAATAAATATGTCCGGGTACTTACACCTATTTATCGTTTATTATCCATAAAATTAATCATCACCACATCCTCCTCATGTAATCCTAACATACTTGCAGCCTTGCCCATATTAATAGCGATTTCGAGATAGCCAGCAGCATTAAATAAACACAAAATATCTCCGATTGGTACATCTTGATATTGCCAACTCAATTGCCTAATCGGTTCATGGCGCTTAAATAAAAGTTCAAAATTCTTCCCTTTTCCAGCATCTTCAAATAGCTTTTGCGTGATATTGGTCACCACATTTTCATAACCATCTATATGAATAACCGAACCCGACAAATGGTCGCGTTTGATGATAGGTCGAAAAGTAATGCGCTCTGTAATTTTCTCGACTTGTTTCCCAATTTTGGCGAAAGCCGCCCGACCTACAATGTGTCCGACCGCCTGTGCAAAGGTTTTCGCAAAAGCAAAAGTATCCGTGCCATTAAAGGCTAATTCGTAGGCTTCTTTGGGCTGTCCATCAAACAAAAGAGAAAACAAACCATTATCTGCACCAATGAAATAGTGTCCATTATGCCGCACGGCAAGGAAGGCATTATTTTGGCTATAAAAATTATTAATGCTAACGAGGTGAATGGTACCTTTGGGGAAGCTTTGATAAGAATGACGTAAAATATAGGCTCCCTTTACCATATTGTGCGCAGGAATATGGTGCGTTAAATCAATAATGTTTAACGCGCTGTGAGCCGATAAAAGTTCCCCTTTTAATCGAGCAGCATAGTGGTCTAGTGTACCAAAGTCTGTAGTTAATGTCAGAATTCTCATAATAAATTTTACGCTCTAGCGGAAACTTTATCAGCAGTTTAGTAGTTTTAAGAAGGCTAAAGATAGGTTGCGCGAATTGATTTTAAGACTTTCAAAAAAGATATTTATTTTCTTCAAGTGAAAGTTTAGTACAAATTCTACTTTGTCACATCTGCAAAATCTATACCTTAGCTGCTGAAAGTATTAGTTGAAAAGCAAAAAAAGAACAAGAAAAAAGCGTATTACTCGCTCTTTTTTCTTGTTTGATACTTGCTTTTTTGTGTTTAATTAATTTAACCTAATAAAATTGTATAAGTAGTTAATCTGTTGAAAATCAGTAATTTATAGCTTTTTTTTGACGATTATTAGTGACTAGCAATTTACAAATTACATCAATAGTTGAGTGAAATTATTCTAACCTTAGCGGGTATCGACCCCGTTGATTTTTTAGGTCGAAAAAATCAGAACTTAAGCCTATTAAAAGAAGCATTTCCGGAAGTTGCTATCACGGCACGCGGTACAAATGTGAAACTTGTGGGCGAAAAAAAAATGACCCAAAAGGCAAAAGGACGTATCGAACAGATGGTTCGTTTGCTAAAAGATAAGCAAGAATTGAATGCCAATGCCATGAAAGAAATATTGAGTGGCAAAAGTCCTTATGAAGCACGTTTGGCGGCAAGTCGGGCGAATAAAGCGATTTTGCATGCTCACAACGGCAAAGTCATCAAAGCCAAAACGCCTAATCAAGCAAAACTAATAGAAACGAGCGAGAAAAATGACCTCGTTTTTGCAGTTGGACCAGCAGGTACTGGTAAGACTTATACGGCGGTAGCTTTGGCGGTTCGTGCTTTGAAAAATCGGACGGTAAAGAAGATTATATTAACGCGCCCCGCAGTAGAAGCAGGGGAGAGTTTAGGTTTTTTACCCGGTGATTTGAAAGAGAAAATTGACCCTTATTTGCGCCCACTTTACGATGCGCTCGACGATATGATTGAAGGCGATAAATTGACCGCTTTTATGACTAATCGCACCATCGAAATTGCGCCCTTAGCCTTTATGCGCGGGCGTACTTTGGACAATGCGTTCATTATTCTGGATGAAGCGCAAAACTGTACCACGCCGCAATTGAAGATGTTTTTGACCCGTATTGGGCCGAACGCAAAAGCAATTATTACGGGCGATATGTCACAAATTGACTTGCCATATAGTCAAAAATCAGGCTTGCGTCGCGCGGTAAATATTCTGTCGCCATTAGAAGGAATTGGTGCCGTCTTTTTGGATACCTCAGACGTAGTACGTCACCGTTTGGTACGTGAAATTATTAACGCCTACGAGTCGTCTGACCGCTACATGAACCGTGGTCGGAAGCGACATGATGATGAGGAAGAGTAAAGTAACTTGGGCTGCCAGCCCGAGACCATTATTCTTTAGTGTGATAATATGCTTTTATTAAATTATTTCCTCTTTCCAAACACCACGCTCTAACCAAGCCATTCACCAACCAAATTACAAAAGAAACAATAATCTTAAATCAAATAAATGAAAATGAGTAGCAATACACTTGCTACTCATTTTCGTTATATCGTTTATTAACGGAACAGTATGATATACCGACTAAGGAAGCCTACATTGGATATAAAAGGCACTATTTCGCTCGATGGCAGCAAATCTATTTCCAATAGAGCTTTGATAATCAGAGCTTTATGTGGCGAGGATTTTCCTATTCATCATTTAGGTATTTCTAAAGATGTGGAATTAATGCAAGCCTTATTAGCGCAATATGCGACCGCAAATGACGCCGATACCTTCGACGCAGGCGCAGCCGGAACGACTTTTCGCTTTATGACCGCTTATCTTGCTATGCAGCCCAAAACGCAAATTCTGACAGGTACGGAGCGCATGAAACAACGCCCGATTGGTATATTGGTCGAAGCTTTGCGCGAATTAGGCGCAGATATTGATTTTTTGGAAAATGAAGGCTATCCGCCCCTAAAAATCAATGCGCCCCAAGCCACTACTATCGGTGAATTATCCATTGCTGCCAATACAAGTTCGCAATATATTTCAGCCTTGTTAATGCTCGCCCCAACACTACCAAATGGCTTAAAACTGACGCTCGATGGCAAAATTGTTTCGCGCTCTTATATCGAAATGACTTTGTCCTTAATGCAGCATTTTGGCATCGAATATACTTGGGAAAAGCAAACGATTTCCATTGCGCCACAAAGCTATCAAGCCAAAGAATTTACGGTAGAGGCAGACTGGTCGGCGGCGAGTTATTACTATTCGATGGCAGCTATTTCAGACGATTTGAATTTGCAGTTGGATGGACTTTTCGAGGAAAGTGTGCAGGGAGATAGCGTCTTGTCAAAGCTATATGAACAGTTCGGAATACAATCAACATTCAATGAAAAAGGCGTGTATTTGAGTAAATCTGGTGCGCCTGCAACGCCTATTTTTGAGCATGATTTTATTCTTTGCCCTGATATTGCACAGACGATTGCGGTAACTTGTGCGGCGACTGGAACGCTTGGCATGTTTACAGGTGTAGAAACGCTTTATATCAAAGAAACTGACCGCATTGCAGCTTTGCAAAAGGAGCTGGGAAAAGTACAAGCGTATTTGTCTAAATTGCCAAAAAAATTCTCACAAAAGTCTGAAAAAGAGCATTTTATGCAAGAAGGAAAAGCGCAAGTGATAGGTGTGCCGACTTTCGAAACTTATGAAGACCACCGTATGGCAATGGCTTTTGCGCCCTTGGCAATGCTGGGCGAAATAGCGATAGAAGACCCTTTAGTCGTCGGAAAATCGTACCCGAAATTTTGGAAGGATGTACAGAAAATTGGTTTTGAAATTGTTTAGCTTATATGTTGGTTGTTTTCGGTTTGGGAAAACCGATTTACGTAAATCGTTTTCCCAAAACGAAAACAAATTAA
The DNA here is from genome assembly GCA_947561585.1 of Caprella mutica. Taxonomy (NCBI): domain Eukaryota; kingdom Metazoa; phylum Arthropoda; class Malacostraca; order Amphipoda; family Caprellidae; genus Caprella; species Caprella mutica. The sequence continues at coordinate 243,911 of CANNZV010000725.1, forward strand.
TTCGGCACAATTTTTTCATCTTTGTTTAATATACAAATTAAACAAAACAATAATACAGATGGAATTTTTGGGCATAGGTTCACGCGTTGATCATCCGGCTTATGGCAAAGGCGTTGTTATCAAATTAAGAAAAATCGCTTACGAAATTTGCTTCATAGATAGAGGCATTCAAATGGTGGGTAAAGAATACAATGGCTGGGAAGTTATCGAAGCAATGCCTGCTGAAAAAGGAGTTTCTTTTACAGAAGCTGAGCAAGCATTAATCAAGATATTGAAACAGCATAATGCCATTCAAGATGTGGTGGATTTGGGCGATAAATGGAATGGCGGAAAGATGATTTTAGAGCCAGGTGAAATGGGCTTGAAATCCAAAGAAATTCCAATTGATGCCTTTTTTCATAAAATCGTAATGGTGCGCGACCGTTTGCGCGTCATGGAACAACGCATTAACTCCAGTAAAATGAGTGATGAAGAAAAAGTGAATTTGCAGCAATATATCACGCGTATTTACGGTAGTTTGACCACTTTTAATGTCTTATTTAAATATAAAGACGACCACTTTAAGGGTGCGAAATCTTAATTGGGAATTAGGAATTAAAAATTAGGAACAATACATGCTAAAGTGCTGATTATCAAATAGTTAGTTTAATAGAGTTTTGTATTTCAATTCCAAAAAAGAAAAAGGGAACGATTAAATAATTAATCGTTCCCTTTTTCTTTTTTTAGCGAACAAAGTTTACTTTTGGCGGTTAGTAATTCAGACCAACAAAAAAGCCTTTAAAGGGTAACATTCCTTAGCAGACAAAATCAAAGTAAATGAACCGTTTTTCCATTTTATTCGCAGCAATTTCCCTTCTATTTATTAGTAGTTGTATTGTGCCTGAAAACCCCTACACCGTAGTCGCTCCGGGCACTTGGCGGGCGGTGTTGCGCCTTGAAGAACGCGATTTTAAAGAGGTTAATCCCGACGAAAAAGTAGAAGAAATAGCGCAAAGCGGTATGGCAGAAGTAACGCAAGGCGAGTTGCCATTTGAGATGGAAATAACGGTACAAAACGATACGTCTTATTACATCGACATCATCAATGGTGACGAGCGTATCCGTGTAAACGACGTATCATTCGGGCTAGAAAAACGTGGCTCTTCCCGGGATACCTTTCGTATTGATTTTCCGATTTATGAGACTTATATCACAGGCTATATGCAAGAAGGCGTGATGGAAGGCGCATGGCATGTGCCCGCTAAGGGCAACTATTCCATCCCATTTGTAGCAAAATATGGTGATGGTTATCGGTTTACAGAGCTGAAGAAAAAACCAGCTGTTGATTTGACCGGAAAATGGGCAGTAACTTTTGGTTTAGATAGCGATGAGCCTTATCCGGCTATTGGCGAATTTAAGCAAGAGGGTACGAAACTGACGGGTACTTTTCGGACAGAAACGGGGGATTATCGTTATCTAGCAGGTACTATTCAGGCGAATAAAAAGGGCTATGACAAGATTTATTTATCGACATTTGATGGTTCACATGCCTTTTTATTTGAGGCAAAAACCTTGAATAATAATGAACTAATAGGCACTTTTAAAAGCGGAAGACATTACCAAACAACTTGGTCGGCTAAGCGTGACCCAAATGTAACTTTACCTGACCCAGATACGCTGACCTATTTGAAGGAAGGCTTTGAAACCTTAGATTTTGAATTTAAAAATGCGAACGGAAAAATAATTTCTCCAAAAAATCCAGAATATGCCGGAAAAGTGGTCTTAATTCAGATTTTTGGAACTTGGTGTCCGAACTGCCGTGACGAAACGGAATTTTTGGTCAATTATTTGCAGGAAAAAAATAATCCAGACTTAAAAGTCATCGGATTAGGCTTCGAGCGTTACCGCGAAAGTGACCGTGCTAATCAAGCATTGCAAACGTATAGAAAACAGTTTGGTATTGATTATGAATTGCTTCATGCCGGCTATGCTAATAAAAAAGAAGCTGCGGAAGTATTGCCCGCCCTCAATCATGTACTTTCGTATCCGACTTTAATTTTTATGGATAAAAAAGGTGAAATTCGTCGTATTCATACTGGCTTTAATGGGCCGGCAACGAGTGTTTTTTCTGAATTTTCCGTAGATTTTAATATCTTTGTGGATAAACTTTTGGCAGAATAATCTTTTATCTTGCTTTATTCGTACATTCTCCCTCGAAAACGAAGCTTTAGGAGTGGTAATTTATTTTTGAACCATTCCTTTATTAGGTAGGTACCATCAAATTGTTAGTAAACAAGGCTACTGACTTAATAGTTTTTTCGGAGTGATATATTATCCTCTAGTACTATACATACTACATAAAAAAACTACATAAAAAAAACTACGTATTAAAAATTAAAGAATTAACAAGCCACTCTGTTTGTTGAATGCTTTTTGTGTATTTTTACGTCGTAATAGTTTGTTGTTCAAACTATTATAAAGATGTTTATTTTTAAATTATACAAAACGTTTAGACAAACAACGCTCACAGCTACTACTATTATGAGTAATCAAAAGACATTAGCGCTCGCTTTTTGTAAAGAAAACAGCAGCATTGTAAATACAATAATGACCGATTTGCGTGCAGCAAATTATCAATTTGAGCAATTTTCCTGCTCACGAAGCAATTCATTCTCTAGTTTACATCGAAAAACACAAGGTACAGATTTGCCAGTCATATTGCTGATTAGTGATAATTTTCTGAAATCAACAGAATGTATGGCTAGTGCATTGAGTATGTACCAAGAATTGGAAAAGAAGCGTCAATTATTACCCGTTATTATTCCGGGGCTTGTTCGCAATGAAAATGGCGTTTGGGAGGAAGTCAGAACCAGTTTTGAGCGAGTAAGTAATGTCATCCAATACATGAATTTTTGGCAAGATAAATACCTCGAATTGAGAAAACAAAAAAGAGGTATTCCGGCAGCAGAAGAGGAGCAATTTAATGATAAATTACGAGTTGTTCGTGAAATTTCTTCAGAAGTAGGAGAGTTCTTGCGTCATGTTCGTAGCTCTGTACATTATGATTATGCAGGCTTTCGAGCAAAAGATTATGAAGTGCTTTTCCGCTTCGCAAAAGACGAGGTAGGGTATCAGGCCTTTCGCTCAGGGGCTGCAGTGATGGTTTCTGCCGATGTGATGGAGGTGGAAGAAATAGCAAATGGGAAGAGTAATAGTTTTACGCCGCCAGCAGCCGTAGAAATACCCGAATTGCCAGTTGTTTCGGATGCTCCTGAAGCAGAAGAAGGGCAGGCATTAGTTGACTTAATTCAGTCTTCTAAAGACGATATCATGCGCGAAAATAAGGTAGAAGATGCCTTAAATGCCGTAGCAGAAGTGCCAGAAATAGACACGCCGCCTAGTGCTGAAGAAATAGCGGAGGATGTGCCAGAAGCTCCGGCAATAGACTTGACTACAACTACTGAAAGCGCGGAAGATGAACTGGTAGAAATGATGGATGATTTATCGGAGGTAGAAATACCAGCAGTAGAAATACCAGCAGTAGAAATACCAGCAGTAGAGGCGGAAGCCGAAGCTATTCCGGAAATAAAACCAATGGAAATCAGCCCTACTGCCGAAGAAGCGGATGAAATGATGGAACAAACCATCGCTGAAGTGGCAGAAACGGCGGAAGAAAAGCTAATTGAAGAAGCAATTCCTCCAGTTGATTTGATGGATATTCCGGGTATAAAAGAAGTAGAGGAAGCAGCAGCTCACTTGGAAGCTGAACCTGTGGTAGAACAGGCAGAAGTGCCTGTTTTGGATGAAAAAGAGGAAGCATACATCCAACAAATGATGGAAAAAGAAGCGGGCATTGCTGCGCTTGAAAGTGCTTTTGCTGAAAAGGCAGCAGAAGAGGTAGAAGAGCCAGCAGGCGAAAAAACAACTGCCTCGCTCGATGATGTCTTGGTAGAGGATGAAGAAGTAACACAACATGAACCAGTCAATACCGACTTTCAGGCTTTGGTAGAGGAAGTTATACAAGAAGAAGAGGCCTTGGCAGCCGCTGTAGCTGATGATAGTGCGGTGACCCAGCAAGTAGCACCGATACATTTGGAAGATATTATAGAGACAGAAATGGATTTGGCAGAAGGAGATTTAGTCGTTTCAGTTTCGCAAGGCCTTGAAAATCAGGAAATTAGCATAGAAAATGTGCTAGTGGCAGGAACATTAGACGAGGTGGTAGAGGAGGCTATCGAAGTAGAGGATAAATTGTTGGCAGGAGTGGAAATAGAAGATGAAAGTCCGGTAGTAGCACCAAATCTTCCTTCGTGGGAAGAAATAGCCGAAACGGCAAAAAACCTAGTGCAAGCTAAAGAAATGGATCAGGCACTTAATACACTCAAAGGAGGAATTGAAATTTATCCGGAGGTGACAGAGTTGCGTCATTTTTATGCTTTAGTTTTGGCGAAACATGCGCTTCATTTCTCGGCTGCAACGGAGCAATTGGAAGCTATATTAGACCAAGATAATCAGCATTCAGATGCCTATTTCTTATTGGCAGAAATAGCGGAATTTAACAAAGATTTTATCATGGCAAAAAGCTATTATGATAAAACGGTAGAATTGGAAAATGACTATCCTAATGCACATTATCGTTTAGGGGTAGTGCTTTCTACTCAATTTGAAGACCAAGAAGAAAGCGCATTTGAACATTTTAAAACGGCTACCAAACAAGATAAACGCAATGCTGATGCGCATTATCAAGCGGGTATATTGTTGCGTGATTATTTCAAAAAACCAGCAAAAGCAGTTAAACAATTCAAGAAAACCATAAAATTACAAGGGCGTCATCCCTACGCATTTTATGATTTGGCAGTGGCTCATCATCAGCTAAATGACAGTAAAGCAGCAGCATGGTCGTATCAACGAGCCATCGAAGTGAACCCAGAATTGCAGACGGCAAAGAACGATGAAGCCTTTAATACCACAGAAAATACAGCCCCAGATACTGTTGTGGAAAGCGAGCAAACAGACGATAAAATGGCGCAATTGCAGCGCGATATTGAGCGTCTAGAGAAGCAATTGACGCAAGTGCAGCAGGTAGTCGAAGATAAAGTTACTGCGCCTTCTGTGCTTGCCGTGACCTTGGATGATTTGGATAAAACAAAGAATGGCAAAAAAGCTAAAATTGCTCCGGTCGAAATAGTAGTGGAAGCAGCAGCGCCGGAAGTGCCAGAAGCCAAAGAGCTGGGTAAAATTGTCTTTATTACAGGCGCGACTTCAGGAATTGGTAAAGCGACGGCAGAACGATTTGCGAAGGAAGGTTATCGATTGATAATTACGGGACGTCGGGAGGCACGTTTAGAAGCGTTGAAAGATGATTTTGTGAAAAATTATGGCGTAGATGTAAAGACATTGAACTTTGATGTACGTCAATTGGATAAAATTGTATTGAGCATTAATCAGCTCGAAAAAGAGTGGCGAAATATTGATATTTTGATTAATAATGCTGGCTTAGCCAAAGGCTTCTCGGATATTCATGAAGGTGAATTAAGACATTGGGAGCAAATGATTGATACCAACATTAAAGGTTTGCTTTATATGACCCGAGCTATTGCACCACATATGGTGGAACGTAAATCAGGACAAATCATCAATGTTTGCTCTACGGCAGGTCATGAAGTCTATCCGAAAGGTAATGTTTATTGCGCCACGAAATATGCAGTAAACGCACTTACGAAGTCGATGCGCATTGATTTGCATAAGCATAATATACGCGTCAGCCAAGTTAGTCCGGGGCATGTAGAAGAGACGGAATTTGCGAAAGTACGCTTTGATGGAAATGAAGAACGTGCGAAAATTTACGATGATTTCAAGCCGCTCCGATCTAGTGATGTAGCGGATATTATCTACTTCATGGCAACACGTCCGGCACATGTTAATGTGCAAGATGTATTGGTCATGGGGACGCAACAGGCTAGTAGCAATCATATTGACCGTAGCGGTCGTTAATGATTGGGCTTGTTGAATGATTAAATATGTGTAATTGACTGATAGTCAGTTGCTTGTAAAATAAAAAAAAGGGACGATGCTTTAAGCGTCGCCCCTTTTAAAATTTTAACAAGTAGCATATATGGTAAAATAGGCCTTGGAAACCTCGACTATATGGCTGATAGATGATGTTTTTTTGTTGAAGTCCAAGCTTTGGTTTTTTGGGGATGAAGTTTAGGATTTAAATATCTATATGAACATTAGTTTAGGGATGTATCTATTAATAGCAATGCCTTTAGTCGATATCATTATGGGCACATGTTTTTGGATTGATAGCATAAAGGTAGGGGCTAGTCCAAGTAAATGAAAGTCATTTTTATTGGAAAACCAAAAAATAAAATAGAGTAAATGGCTGTTAAAGTACTGATTTTGCTGAAAAGTAAAGCTGAAAAAGCCAAAAAATAAAATAGAAATTAATAAAAGAATTATTTGAAAATAATTCTTTGGGTATTAAATTCAATCTATTTTAGAGTTATAAAGGATAGGTGTTTTTGTATGATATCACAAATATAGAGAGGGAGCTAGGTAGTTAAAAGTCATTTTTTTGATAAAACCCAATAATAAAATGATACTTTATGAATAAAAATGTTATTATTGTTGAGTTGTATAAAATATAAACCCAAAAATATGAGTAATAGAATTCAACATTTTATTCAAAAAATGAACAAAAAAGATTATAAACGCTTCCGTAATTTTTTGCGTTCACCCTATTTTTTCCAAAAAGACTGGCCTCTGCAGCTTTGGAATGAAGTTTTAGAAGCGCAAGGAAAAGAACTAGATAAAACAGCAGTATTAGCACGCGTATTTCCTGCTCAGGTCAATAAAACGGAAGCTGTACCCAATAAGTTTCTGAACGACCGGATATCGGATTTGATTAAGGCAATAAAGCTCTATTTTCAAGTGGAATATCTAAAAAGTAATGACAAATTTGGTGGAGATGCGCTGCGCTTGGCCTATCGAGAGCGTGGAATGGATGATGATTATCAAAAATTATTAACTAAACAACTTAGTATAACGGAGAAAGAAAAACGGCAAAAGAGTGAGCAATTATATCGACATTGGCAACTTTCGGAAGAATTTTTTTTGTCAGACCAAGAAGTAAGTCCTGAAGTTGCGAAACAAGGAGCGGAGCAAATGGTTAATGCTTTGGATGATTTGTATTTGGTGATTAAATTGAGGAATGCGTCTGAGTTGCTTGCACGTAAATATTTATCTGATGAAGAGCATCAGAATATATTATTAGAAGAGGTGATAGATATTGGGAAAAAACGAATTAATAATAGCCTATTAATTCGATTGTATATAGACTTATTGGATGTAGTTAGGGATAAAGATAACGTAACTAAATTAGCAGAAACAACTAATTTTTATTTTAAGAATAGATTTAAATTAGGAATAGGGGAACGAAAAATAATTGTAATGCGATTGGCAAATATAGCTTATCATCAAACGACTACAATTGATATGAATATTAGTAAAATAACATTTCAATTGTATAAGTCAGGTATGGAGGATTATGTATTAAGGTCAAAAAGTAATATTAATGTAAGAACTTATTTGAATATGGCTAATATTGGATGTGCTGCAATGGAATATGAATGGACAGAGGCTTTCATTAAAGAGAATGCCGAACTTTTACCCACTGAATATAAACAAGCAGCAAAAAATTTGGCTTACGCTTATGTGTTTTTATCTCAGAAAAAACATAAAGAAGTTTACGAAGTATTGAGAGATGTGAACTTCACAAAAATAGAATATCAGTTGAGGTCAAAATCATTGCGAATTAGAGCTTTATACGATATTTTAGTTACTGGAGAAGATATGGTAGATGAAATGGACAATATAAAGATAGCTTTTCGGCGATATTTGAATAAATTAGAAGAAACAGAAAGGTATATGGCAATAAAATACTTTAACTTTTTAGATGCAATTAAGACTTTGGTAGATTTTCAATTTAATAATGATAAGTCAAAAACTAATAGAAGTACTATTTGTACTAAGTTAAGGGGAGTAAAGCCAATGGCAAATGTGAAATGGTTAAATGAAAAAATTAATGAAATAGAGGCAGTAAGTTACTAACTTACTGCCTCTTGATAAGAAATTAAATCTCCATCAATTCTTCGGTGATAACAAAACCACCCTTCACCACAGCTTTATCAGCCGCAGCGAGTTGGAATTTCGAGAATTTGTTTAATTTACTGTCTGGCAAATGAACGACAGCTTTCATAGCTTCATTTTGACTGTTGACTGCTTTACTTGAGGTTTTCATAATTAAGATAAATTTATAGACCTTGCCTTTGTTTTGTGACATAGGTTTGGCCGGTTAAAAAAGGTTATTTCTTAACTAATGCGCACCAGAAGGCACGACGACCGGTGTCAGGTCGTTTTAAAATGATTTAGCTTAAGGCATAAGGGTGGCTAAATAAGTAAAGGTGCAAGACCTTCATTATCAGTGTGTTATGCGTTTTTATTGCGACAGTCTGAATGTAAAAATTGAATACGTGAAATAAAAAAAGGGTACTCGAAATAAAAAACGTGTTTGTTGTGGTAAGTTCGTTTTATTTAATTTTAGTGCGTGTTTGTGACAGTATAACGGAGCTCATTAATGATTTAGTTCCCCGCCAATAAGATTGTAAACGGTTCTTCGACGAATGTTAGAAAGCCGTCGATAAAAGTTAAATTACTCTTAAGAAAAAGATAAAAAATCCGCTCACGCCAACCCGACAGTATTCACTTGACGACTACTTAGGCTTCAAAAAAGTACTGAAAAAGTAAATGAAATAAGAAAGGTGGTATTGAATTTGCCTATTTTTTACGACCTTCGCCGTATAAACTAAAAGGGATGTGGAAACGTTCTTTTTAAAGAAAAAATCGTTCTCTGACAAATAATGGATAAACTAAGAAGCGAAGAGAGAATATTCATTATTTCACAATTAATTAAAAAAAAGCCATGCCAGAACAGAAGAAACAAAATCAATTAAATATAGAATTGCCGGAAGAAATTGCGGAAGGTACATATGCTAATTTAGCCGTTATTTCACACTCCCAATCTGAATTTGTGGTAGATTTCGTGCGAATGGTGCCCAATGTGCCTAAAGCAAAGGTGAAATCACGCATTATACTCACGCCAATGCACGCAAAACGTTTGCTACATGCGCTGAATGAAAATGTGAAAAAATTTGAAGCACAACACGGTAAAATAGTAGAAGGAAAAGGCCCCGAACAGCAGTTTCCTGGAATGAACTTTTCGCCACCAAAGGCGCAAGCTTAGGAAGGACTAAATCCACAGGAGTTAAGTTTTCAAAAAAAGAGCAAGGCTACCAATCATGATTGGTAGCCTTGCTCTTTTTGTAAAGGGACGTAGGAGTTGTTTTTAAGAGCTTAAAGGACTTTATTAGCATTCGTGCTACAATTGCGCAGCCATAGCCATTATCGGTTTAAAAGCTTTTAAAAGAGAGGGCTATTAACGATAAAAGGGCAACTCAAGCATTGCTGCCTAAATTGCCCTTCTTTACTAACTAAAGTCAGTCGAGTGTTCAAATTTTGGAATTTAATACATAAAATGTATTCAAACAGCAAACATTTAACACCTAATAGAAATGAATAAAAGTCTAAGATAAACCCTTAAGACCTATTTCACTACAGTAAGATTACTGTACCGTTTCGTTTAATTCTTTACCAGCTTTAAACTTGATGACGTTTTTAGCTGCAATTTGAATCGTAGCACCAGTTTGTGGGTTACGACCTTGACGTGCTTCACGACGGTTGATGCTGAAAGTACCGAAACCTACGAAAGAAGCTTTGTCGCCGCTTTTCAATGTATCAGTTACTGCACCGAATACAGTATTTACTGCGCTAGTCGCTTGTGCTTTTGAAATGCCAGCAGATTCTGCTACTTGATTGATTAAATCTCCTTTGTTCATACTGAGAAATTTTAAGGATGTAAAAAAAAATTGAGCGCAAAATTAGCTGCACATTTGAATTTACCAAAAAAAATGTCAAGTTTTTTTTCAACAAAATCCCCGTAATACAAGGGTTTCAGCCGATGGGCTATCTGAAAACGCTTGCTATCTACTTGATATTCAATGCTTAAGGTAATTATTTAGGTACAAATTGTTTAAAATTGATTGTGGCATTTTTTTTTCTAAAATTCCTTATTTTATTGACTTTTATAGAAAAAACAACTTTTTTGCTCTAAATCGCTTGATGATTAAACGGCTGTAAAACCATTTCTGAAACCACTCCTGAGCGAGGTTGTTGGCATAAAAACCAGACCGATTTAGCAGCTTCTTTTACCGTAATAAACTTCTTTCTATCAAAGCGAATGTCAATATCTTCGTCCCAAAAAGCAGTATCTACACCTCCTAAATAGAGATTTGTAATACGCACTTCGGTACGACGCAACTCTTCCCGAACGGATTTTAACATGCCATTTAAACCATATTTGGAAGCTGAATAAGCTGCTGCGCCCGCCATCGGTGCCTTGCCTAATACGCCCGGCAAGTTAACAATCAGTCCTTTTTTAGCCGCTTTCATGGCAGGCAAAAAGGCTTTTAAAAGATGGAAAGGCCCACGTAAATTCACCGCAATTGTTCGGTCAAAGTCCTCATAAGTCAAATCTTCAAAAGGCTTGACGATGCCAACTCCTGCTGCATTGACCAAAATATCCACTTGCCCTATTTGCGCATGTATTTTTTGGGCAACAGCATTTACGGCTTCGGCATCTGCAATATCGAGCGTGAAATAGCGGTCAGCCGCCAAGTCCAAATTTTCCGCCAATTCTTGCAAACGCGCACTATTTTGACCCGTCAAATACAAATTAGCTTTGCTTTTGTGCATCAGTCGCGCCGTTTCTGCGCCAATACCACCCGTTGCACCTATAATTAAGACGTTTTTATTTTGAAGAATTTCCATACCTATATATGTTACGTACTTACGTACTCTAAACCAAAAGATTAAAGATTTCCCTGTGCGATGGCGTGCAAAAATTCCTTACGCGTGTTTTCGTTCATAAATTTGCCCCCATAAAAAGTCGTTGCCGTGCTGCCCCCCTTCGTGTTTGATGCCGCGAGATTGTACACACATATGTTTTGCATCAATATATACCGCTACATTTTCGGTATCAAGAATTTTTTGTAACTCTTCCCCAATTTGCATCGTCAAGCGTTCTTGAACTTGTGGGCGTTTTGCAAAATACTCCACAATGCGATTGATTTTAGATAAACCAATCACTTTGCCCGAAGACATATAAGCCACGTGTGCTTTACCATAAATCGGTAGAAAGTGGTGTTCACAAGTCGAGTACAAAGGAATATTGCGCTCTACCAGCATATTTTTATACTGGAACTTATTGTCGAAAAGCGTTGCAGCAGGTTTATTTTCTGGATTTAAGCCACCGAAAATCTCTTTCACAAACATTTTTGCGACCCGACGAGGCGTTCCTGCCAAGCTGTCATCTTCCAAATCTAAGCCCAATATTTCCATAATATCTTGGAAATGAGGGATGATTTTTTCAATTTTTTCTTCTTCCGAAAGCTCAAAAGCATCTGCACGAATAGGCGTTTCGAAAGAAGTTGCTGCGTGTTCATCTCCTAAAATATCTTCCACTATTAAGTTATTGTTTGCAATGGAACTATATCCATTTAAGGTATTATTTAAAGTATCAATCATTTCTCTATCAAGTTTGTATTCCATTAAATTCATGGACAAAACACGATGCATGCATTTTTGTTTAAGATTTAACAATCCTTTATGAAAAAGAATAAGGATAATACTTGATTTATGGAAGTGTTTTCGTTTATCGATTTTCTAAACGAAAAGACCCATATACTGCTTTGCAAGTATTGTTTTTAAAGGATTTTAACGATAAAATAGGGAAGAAATAAATTTTGTAGGTATCTTTACGCCACGAATTGTTATATTTGTTTTATTTTTAAAATTATTTTTGTGAAATATACCTTCATATATTGCTTTTTTGTTTTACTTTTGATGAATTGTTCAAATAATACAGAAGTAACTTCAGACACGGAAAAGCCAGTAAACACTACATCAGAGAAGTGTAAATATGGTGTGCCAGTAGCTGTTTTTGCGGATACAATAGCGAATATTACTTCG